>OZ004706.1:6090266-6482332 GCA_963924515.1 Vespertilio murinus
CCCACACACATTCATTTATTTACTTACCTAAGGTGCATTGCTTCTCCCCCGAGAACCGGGCACTGTCCTAGCTCCCGGGCTAGCAGGAACGAGACAAAATCCTTCTCTCGTGGCGCTTACCTTCCAGGTGGGTGCCACGCAGGGAGCAGATTTGATCTAAGTGAGATGTGAAATGCATGCGTTTTGAGCACATGACTAATTGTATCTAATTGTATTCTGAAAGGGTCAGTCTCATGGCTGAGGAGAGTGGGCCGGGGCAGTAGAACAAGGTGTAAGGTTATTGTAATAACCATTACTGATCCAGAGGTGGTTGTCAGTTGTGACCGACATGGAGGGATGTTGGATCGGGGAGGAGGATGGACGTGGGGCCTGCAGAGCTCCCAGTGGATGGGTTGGGGAAGGTGCTGAAAGGTGGTGAGGAGCAGGCCCCATCGCATGCCTCTTGGGGAGGCCCCCGAGCTGCTGCCACCATAGCCAGGCCTCTCCCAGGAGCCCCCTGGGGACGGAATGGAGTCTTGGAGAAGACATTGAGACTAAGCCTAGTGGGGGTTGAGATTGTGTGATCTAAATAAAATTACCTCTTACCCATTCCTGTAGCCCAGGCTGCTGGGACTTCCTTACGGTCTCTGCATCGTCCTGGAAGAGCGCACCTCCCTGTTCTTAGGGCGCGCTTATCGGTGAGCTTTTAAAACTCCTCGCCGGATCTCTGGCTCTCCAGCTCAGAGCAAAACAAGTCCCCCTTCGGACGGCTGGCCTGGTGAGCGGGTGGCGTGCAGGCCTGTCCAGGAGGGTCTGCACTCGCCCCAGGCTTGCAGCTACCCCATTGCGTGGCCTGTGGCCGCTTGCTGACTCTCTGCCCATATCGTGACGCCAGTTGGCCCCCCGGGCACTCGTCACCCTCGCAAGGACCTGGTTCTGAGGCGCCGACTCGGGGTGCAGCCGGTGCCTCTTCTCGGTGTGTCTAGAGGGGTGCTGTGCTTGGAGGAATCCAGGAACAAATAACGAAAAGAACAGCAAGTACAAGGCCGCGGACAGAGCCGGCACGCTCTTATCAGCCATCTGAAATATGCACCGCCTTTCCAACACAAATACGGACTCCCGTTCCTAGGAAAACACCAGAAAGCACTTATCAGTTATCCTGTATGTGGTTTGTGGACAGAGACAACATCACTGCCCCGAAAGCCATAGTGAAGCAGATTCCTCCGGGCGGCCGACAGCAGCGCGGCCTGAGCGAGAGCCGCTGCAGGACACAGGCTGTGGCCTGGCCGTCCCCGGAGCGTTCTGCCCCCACGTGATTCCCGGGCCCCTCACCCCGTCCCCGGCAGCTGAGCTCATCGTAGAAGCGATCCAGCAGCTGGGCACGTGCTTTTAAATGCCCTGCACACAGCCAGGAGATGGCGAAGGCAGGTTCTAGTTCAAAATTGGTGCCTTCAGCCCCGGTCTCATTGTGGTTGGGTTCCAGTCACTAGACGGAGAGTGTGTTGTCGTAAGTAGCGGGTTTGTCTTAGGTGAAGCTGGGAATCACTCTAACACCTACCCTCTGCTCTCTGCCCATTCCCCACGCAGGACGCAGGCGCAGAGGGTGCGGAAGCCGCGGTGCTGCTCGGGGCCCCAGGGGCTGCTGCCCCGCTACTCGGAGAGCCAGGCCGAGGGCCAGGAGCAGCTCTTCAAGCTGACGGACAACATCCAGGACGAGTTGTAAGTGCGGAGCCGAGTCGTCTCTTCTGTCCCTGGGGCTGAGACGCTCCCATCTGACCCCAGCGCCGTCATGCCTCTTAGACCTTGGAACTGGTCGAGTCCGGGGCCAGATGTTTCAGAGGCTCAGATAAGCCGCTTGAAAACAGCCTTTTCCGGCACGCTGTGCTTCTCTAACTGAGTTTCAGAGTGGGGCCGTCGTGCTTTATTTCTAGAAAATGGCAGTTTTTTTCTAGATCAGAGAGACGATAATAAAATAGTCTCAGTTTTAAGGGTTTTTTCCCATCTGCAAAATTGTCTTAAACTTTCGTGTTCTAGTGTTTGCTGCTGAAAGCTAGTGGAACAAGGCAGATAAACCCATAATAACTAGTAGCTGAAAATATAGGGAAAGCAATTTTCTTACAGTTCTTTTGTTACTCTTTGAGTGAGGAGCCTTCTATTCCTGGGATCTTGTAGTATTTTAAATAGTGAAATTATCCCCAGTTGATAGGATAGAATTCAGTATATCACTATCTTAGGGTATTCTCTGGAGACTTTTTATATAAATGCTTGCTAGCCTGAGTGTTAGAGCCACCAGCCCAGAGAAAGCAGTTAGTTAGGCCTGATGAGTAGCAAAATGCTAGTTTAATTTCTTTTATTTACTTTTTATCCTTACCCAGGGAGAGAGAGAGAGAGAGAGAGAGAGAGAGAGAGAGAGAGAGAGAAACATTGGTCATTTGCCTCACATAGGTGCCCAAATCGGGGATCAAACCCACAACCTAGGTATGTGCCCTGACTGGGAATAGACCACAGGCTTTTTGGTGTACGGGATGACACTCCAAACAGCTGACCCCACCTCCACCCCCACCCCGGCCAGTGCTAGTTTAATTTCTTTCAATGCAGGTGTATCACTTTAAGATAAAGCAAAGGAGGGGAGTTTCTGAGGCTGTGGCTGCTTTCTGTTGGTGGATAAGTGTCCGAAGTAGAGGCTAACTCTCGGGAGAGCCTTCGGTGTCATTGGCAGACAGTGGCAAACTAACCCCATCTCGTATTTATGTAGCAGCATTTGAGTGGGGGGATCAGCAGGCGAATGCAGAATCCATTGGCGCCTCCCTGGATGTGTTTGGTGTAACCTGCACCCTCTGCCGTGTTCCTGGAAGGTCTCTTGATGGAGGTGCATTACATTGTCTCAGTCAGCTCCGGCTGCTGTAACAAAACACCATAGACTGAGTGGCTTAAAGAACAAAATTTATTTTCTTATACTTTTGGGGGTTGGTAAGTCCAAGGTCAAAGGTGATGCCTGATTTAGTTATTGGTGAAGGCTTTCTTCTTGGCTTGCAGGTGGCCACCTTCTTGCTGTGGGTGTGTGTGGCACAGGAAAGAGAGTGAGATCTCTGTCTGGTGTCTCTCATAAGAACACTAATCCTACAGGATCAGGGCCTCACCCTTATGACCTCATTTGACCTTAATTACTTTCATACTCCAGTCACATTGGGGTGAGGGCTTCAACATAGGAATTGAAGGGGGACTTTCGTACATTCTTTCCTTTTAGTCCAACCTCAGCCCTGGCCATCACTCCAGAATCCTAATGGGGTCCCACTCCAGGCATGACTGTATATTCCTGCTTCCTTGTGGCGAGGATTTGGTGATGCGACTACTCTTTATATCACTTTTTAAAAAAATGTATTTTTATTGACTTCAGAGAGGAAAGAAGAGAGAGATAGAAACATCAATCATTGATCGATTGCCTCCTGTACACCCCACACTGGGGATCAAGCCCTCAACCCAGGTATTATGCCCTGACCAGGAAATGAACCATGACTTCCTGGTTCATAGGTCAATGCTCAACCACTGAGCCACACTGGCTGGGCTATGCCACTTTTCTGGTGGGACTTTTGGCCTTAGGATAGAAGGCCCAGAAGTCATCCTTCAGGTTCAGCCTGGCAAGGGCAGAGGCTGCTAGAATGGTGACCCCAGGAGGGCAGGGAGCTGTGTCTGCTCCCTTCTCGGAAGAGCCCTCAGCCCCGAGAACAGTGCCCAGCACGTCATGGGCACTCAGGAAATGTGTGTGTGGCTGCAGTTTCACATTATATTATTGTTCACTTTTCCTTTGGAGCGGTATCAAAGGTTGAGGTTATAGATTACTGTACATTGTGCACTTGATTCCACATCTAGTCCTTGCAAAATTCATTTTCGGTAGAAGGACATGGGCCAGAAGCTCAGGGAGGAAGGAGCCACACCCCCTGACCCGAGAACAGCCGTGGCAACTGGAGACGGGAATCCGAGTGGAGCTGGTAAAATAGATTTCCTGAAACTCTTGAAATTCTTGGGAACTGTGGGAAGAGATTGGCATGAATGAAGTTTGACTGGAGATGAAAACCATGTGTGTCCACGCATGTGGGGTAGATCGCGCCGGCGAGTGTGGAAGGAGGCAGGTGCCCTCGGCCTCGCTCGGTGCGAGGAGTCGCCGCCAGGGACTCGGCGGGGTTCCTCTGATGTGTCCCCAGCTCCCAGGCCGGGTCCCCACGGCGACAGGAGCCTTAGAATCACCACTTTGCAAGAAAGGGCTTTTCAGGAAAAGCACACGAGCGCCAATTATACCTCTGACTTTTATCCTAGAATGGTAATTAAGAACATGTTTACAGACCTAATTATTTGCATATTTTCCTTCACAGTTAACCCCTTAAAAGGATCTTTAATACCTTGCTCTACTGTTCTAACTAAACGCTTCCACATTTTTTTCCAGTTAGACTCACTGTTTCACTTCTGGAAAATATTGTGTAATTACTTCCTGATGCAGCGAAAACCCCACAAAGTCCCGGCGCCCTGGTTACTTCAACTTTGTGCTCCCCGATCAAGTTTCATCCCGCTTTTTTCATGTTATTTAATTAATTAGTATTAAAAAGATAGTCACTGACATGCGACCGAAGGTCTGGCCGGCTGCGGAGGCTTTAGTTTAGAGCGAATCGGTATTTCTCTGGTATGATGCAGAATTACCATTGCTTCCCATTTTCCTCAATTTGGGTTTTGAAATAGGATCCCTCTGGCTTAAGCTGATGTCAAAGTGAAATTCGTCCTATCTGATTAAGTTGATTTTTCCTTATGACTGGTGTCTATCTGTAGCCAGGAACCTCATTTTCTTTTTAAAAAATAAATAAACAAAAGTAGCTATTTTATTCCTAATCCTTCATCGCAGACCCAGTTACGTACAGAAAAATATAACAAATAAAGCAAACGTAGCCTATATAGACCCACAATGAGCTAGATCCTGTCTCTTTTTTTACTTTTTTTTATTTTATTGATATTTTACAGAGAGAAAGGAAGAGAGATAGAGAGCTAGAAACGTCAATGAGAGAGAAACATCGACCAGCTGCCTCTTGCACACCCCTTACCGGGGATGTGCCCGCAACCAATGTACATGCCCTTGACCAGAATCGAACCCGGGACCTTTCAGTCCGCAGGCCGATGCTCTACCACTGAGCCAAACCGGTTTCGGATCCTTTCTCTTTTTGATGAAATAAACTCGTGCATGGTTGGCAAGTTCAGAGAGCACAGGAAGAAATAAAACCCAGAGTACACTGCCCTCCTGCCCCCTTTGTAATGTAATGTTTATGGTGCTTGGGTCTTGCCTTTTCTTTGAGCCTCTGCAGAGAGAGAACAAGCAGGATGATTGGTTTGAGCACAGGTCATGGAGTTGATTCTAATAGCACGTAATTACACATACAAAGCTCATAGTGAAAACAAGACAGGTCCTTGTGAGGCAGGGGTAGCGTTCATGGCTTCCTTTTCTAAGCCAGGAAATGATCTATCATGACCATTGACACCCAGGACATGCTCTGATCTGACATGCCACTGAATTAAAACTGTCACGTGGCGGCTTTTCCAGCTGTCCTGACCAAGGGTAAGCACTTGCTGAGTCTCTGATGCTAAACTCGGGGGTTCTGAGGGGGTGCCTTACCTTTACTACAGGGTAGGCTGCGGCCAGCGAGCGGAGTGGCGCGTGCGCTGGCAGACGCCATTGACCTTGCGATGTCATTTCATCGTCATTTTGAGACTACCGAGCGCGTGCACTGACTGAGTCCTACTGTGCAAGGACGAGTAAGGAATTGGCTGTTTCCTCGACACGTTTACGGTCTAGCAGGGATACAGACCACATCCCCAGCTATCTGTAACACATGATTGCTTTTAAAATGGGAGTGTAAGCCGTGTTCCGGGCCCCCGGGCAGTGATTAATTCAGCCAGGAGAGCTGGGGGGGCTGAGGGCACCCTGGCCCCGCAGGCTGGGGAGCGAGGTGCTGCAGAGAGAAGGAGAAGGTCCCGCTGCCCATGCGGCCCGGAGAGGGCGGTGCACCTGCCACCGGGGCGAGTCCGGGCTGGTGTTGGCAACGCCACCGGTGCCGCTGAGAAAACCCGAGGTGGTCGTGGTCCGGGGATGTCCGGGTGCCCGAGCTCCCAGCCTTCCTTTCTCTCCGAAGAAACTTTCAGACACAATCCCAAGTCAGCGTTCCTCTCTCTCTCCGCACAGGAGCATTAAAGTAAAACTTGTAACCGAAGCCTAAAGACCCTGCTTCGTGTGGGATCAGTTGTAGCACCTACAGCACCCAGACAGTTCCGGAACCGGGGGCTCCCGGTGCTCGTGTCTGAAGGGGGGTCCGTCCCCAGCTCTGTTCTGCCACTTGCTTTCCTTCCCCGTCCCCCAGAGTCCCCAGCAGGTCAGAGGCGAGCAGGGTGCACTCAGGACCACCCGAGACCCGGTGGCTGTTGTTCTGTGGCAGCCTCGGGGTGTCACAGCGCCACGCCTCCGAGGGCCGAGCAGCCGTGCGAGAAGCGAGGTGACACGGGGGACAGAGCGGGAAGCCGGGGTCTGACTCCGCAGGCACACAGTGGGGGCCGCCCTGCTCCTGGGCGGGCCCTGAGCCCAGGGGGTGGAGGGTGGCCAGGAAGGGAGGGTGAGGCAGCGGAGCCTGCCCGGAGCACTATGGCCCGGCTTCTCTTACCCCGCAGAGACTTCAGGCTCCTTTGTGGCAGGGACAAGTTTGGGGTCGGTCTCCATTACAAGAGGGAAGCCCTCATTTTGAGCTCAGTTTTCAATTATTCTTCCATGTGGTTTCCAGATTTTGTAATATAAGAAATAGTCTGTGTGCTTGCATGTATGTGTGTGCACTTACACACATGTGTGCATGCGTACGCAAGTGTGTGTTGGGGTGGGACTGCCGAGGAAGCGGCAGGAGGAAAATGGAGACTGGTTTGCTAGGTCCATCTCTGGCTTCCCTTGCTAACGGTGGTGGGGACCTGTGCCGACAGGGGATGGGATCCTGTGTGTGCTGACCGGGGTGGGACCCTGTGCCGGCCGGGGATGGGGATCCCGAGCTCCAGCGGCCTGCTGTGGCTCACTGCCTCCCTTCCCGTGAATGGCCCCTGGACTCTCAGAGCGGATCTCTGTGCCTTTTACTGCTCCCGTCCCCGCCCCGTTCTGTGTGGCCTTTTGACTTCACCAAGTTTGTGCCGGAAGCCGGCAGGTGGCATCATCTGTCAGATGAGGAAACCTGGACCGCAGAGATGGCAGCTGGCCTGGCGTACCGCAGCCCGCGGGGTTTCCCTCGCCGCCTTGAGTCCACACCCCGGGAGGGGCCACCCAGCATGGCCCCAGCTCAGGGCCCTGCCCCCGGGCTCTGGCCTGACCCAGGACTTGTGCCATTGAGGCATCTTGAAAAGGAGTCTGTTGTAAAGCCTATGAACGCTCCGGTGGGAAGTGTGCAATCATGCCAGCCACTCGGCAGGTGTGAGAGCAGCGACCGCGTGGAAGGCTGAGCTGGGCAAAGGTCGGCCGGGGGCTGCGGCTGGGTAAGGGTAGGGGCAGGGTGAGGGCACAGAGGGGCCCAGAACAGAAATCACTGGGTGGAGTTTTTAGTGCACATTCCTGCTCTCACCCCAGCTGCACTGGCCAACTTTGGGGGTCTCCTTCGAGAGCCCAGTGCAGCCTCCACAGCCCCCGGCCGGCTCACCGGCACTCGGAAGTGGTGGCACCCGATTTCCCAGCAAGGCCTGGCTGGCCGGGAAGCAGTGTTTATTGCTCTCTGTCTGTCTCTCTGTCCCTCCCCCTCCCCCTGGACCAGCTATGGAGCTCCCATGTAGTTCCATCCAGTGGCCAAGCTGTGTCCCCAGACTGGCAGGGAGGGCCCGGGTCGGGGGGTGGGGATTATGTGCTGAGCGTCTGGACCCCAAAGCTGCTGGGTAGTTTTCATTTGAGCATCAAGACTTCACAAGTCGCCATTCTTGGCATTGGCACCAGTTAGAACGGAACAGTAGCTCCCGTTTGTCACGTGAGGCCGTGTTAGACGGCGGCTGGAAGCAGGAAGTCCTTGCTGAGCGAGTCCTCAGTGATGGGCCGGAGAAGGATGTGGACCCATCAGCAGAGCCCACACTGAGTCCTGTCCAGGGAACAGATGGGACACGTGAGTGTCTGGCGGTGCTTCAGAAGGGGAGCAGTGAGGGTTCAAAGGGGGGTGGGGTTGGAGTGCTCCATGGGGAAACTCCGAGAGGCTGCGTGCAAGGTTGGGACTTGTGAGACCTCAGGATGGAGGATGGAGGTGGCTGAGAGGGGAGGATGGAGGTGGCTGAGAGGAGGATGGAGGTGGCTGAGAGGAGGATGGAGGTGGCTGAGAGGGGAGGATGGAGATGGCCGAGAGGGAGGATGGAGGTGGCTGAGAGGGGAGGATGGAGATGGCCGAGAGGGAGGATGGAGGTGGCTGAGAGGGGAGGATGGAGATGGCCGAGAGGGAGGATGGAGGTGGCTGAGAGGAGGATGGCGGTGGCTGAGAGGGGAGGATGGAGATGGCCGAGAGGGAGGATGGAGGTGGCTGAGAGGGGAGGATGGAGATGGCCGAGAGGGAGGATGGAGGTGGCTGAGGACCGTGTGTTCTGAATGCAGGGTGAGGCTGGGAGCTCAGCCCCCCCCCCCGGGGGGGGGGCTGCAAGTGCCGGCACAGGCCGGGCCTGAGAAAAGCCTCCGGTCCCCAGCAGGCAGGCTCCTTCCCTGATGTCAAGACAAAGCCGTCCCGGGCCCCTGGTCTTCCAGCAGCTCCAGGGGAGCCTGGCTCTGAGCAACAGTTTGCAGATCCCTCTCAGGACGTCAGGGCCCAGGGGGCCCCGCTGACAGCCAGCCCACGTCAGCTCTAAGCATTCCTGCTGCGGCCGCTGCTCTCCTTCGCCCCTGGCGAGGCCGCCCATTGTGCAGGCGTCACAGGCCCGGGATGCAGCCGGGCTGGCGCTGCCAGCAATCAGCCAGGCCACTGCCCAGCGCTCGGCCACGGCCACTGCCCTCCGTGCGGAGCAGAGCCGAGAGGCCTACAGCGCGCACCTTCCCCTTAATCTGGGTGCTTGGGGGGAGAAGGGGAGGCTGTTTCCAAGCTGCCCCAAAGCCCTAGCAGCTCCACTAGCAAAAGCCCCTTCTACCTTGTGGAGCTTCTGAAAGCGGCAGTGGAGGTCCCACCGGTGCCATCACTGGAGGTGCCGAGCAGAGGCTGCGGCCTCCTCAGAACTGGGACCTGAAGGGGGTAGATGTTGGAGTGTTGGTGACCGGTTTAGTTCCTCTGCCTCTGGCCGTCTCCGTCCCGGCCTGCCGGCTGGTGGCGGCCCCCCTGCGCCGAGAGCCTCCTCGCCGCCCAGTCCGCACGCACACTCTGCTTCCTCCGCTTTGTCCAGCGAAGCATTGCCACATCCTCCGCCCGGCGCTGCCTGAGGGTCTCCCTGGAATCGCCCGCAGTCTCTTTCGGGGTGAAGTGGTTCCCTCCTTGGCTGTCAATCACGTGCTGACGCTGGTGGAGCCCCCTGAGGAAGGGCCCTCGGTGCCAGCCTCGCTTTTGTTCCTGATTCATAAACGAGGAAAGGAGCTCAATTGAGCCTCCTGCGGGGAGGGGAGGGAGGGAGAGAGCCTGAACTGGGGCCTTAGGACACCAGTCACACCCCCTACCCACCCCCACCCCTCGGGCTCAGACGGGAGAGTTCCGGGCGCTGCTCACGCCCCCTCTGCTTGGCAGCTTCATCGCCGTGGAGAACATCGACAGCTACTGCGTGCTCATCTCCTCCAAGGCCGTCTACTTCCTGAAGAGTGGGGACTACGTGGACCGGGAGGCTATTTTCCTGGAAGTCAAGTACGACGATCTCTACCACTGCCTCGTCTCCAAAGACCACGGGAAGGTGTATGTGCAGGTGACCAAGAAGGCGGTGAACTCGAGCAGCGGCGTGTCCATCCCCGGCCCCTCCCAGCAGAAGCCCATGGTGAGTGCGCGCGGCCCCCCCACCCCCGAACCACGTGGTCCGAGCGGAGAGACAGCGAGGCCGGGGGCACCCCGCCTGCTCCCTCTCCCCCCCGAGCTCCCTGCAGGGCCAGCTCGCTGCCTCCTCTGCCTCCGGGGTGCCGAGGGCCGTGGGTGCTCGTGGGGACCCGCTGACATGATCCGGGGCTTTTCCCACCTGCGACTCCGGGCGCACTGGATCCAGGACGGTGTCAGCACACCGGCTTCTCCCGTTTCTCCTGTGTAACAATCAGGAACTAACTTTTTCTCTGCAAAGAAGCAGTATCTAGCAGAGGCCTCTGCCCAGGGTAAATGCTCCATAACTAGAATTTGTACTTTTAAGTAGGAAAGGCCAGATGGTATTGCTAAGGCGGGACTTTCAAAAAAGAATGTTGCTATTAATAACCATCACCGTCAGGAGCTGGGGTTCAAAGCCAGGTGCGGTGTGACCCCGGACCACGTGGCCATCGCGCTGGGAGGGGCAGCGGCTCGGCGGGAGCGCGTGGAGGAAGCGCTGTCCTGGCCGTGTTCCTACTCGGCGTCTCCATGACACCCAGCGCTGGTCCTGCTCCTTCCGAGCCCGCGTGGGAAGGATGCGTCATGGAGATGCCCCCGCTTATCTCTGGGTCTCTCTACGGATCAGAAATAGCAACCAGCCTTGTGGGGCCTCTTTCCCTTGACCTTCTCCCGCCCAGGAATGCACCGGGGTTTGGTTTGGCTCGTGCGGGCTCCCCTGGGGTCATTGGCTTAGGTCAGGGCTGGTCGACTAGCAGAGTTAACACCCAAAAGCGCGAGCTATTCCCACACGTTCCTCTCCGCGATGGGGAGCCTGGCCGGCTGCATCGCTGCCCCTTTAAGGCCAGCGAGCCCTCCGTGTTCTGGGTAAGAAAGGCCTGGAGGCCTCGGGGCGGATGCGGATTAGAATCCCAAAGGTGCCGCCCCTGACTCTGCTCTCAGCCTGAGGGAGCTGAAACGACCCGGTACCGGCTGTCCCCAACCCCGGTGACTGCGGTTGGTGCACAGTCACCGGGAACTAGTTAAAGACACAGATTCTGTGCCCCCGCCGCCCCTGAAATCAGCATTACGTCTCAAAAGGGCGCGTCCTGGGTCTGGACTGGGCCCTGCGGCCCCCCGGCTCACTCTGCCTGTCCTGCAGGTCCACGTGAAGTCGGAGGTCCTCGCCATCAAGCTGTCGCAGGAGATCAACTACGCCAAGAGCCTGTACTATGAACAGCAGCTGATGCTGAGGCTCAGCGAGAACCAGGAGCAGCTGGAGCTGGACTCCTGAGGCCGCGGCCGCGGGGCTCGGACCCCCGCCACCCGGGAGCCCGAGGGAGCGGCCGAGCCGCGGCCCAGTTGGGGGACGACCTCGAGGAACACGAGGAAGCGAATGCTGGCGGGGATGCTAACGGAAACCAACCGCCCCGATCTGTGGGCCGGGGGTTACCTTAGATTATGGGGAATAATTTTTTAAAGGTATCGGTTGAATAACGTTAAGAAGTGTCTGAGATGAACCTGCTTCTTGGACTGCCCTGTATTTTGTTACCATGTATATATGTACAACTGTGTGTTTGTAAATATGTAGGCGTATTTCCCAGCAGGGCCTGTGCTGTGTGTAAAGGCTTATTGACTGTAAAGTAATATAAAGTTATATTGGATCTTCTGTTGCACTAACTCCTCACGTCTGGCTCAGGGCCGGAAACCAGCGCGTTCCCAGCGCGGGGGCCTGGGGGTGGGCGGGCATTGCCGAGAGAGCCCCCCTCGGACACGGGGGCGAGCGAGGGGGGGTCTAGGAAAGGGAAGGAGAGTGAGTGTTGAGAGGCCGGGCCACTCTGCACACCAAGATGTGGCCCAGACCCCTCCGTGCTTGGTGAGAGCCTCACTTCCCGGGCCGCCTCCTGTTTCCCTTTTCTGTGGAGAAGAGACAAGTTGGGGGAGGGGGGAGGCCTCACTGTAGAACGAATGACTCGCCTTGTGATCTAAAACTTTTATTTTCATAAAGCTAATCGGTCTGTGCCACCACGTCACATGCAGCGGGATCTGAAACAACTGGGTGGCCCAGTGAGCGAGGAGACGGCTTCGGGGTTTCCAACTCATGACCCAGGTCTTTCCAAGACACAGATGACGCTGACCTCTCCTCCCTCTCCCTCCCACCGGGGTGTGGGCTGGGGGGCGGGGGGGGGGATGTTGTTTTCAAAGAAGCAAGAAGGCCCTTCAGCATAGCGTGCAAGTGCTTCCGCTCAGGCTGTTTGCAGGGTGGCCTTGCACTCCCAGCTCCGGTGTCACTGAACCCGGATTCCGGGGCCTGCTGAGCTGCAGCCTGGTCCTGCAGGGCGGTTGGTTGGTTGGTTGGTTGGTTGGTTGGTCGGTCGGTAGGTCGGTTGGTTGGTTTTGCTGGCGGGCAGCGCACACAGCGCTCTGGGGCCTGGCCTCCCTCCCGCACCCCGCTCGTTGGCCTCGGCAGCCCGCCACCTGCCGTCGGACCTCTCCAGGATGAGGCCTCGGAGGGCTGTCACCAGCGGCCTCTGTCACCTTCTGGAATGAAGTCCCTTGAGCCTCTGCGCCACAGTAAGGAGCTTAGTGTTACTAAAGAGGACGAGTCTGCCTGCCGCCCACGGCAACGGGATATTCTGGGCTCTGACGGCAGAAAGCCGGGCCTCCGGCAGGACGGTGCTCCCCGGCTCCAGCCCCCCCAGCCTCCTTCTAATTTAATCAGCCCCTGAAATAGTTGTCCATCTCCCCCGATTGCGCAACTCCTCTGACATTTGCGCCTGAGCCTGCCCAGTGGGATCCAAAGACCAAGCGGGGCGGGGCGGGGGGGGGGGCAGGTGGGCACCAGCCGAGGCTCCCTGGGCGCCCTGCCCTCGCCGCCTGCGTGCCAGGCGCGGCGAGGAGGCCTCGGGGGCTCCGGGCACAGGTTTCTGGTTTGCCAGGAAAGAATCCGGAGCTCTGGGGGAGGCAGCTCTGGCCCTGGCGCCACGGATGTCCGTGTCCCACAAGCCTCCAGCCAGCGATGCCCGGAGCTCGGGAGGACCGGCTCCACCGCCTCTCATGCGGCCTCGGGTCACGGTTCTTCTCGGAGGAAAGCGAAGTAAATGGAAGGAGCAATCCAAAGCCGTCCGAACTCCCTGACCCAGCCCCGTTGGCCAACCCCAGCCGCTGCCCAACCACAGCTGCTTGCTCTGCCCACGGAGAGGCCAGCCAGAGGGCACCCGGGGGCCTGCACCCCGGCGGAGAGGGGTCAGCAGCCTCCCAGCCCCAGTGTCTTGCTGCTGGGTGGTACCCCTCCAGCTCAGAAGGTTCCGAGATCTAGGGCCACTTCGTTTTTTTGGCGTTTGGGATGTGTTTTTTTGTGTGTTTTAAAAAATATATATTTTATTGATTTTTTACAGAGAGGAAGAGAGAGGGATAGAGTTAGAAACATCAACAAGAGAGAAACATCGACCAGCCGCCTCCTCCACATCCCCCACTGGGGATGTGCCCACAACCAGGGTACATACCCTTGACCGGAGTCGAACCTGGGACCTTTCAGTCCGGCTGACGCTCTATCCCCTGAGCCAAACCAGTTTTGGCACCACTTTGTTTTTAAGTAGCATCTGTGCCTCAAAATGCCGCCGTGGCTGGTTGGGGCAACCCCGGGAACAGACACCGCAGCTGCCAGTCCGTCCCGGCTCTTCCACTCACTTCTCATGGCGGGGTCGTTCTTGTTCTTCCTGTGGAATAAATAAAATGCTTCGTTGACTTCCCAGACCTGTGGTTTTCTTCAGGTTTCTTGGTGTTGCAGATTCTAGAACCATCACCAGTGACAAATGCCCACGTGTGACAGCGCGCACACGCACGCCCCCCCCCTCGCCCTTTGCCCCACGGAAGCCAGTCCTGCCCCCGAGCCGACTGGACACTTCCCGTGCCCACCGGACACTTCCCGTGCCCACCACGGGTGTCCTGCTGGCTCTCCTCGCCCACCACGCCCAGGTTGCTGGGCTCGGCCTGGCAGCGGGAGTTGCCACTTACCCAGAAGGGGAGGCTCGGGGGGAGCAGGTCTGGGGCTCCCTCAGCACAGGCTAAGTTCGGGGTCCTGCTGGTCACCCGCGGGAGAAGCAGGAAGGCAGTGGCCTGAGAGTCTGGAGTTCAGGCGATGGTGTCCAGGCTGGGGGCGCCAGTTGGGAGCCATCCATGCACCGGTGACAAGAGGACCCCGGATGGAAGCCCCAGAGGACAGTGGGGCAGTGAGGAGAAGAGCCTCAGAGCTGAGCCCCAGGGGTCCCCCAAGTTTAGAGTCAGGCAGATGGAGAGGAACAGTGAGGGGAACCGAGCAGGACCCTGGGGGACGTGCGTGTGACGCCGGGAGCATGGGGCTTGGGAACCGACCAGGATGGTTGGAGAGAGCGGGATTAACTGGCAAGAGCTGCCGAGAAGTCGGATCCCATGAGACCCCAGTTACTATCAGGTTTGCCGCGTGCAGGTCCCCGAGACCTTCCTGAGGGTGAAAGGCGATGGCAGTGGTTCCCAGGGGAAAAGGGGAATCGGAGGCAACCCTGACTCAGTGATCTGTTCATGGAAGGACAGACAGATGGCCGGCACGATGAAGGAAGGCAGTCACAGAGGGAGGGGGCCGGTGGCAGGTGTGGAAACCGCAGGAGGTTCTCATGTGGTTGCCTCAGTTTCCTGGGAGACCAGCAGACAGAGCAGGGCAGGGGGAGGGGCTGTGGAGAGGGGAGAGGATGTACAGGTGTCAGTCAGGACTGGGGGGGCAGCTAGCTGACCGGGAGCATGAGGGCCCATTTGAGGTTGGGGGTCGTGAATTGCAGTGAGGCCAGGAAGCCTTGATCAGCACATATTAGGCAAAGAACTGGATTTAATCAAGGAATGTGCCCCCTTGCCTATTCCAACACCCCACCCGCTGATGCCCCCAGAACTCAGCAAGAGCCAGTGAGAGCCCAATGTCAAACAAGCCCCACACTTTCCAAACCAAAGCCCCGCATCTAAACCAAATGCCCTTCTACGTGGGGGAGACTGTGAAGGTGTGGCTAACACCCCCTAAGAGAGAGAGCCCATTAGAATATTTCAGGGAAGTTACTGCTGCATTTTCCCCTTTTTGTACCCCCCTCCCCAATATCGCCCCCTCAAGACTAATAGCCTTGCCCTTTGCCCGTGTGCTCACTGCACTCCCGTAGTCTTCACATTCAGGCATGTACACAGATACACACATCTTACCTAATAGACAAACATGGAAATTGACCGTACCTCCACTACACCCACAGCCAATCAGTGTGAGTATGCAAATTAGAAGGCAAAAAAATGCCGCCGCCCAGCTGCTCCAGGCAGGGAGTGGTCAGGTGGGGCCGGACACCTGCTATGAGTTGGGGGGAGGGGGAGGGATCTGCAGGAGTGGAGTGCCACAGCGAAGACAAGATGGCAGACTCCGGAATCTGCAGCAAAAATGAAGATGACAGACTCTGGCTGGAGTGAAGGTCTTGGTCCCAGGTGCCAGAGGAAAACCAGTGCTGGGAGCCAAGGGAAGGAAGGCCTATTGTATGAATCTCTTCATGCAACGGGCCTCTAGTTCACACATAAATTCCCAGCACTTGCTTTTATGAAGTTGGAACCCAACATGCCCTTTTGCAACTTCTCGGTGTCACCTGTAGGTTGGTGTACCTGTCTTCTCTCCTATGCTGCATTATATATATATATATATATATATATATATATATATATATATATATATATATATATTTGATGCTGTGTAATGTTGATGCAAAAGTTCTGTGATCACTCAGCGATTCCTTCCTGTGGGCCTTCCCTTGCCTTTCAGGCCACCGTCTCCGCTTCCCTCCCAAAACAGCCTCCCCTGAATGTGCATAGGCACTAATTTTATTTCCGTGCCCATGCCCAGGGGCCAGGGGTTAGAGGGTGCATGATCACTTTCCCAAATGCTGGTGGGAATGCGGCAGGCGGGACCAGCCTATCCCAGCGTCCGCCTATCCCAGCCAGACAGGTACAAAGTGGTGCCTCAGTTTCCCTAGCATTGGGCCATATTTTCCTTTATAGGAATTTAAGTTAGGGATGGCTGCTGAGTTACATCTATTATTGCGACTGTATTCTTTTTCTCCATTAATTTTTTCAATGTAATATTATGTTGATAAATTTCCTGATTCCACACCACCCTTACCCTGGAATTCACCCTACTTGGTCATAACGTGTGCATTTGTCATTCTTTTGATACATTTTCCTGTTCTGTTTGCTAATAGTTTGGAGTCTTTTCATCTTTAAAATGAGGAAAGGGCCGAAACCTGTTTGGCTCAGTGGTAGAGCGTCGGTCTGCGGACTGAAAGGTCCTGGGTTCGATTCCGGTCAAGGGCATGTACCTTGGTTGTGGGCACATCCCTAGTAGGGGGTGTGCAAGAGGCAGCTGGTCGATGTTTCTCTCTCATTGACGTTTCTAGCTCTCTCTCTCTCTCTCTCTCTCCCTTCCTCTCTGTAAAATATCAATTTTAAAAATATATATATATATAATGAGGAAAGGCACCCAGCCCATATCGGTCAGTGGTTGAGCACCGACCTATGAACCAGGAGGTCACAGTTCGATTCCTGGTCATGGCACGTGCCTGGATTGCGTATTGATCCCCAGTGTGGGGCGTGCAGGAGGCAGCCCATACGTGATCCTCTCTCATCATTGATGTTTCTATCTCTATCTCCCTCTCCCTCACTGAAATCAATAAAAATATTTTTAAATAAAAAAATTAAATGAGGGAGGTCTGTAATTTTCTTTTTTCTTAGTACCTTCATCAGATTTTAGAATTACAATGACGCTGCCTTTACAAGATGGACTGTTTTCCATGGTCCACAGCACTAAGTGACATTAGAATTCCCTGTTGTAGTTTTTAACATTCGATGAAAGCGAGCCACAAACCCGTCGGGTTCTAGACTTTTCCCAGTATTCCCCTTCAGCCACCAGCCACGGGGCCCCCTGTTCACTGGAATATCCAAGCTTCCGCTCTCTTCATGGGTCTATTTTTGTGGCATATTTGGGTTTTCAAAACCACCAGTTCTCTTAGGGTCTGTTAATTCGTTGCACATGTTCTCCTAAGATTGTATTAATACCCTCGGTTCCTGGTTATTTTTCCTTTCCCACCCCTCAGCTCGCATCTCTCTACTCTTTGTTTTTTCATAACTCAGTTTCTGAGGATGTGATTGTTCTCTTCCTAGGACAAGGTCAGGATGCATTTCCGGCCAGGGAAGACAAAGCAATTCTACGGATTACATCTTCAGTCTTTTTGTTTATCTCACAAACGTTGGAATTAAGCATTCTTTCATTGTCTTTTTACCTAGTATTTCTTTTTTATTTTTATTTTTTACTTTTGACCTCTTTGACCTAAGAGCTACCTAGGGAATATGTTTGCAATTTCTAAATATTTTTTTAAAAATTATCTTCCTTAAATGAGTTATTCCACGTATCGGATTTTAATCAGTTCATGTAGCTTGAAGGTTTCCACATTTGTTGCATTTTCCCCTTTTTGTACCCCCCTTTTCATATGGTGGTCAAAGTCTGCTGTGAGCTTCTTCTTTGCCCAAATACTTGGCCAATTTTTATAAATGTTCCATGAACACGTGAAGCAAAGCTCTCTTCTCTTTGAGGCGTGTGAATAGAGGAAAACTGAGAGACGGATGCCCGTGTACTTACAGACGCAAGTTCGCCGGCAACATTACCAAGTCCTGCACGATCGAGCTTAGCTTTGTGCCTGAGAGAGCCCTGACCTACATCTTCAAGTGGCCGGGGAGGCGGTTTGTCAGTTCCGCTGCTCGCCTCGGCGGCGGCAGCGAGTCCTTGAAGTAAACACAGGGAGGAGAAAGGAGAAAACACAGCAGCTTTCATGAATTCCTGGGGCCCCCTGGGAATGCCGTCGGCGGCGCTGCAGAGCGTTGGACGCTGGAACAATGGCGCTAGGAGCTGCCTTCCCTTCCCCCACTCGTGGCTCCCGGAGGAGCCAGGCCACGGTCTCCCACGGGCCTCGCCCACGCAGCGCTCACGGTGCAAATAGTTCCCGAGGGGCCATAAAACTCGGCACCTCCTGCCTGTTCTGGTCTGACTCAGGAGCACCAAACAGCCCGGCCGGCGTGGCTCAGTGGTTGAGCGTCCACCTATGAACCAGGAGCTCAGGGTTCGATTCCCAGTCAGGGTACATGCCTGGATTGCGGGCTCTGTCCCCAATAGGGGACGTGCAAGAGGCAGCCCATCAATGGTTCTCTCTCGTCATTGATGTTTCTCTCTCTCTCTCTCTCTGTAATCAATTTAAAAATATACACTGACTGGCCAGATTATTATGATCTCTGAACGCATAATAATCTGGCCACTCATTATATATCCTATATAATAAAAGGCTAATATGCAAATTGTTCCCTTGACCAAGAGTTCAACCAGCAGGCAGGCAGGCCAACCACCCATGTCCCCTCCCCCTGGCCAGGCTGGCCGGACCCCACCCATGCACACACACACACACACACACACACACACAGACACACGCACACACACACTGAGTGCCCAGATTATTATGATCTCTGAATGCATAATAATTAAAAATAATAAAGTTCAGAGCTCATACTAATCTGGCCACTCAGTGTGTATTTTTAAAAGGCACCAGAAAGTCATGGGTGCCCGTTGCCTTGGAGGAAACGTGGGTCTGGGCTGACCTGACCCTTGGAGTCTGGGCAGGTGAGTCCCGGAGGGAGGTGGTGTGTGGGGAGCGGGTGGCGGGAGGTTCTGAGACACCCTCCCCCCCCCCCCCAGGGCCACGTTAGGGGCAGAGTGCTGCCTCCGGGGCCTGTGTTTCTAAGATACTCACGTCAGGGGTAAGTGGCTCCTGGAAGCCTGGCCCCGCCTGCGGAAAGGCAGCTCCAGGCTGTGCCAGGGTTTGTCCACAGAGGCCACCCCTCCCTGGAGGCTCCCAGACAGCCCAGGGGCCTGACGGCCGTCACCAAGCCCTTGCCAGCCCTCGCCAGGCGTCTGCCTGGGGGCCAGGGCGGTGCTGCGGGCCAGGGCTGTGCAATAAACAGGGCTGCACTCTCGCTGCGCTCCTCAGGACAGTGGGCATCGGGGCTGGCAGGGAGACTTCACGGGGGAGGAGGCCGGCAGGCTGAGTCCAGAAGGTGAGGCTGAGAGGAAAGGGCGGTGCACATGCAAAGTCCAGGAGGTCAGTGTGAACGAGATGCGGCTCAGTATGAATGAGACGGGGCTAGGGAGAGGGGCCAGGGCCAGGTCACGTTGGACTTTATAAGTCCTACAGCAAAGGTGTTAGCAGGGGATCTCACTGTAAAATTGACATAAACATGGAGAATGAATGGGTAGAATGAGTCAAGAGAGGAAGGCCGTGCCCTGGCCTGTTTGGCTCAGTGGATAGAGCATCGGCCCTGGGACTAAAGGGCCCTGGGTTCGATTCTGGTCAAGGGCACGTACCTCGGTTGCAGGCTCAATCCCTGGCCCTGATCAGGGCGCGTGGGGGAGGCAACCAATTGATGTGTCTCACATCAATGTTCCTCTCTGTCTCTCCTCCTCCCTTCCACTCTCAATAATAATAATAATAATAATGGGAAAAATACCCTCAGGTGAGGATTAACAAACAAAAAAGAGGAGTGCAGTGCCATGAGGTGAGAAATGATGGGCATGTCTCGGAGGGGGCAGTGAGAGGATTTGGGAAAGGAAAGATGAGACAGGGGAGTTGGTTTAACGTGGAGGACTCGGGGAGAGGCGTGAAGGGTAGTTCCAACTTAAGTAACCAGGAGTCGTGCTGTGACTGCCGAGATGGGGGCGGGGCAGGAGGATCGGGATGTTGGTGGCTGGGGTCCATTCACTGTTGAATCTGTGTTGATGTGAAATGAATGGATGAGTGGATGAATGCCTGAGGTTAAGGGCATTTGGGGTTTGAGATGCCAGCGACCCATCATGCAGGGTGGTCGGTGGGCAGTGAACTTCTGAGGGAGCAGCTTGCCGGGGGCAGGGCCCATCAGGGAGCCGGTTTGACCCTCGTGGGAGTCCAGTGTGAGCCTGGAGAAACCTGGGCACAGCGTGGGCACTCGGCACTGCATGGGTGGATGTAGGAGAGCAAGCCAGGCGGGAGACCGAGGAAGCGTGTGGAGGCGTGGGTGGCCAGCCAGCTCGAGGGGCGCCGGAAAGCCAGGTAAGGGATGTCGGGTTCAGCAATCTGAGGACGTGGCCGGTAAGCAAAGCCATGCTGGCACTTGTGGGAGCAGACGCTAAAGGAGGGTGATGTGTGGAAACTGATTGAAAATAAGCAAACATTTCAACTCACACATCATAAAAGAAATATACAGAGGGCCACGAAGCACATGGAAAACGTGCACTGTCACTCTTGGGGAAATGTAAATTAAAACCAAAATGAAATATCACTGTGCACCTGCTGAGTAATTAAGCGAAAACGCCTGGCAACCCAGGTATCGGCAAAGATGCGGAGCATATGGGATTCTCGTCTGGGGCTGGTTTGGAAAACAGCTTGGCAGTTTCTCAAAGAGTTAAACGTACCCCACCATATGACTTTCAAGGACCTTAATGAGAATACCAAAAAAATGGAAAAGGACCAGCCAGAAATTAAGCATACAAAGTCTGAAATGAAGAATATACAGAAACTCAACTATAGATCAACATACCCCAAGAATAAAGGCAAAGATCTGGAATATAAGAAGGCAAAAATCACCCAACCAGAGAGGCAAAAAGAAAGAAGAATCCAAAAGTGTAAGGAGCCTCCGGGACAGCTTAAAGCGTACCAACATCCAGATTTTTTGGGGTGCCAGAAGAAAAGAGCGAGTAGAATATTGAGGGCTTAAAGGAAGAAATAATGACAGAAAACTTTCCCTATCTGGTGAAAGAAATAGACCTACAAGTTCAGGAAGTGCACAGGACCCCAAACAGGAGGAACCCAAAGAGGAACACACCAAGACACATCATAATTAAAATGCCAAGAGCAAAAGGCAAAGAGAAAATCTTACAAGCAGCAAGAGAAAAAAACTAGTTACCTACAAGGGAGTACCCATACGACTGTCAGCTGATTTCTCAACAGAAACTATGCAGGCCAGAAGGGAGTGGCAAGAAATATCCAAAATGATGAACAATAAGAACCTACAACCAAGATTATTCTACCCAGCAAAGCTATCATTCAGAATTGAAGATCAGATAAAGAGCTTCACAGACAAGAAAAAGTTAAAGGAGTTCATCAACACCAAACCAGGATTACATGAAATGTTGAAGGGTATTCTTTAAGAAGAGGAAGAAGAAGAAAAAGGTAAAGGTAAAAAAAATTATGAACAACAAAAAGGCATCAAATACATATCTACCAACAAGCGAATCTAAAAATCAAGAGAATAGAAAAAAATCTGAAGAACAAATGGACTGGTGAATATAATAGAATCCCGGACATAGAAAGGGATTGGACTAACAATTCACAGGGGGAAAGGGATCTGAGGGATGTGAGAAGAGATTGGACAAAAATCTTACACCTATGGATGAAGACAGTGGCGGGGGTAAGGGCTTGGGTTGGGGTTGGGAATCAGGTGGAGGGGAGCTAAGGGGGTGGGCAGGAAGAGGAACACCTGTAATAATCTGAACAATAAAGATTTTAAAATAAATAAATAATAAAAATTTTAAAAAGGAAGAAGATGGGAGAGGGTCATCTGTGTCTCCTTGTTGGGAGAGCTTTGTTTGCCAAACACCAGGATCAGATTGGGCAACTCTGTAAACAAAACCAAGGCCCCTGGCCCGCTGCCCGGGGTGTCTAAAGGCACCGGCAGGAGACGGGCACGTGGACACCCCGCATGGGACAGAGTCCGGGAAGAGCCAGCCAACCGCAGGCCTCGGGGGCCAGGCCGGACCCCCAGCTCCGGGCCCAGCACAGGAGTCAGTGCTTACAAACTCCAGAAGGCAATGCCAATCGTGTTCACAAAAGCACAGGTATTAGGGGGGGAGGAGGCATCTTACCATCTCACACAGCTCACATTCCGGCCCGTGGCTTTGTTCTGTTCACCTAGTTATTGCACCCAGAGGGCCCTCACACGTTCTCTGAAGAGAAGATCGGTGAATGTATTAGTGACATCATTCATAAGTGTTGAAAACATGTCAGCGGATGGAAAACAAGAACAGTAAACACCCTCCGCTAGTGGCGGAGTGTGGCTTTGTCATCCGGAGCAGAGCGTAGGCACTCAGCAAATGTGACCTGTGACTTATCTACAGCTCACCTCTTGTCTGCCTACAGCCTAGGTTAGGGCTAAGTTGTTGGGAAATGTTCTTCAGATTTTCTTGATTGGAATGCCTGGAGCGTATCTACAGAGAAGATAAAACGCCGCCTTTGGAAAGGGAACAGGAAGTGGAGTAGCCGGGGTTGTGTGGTTAAGTGTTGCCTCCTGTGTTTGTTTTTATTGATGGTTACGTTATCTCTTCTTTCCTCCCACTCCTGTCAACCAGTATCCCGTTTCCTGGTTTCCTGTGTATTTTTCCAGGGAGACACACACACACACACACACACACACACACACACACACACACTAGATGGAGATATAAGATATAGAGGATATATATATACAGGGTGGGACAAAAGTAGTTTTCCGGTCGTTTGTATGGAAAATAATAAAAAATAAATAAATAACGGTACAAGAATAAACTCTGTGTATCTTGTACTCACAACTGCAAGCCTATTCTTGCCTCACCCTCTATATCTATATGCTTTCCTCCCTTTAAATATATATAATTGATTTTTTACAGAGAGGAAGAGAGAGGGAGGGAAAGTTAGAAACATCGATGAGAGAGAAACATCAATCAGCTGCCTCCTGCACACTCCCTACTGGGGATGTGCCCGCAACTAAGGTCCATGCCCTTGACCGGAATAGAACCTGGGGCCCTTCAGTCTGCAGGCCGATGCTCTATCCACTGAGCCAAACCGGTTAGGGCTCCTCCCTCTTAATTTTAATATACTTTTTTACAAAGTCATAGCATATGACTTCCTTGCTGTTTTGCTTTTTTTTTCACCTAATAGTACGTTTTGGAGAACGTTCCATACCAGCACATAAAGAGCTTTCCAGTTTTCTTGGCCAGTAGCGTGATTCCCATCGTACAGATCACGGTCATCTATGTAACAGTCCCCCACAGGCGGTCACTTAGGTTGTTTCCAGTCTCCTTGCTATTCCCAGCAAGAATCGCCTTGTGCAGACCAGATTGTTTTGATGCCTAAATTAAATTCTTTTAGAAGAAGCATTTCTGGATTCTTTGCACATTTGTGGTTTTTATAAATATTGCCAACCTACTCCTCTAGAGTTCCTATCGATTTATGAGTTGAGAGAAAATAAATAAAAGAAATAAGTACGAGAACGTATGTGTTGGAGTGAATGAGAGTGCATTTCCCCTCACCCTCACCGCTGCCGTGGGCCGGCACCTTTTCAGATGTTCGCCACGTTGGGGAAACGAGTCTGTGAGTGCCGGCTTCACGTGTGCTTCTCGCTCTCGTGAGAAATTATGTTGAAGAGCAGCTTCCTTCCCCGTGAGCCGACGCCCGTGTAGAAACCTTGGCGTCTTTCGTGTTGCTTGAGAAGACGGAATCACAACCCTCTTCTTTGGGGGTCTGCCCCACAACCACTGGCTGTCTTGGCGGTCCTGGACCCCGGACTCTCTCTTCCCCACCAAGTGGGACCCCAGCTCTCCGCCCCGAACCAGCTCCTCTGGGCCCGTTGGCAGAAGGTCAAGGTGAACGTGCGGCTCAGCCTTCGGGCCTCCCTCCCCTCAACGACCATCGCCTTGCGTTACCTGTGGTTCGATGACAATGGCCGTCGCGTGTATTTTATCCAGTTTTATGTATGACAGGCAGATGGGTCCAATGCCAGCTACCCTGCCTTGAGCAGAGCCAGGAATGTCTCTTTTATCCTCTTAGCTCTTCCCAATGAAGCCCAAACCCTTCTTTCTGCTCCGAGTCACCACTGGCTACTCTCCCCTCCGCGATAGGCCTGGTCTAACCTGACCGGTCAGCGGCCTCCTGCGATGCCGATCACGCTCTTCTTCCTGAAACGCATTTCCTCCCGCTTGGCTTCCAGGAGGCCATCGTTTCTTGGTTTTCTTCCCGGCGGCTCCCTCTGTAGTCTCCGCGGTCAGGTCTCCGTCCTCCTCTCAGAAAGAGTCAGAACTCACTATCAGATCTTTTCCTTTCTCGGTTCTGAGCTATCTCCCCGAGCCCCGAGGCTTTAGATAACAAGGACATTCCCAGTTCTCTGACGTCTACCTGCGGCCTGGGTCTGTGCGCTGGAGCCCAGGCTGGAGCTGCCGCCTCCTTTTCCGCGTCTCCACCTGCAAGTCTGAGAAGCACCCCGAACCTAGGATCTTTTCCTTCGCCCGCCTGTCTCTCCCCTGCTCTCCCCGTCTTAATAAATAACGCCCGTCTTCCAGTTCCTCAGGCCAACAATCATGCAGTCCGTCCTTGAAACTTCTCTTTCCTCAAACGCCACATCCAATCCACCATCAAATCTTAGACATCTGCTCACCATCCTCTCTCTCCTGGATTTTTTTAATGATTCTTTTTTCACCCTCGCCCAAGGGCAAGCTTAGAGAGAGGAAGAAAGAGAGGGGGAAACGTGGATGTGAGAGAGAAATATCCATCAGTTGCCTTCCATAATGCACCCCAACCAGGGAGTGAACCCACAACCCAGGCGTATGTGCCCTGATGGGGAATCGAACCTGCAACCTTTCGGTGCACAGGGCCATCCATACCCCACCCCCGGAGCCGCTCTGGCCAGGCTCTCCTGGACGTTTGCAGTCGTCCCCTACATGGCTTCGTTGCTGCCGCTCTTGCCTCCTGCGTGAGCCAGGGCCGCGGCAGGTGAGACCAGCCGTCCCCACCGAGGTAACGGGACGCGCGCACGAGCCATCTGCAAGCTCTCCGGCCTGGCGGGACCCTGGATGGCATCGCCCAGCGCTGAAGATGCACGGAGCCCAGCCAGTCAGCACCCCGGATCCAAGAGGCAAGAAACTGGCTGCTGCTGTCAGCCACGGCGTTTTGGGGTGACGTGTTACCCGGCAGCGGGTAACCCCAACAGCAACTGGAGCCTGCCCAGGCAGCCTGTATCCCCTGCCCCCACCCCAGCCTCTCGGGCTGCGGGAAAGCCACGGGCCCTGCGGCCAGCAGGCGCTCCAGCCGGCCGGGGTGGAATTCTCCAGGCGCTCCGGGGTGGAGGCAGCGGCCTGGAGGCCGTCCCCTCGGCGGCTGGGAGGCTGGGCTCCGTCTGCTCCTCGGCTCCATTCCTCTTCTTGATTGGCACTTTAATGAGGGCAGAAGGGGCTGACCCCCTGCCAGGGGCCCAGTTCATGCCCCGTTTATCTCACAGCTCCGGGCGGACTAGAACAACACGGCAGGCGAGCGGCCGGCCGGGAGCCCCCGCCCCCGGTGATGGATTGAGTGACCGCGGCGCGTTGGCAGCTGAAGTGTGTGGTTGCCGCGCCGTCCCGTCAGCGTCAACAAAGGGCCTCGGGCCGCCGAGCCGCCCTCCGGGGGCTGCGGAGGAATGACAAGCAGCTCCCTCCGCAGGCCGGGGGCGAGGGGCCGAGGTCCCTCTGGACGGAGCCCCAGATGCCGGGGAGCCGCTGCGGGGCCCGGGGTGGTGCTGGGGGGGGGGGGGGGGGGACTCGGGGCTTGGAGCAGGAGCTGGTGTGGGAAGCGTCTTCCTCTGGGCTCCAGCCTCTGGGCCCGGCTCTCGGCTCTCGGCTCTCGCCCCTCCTGACTGTGCCGGGCCTTTGGCTTGCTGTGCAACCCGGAGTGAGTCTGACAACCTCTCTGGGCCCGAGAGCCCTCCTCGGTGAGAGGCTGATACTGCGCACAGCTCCAGCCCCAGGGGTCCGAGCCTGGATGACAGACACCCTGAGCCCACCCACCCAGTGCTCAGGTGGCCGCTCTGCCCATCGTCCCGGAGCCACCGGGCGAACCGGAGCTCAGAGCCAGTCCTGGCCCCTCCTGGGGAGCAGGGCACCCCGGGAGCCAGCCCCTCTGGCCCAGGGGGCTCGCAGTGGTCTGGCCCAGCCCCAGGGTCCCCAGATCTGGGGTCCCCCACCGAGCCCCAGACAGGATGTCACGGTTGCTTGGTCCTTAGAGCTGGGGAGGGGGGGAGGAGACAGAGCTGGACCACGGCCTTGGCTCTCACCGGCCTCAGGGAGACGAAGGCACGGCCTCCGCTCGGAGGAGAGGAGCTTTGCCTCCCCGTGACCTCCAGAGGCGCCGGCCAGGCCCCCGCAGAGTCAGAGGAAGCAGCAGGGCGGCCACGGGCCCACAGGCCCTCTCTCTCTCTCTCTCTCTCTCTCTCTCTCTCTCTCTCTGCAAGGCGTCCTCACATGTGGGCTCTGCCCTCGCTCTCCTGCCACCTCTCCGGCCATCGGACAGATGAACTGCTAGGTGGGCGGGGCCAGGAGAGGGGCGGGGCCAGGAGAGGGGCGGGGCCCTGCCCTCCAGCCCAGGCCCAGTGTCCTCCCCCATGGGTCCCCCCAGGACTGTTTCCTCCTGTCTCCAAGGCCTTTGCGTGTGCTGTTCCCTTTGTCTGGAAGAGTCTTGTCCCCCTTTGCTTGGCGAAGTCCCAGCAGCCTTCAGGGCTCACCTCCAACGCCACTTCCTCCAGGAAGCCTTCCTCACACTCAGCTCTCCGCCCCTGGCCCCGTCAGAACACTCATGCCCGAGTCCTAGCCTGCACGGCTCACCGGCCTTCCTTCCGGCTCACACTGCTACCTGCCTCCTCTGGTTCTGTATGTGGCTGCTGGGTGAATGGCTCCTCTCTGCTCACCCCGGTGTCCCAGCCCCTAGCAGACTGCCTGGCACACAGTAGGTGCTCAGTAAAGACTCACCGACTGGTGCTGTGGGCCAGGGTGCGTCTCCCAATAAACTGTGGGCTCCGGTGGGCCAGGGACGTGTCTGTGCACCGCGATGTCCCCAAACTCAGTGTCTTACACAGGGAAGGCTCTCCCTTGGACATTGATGCCCGATGGACATGGCCACAAAAGAAGCCGAAACCGGTTTGGCTCAGTGGATAGAGCGTCGGCCTGCGGACTGGAAGGTCCCAGGTTCGATTCCGGTCAAGGGCATGTACCTTGGTTGCGGGCACATCCCCAGTGGTGGGTGTGCAGGAGGCAGCTGATTGATGATGTTTCTCTCTCATCGATGTTTCCAGCTCTCTATCCTTCTCTCTTCCTCTCTGTAAAAACTCAGTAAAATATATATTTTAAAAAAGAAGAAGAAGAAGAAGAAGAAGAAGAAGAAGAAGAAGAAGAAGAAGAAGAAAGGAAGCAAGAACAACGACCACAATATTGAGAAAGCTGATCTAGTTTGGGCCAGAGCCCCTCGGAGCCAGGAGATGCTGAGTCCTTCATTCTCCACGCTTCAGGGAGCTACCCCCCAGGGGAGCCACGGCGTCAGGGAGAGCTGACTGAGCCTAAGACAAGATCAACTAAATTACTCCACTGAGAAGCCTCCAGACTCTGCGTCTGCCCACTCCCCATGGACAGGGGAGGGGGTGAGGAGGGGGCATCTGCCCACTCCCCATGGACAGCTCTGGGGAGGAGCCGACGCCCCAACCCACACACTTCCCAACATTCTGAATGTCGAGGCCACGGTGAAATGTCAGGAAGCAGGAGATAGCGGGAGAATGGCTAAATATATAAAGAGCATTTATAAACAAACAAGAAAAAAAAAACCATCCCGAGTCGATATATGTGAGCCAAGAGCATGAAAAGCTCATTTCCACGCAAAGAGACCGACGTGAAGCAATCAGCGCTAACTGGGTGTGCGCCCTGTGAGAGATTTACATCCCGTGTCCTTACTGCAGGAAGTCCAGCGAGAACGTCCAGCCCGGAAATGGGAAGGTGGGGGCTGTGGCCTGCCCCTCCTTTTCTCTTTATTCCCTAAGATAGTGTTTCCCAAAGTGCGGTACGCGCACCCCCAGAGTTACGGGAAGAGTTTGGTGGGGGTACGTACGCGTTGCACCGGAGTTTGGTGGGGGTATGCACTGCACCGTGCTTAGCTGCACCTAGTTCTATGTTCTCATGAGTCAAGTCAAGACAGTCTTGTGAGGCATGAGATGGTCCGGTGTGCAAATAAATGTTATTTATAATATAACTTTTATTTATATTTTATTATGAATAATTTTATTTTTCGTTTATTATTATTTTGTGTATGTACCAAAAAAATAAAATATATATTTTGATTGTTATTAAAATACATCCTTTTTTTTTTTATGAGGGGTACTCAACGTTACGAAAATTATAGAAGGGCCGGAGGACTGAGAAGGTGGGGCAGTTCTGTACCGTGCTGCCTTCCACTGGTTAAGACCTCCAAGAGCAAAGGCCTACCGAGGTGAGGATGCCCCTACTGTCACTTGTAGAGGGGCAGCACTGAGCTGGCCAATATTTGTGGTGGTGGTGCTGCTTGTCCTGGCTCAGAGGAAGCGTTCCACTAAGTCTGAAAGACTAAGACATCGCAGGGACTCCCGCCACCGCCCGCGGCCTGCTCTGCCAGGCCTTCACGCGCGCTGAGCTGGCGCTGCGCCTTCCATTGGCAGACCCGGAGAATCCTCTCTCCGCTGCCACATGGCCAGGCCAGGGCATCAGACACTACCACCTTGCGGATTTTAAAACTACAGGGGAAATTGAGCCACAGGAGCTACCATTGCTGTCGCACCCACCGCCTCCCCCAAGAATGGGAATCCACCAAAATCAGAGCTCACTACACACCGGGCTCATAGAGAGTGTGGCTTCAGAAATTAGCCTCTGCATCCACAGCAGCTCCACATCTGCAACGAAGAGGACACCATTGAGAGCGGACTCTCCCCATGCAGCCATCACAGCCCGCCCACAATCTTCCCAGCACACCCACCATGCTGGGGGGGGGGGAAATGGAGCTCACTGGTGAGGAAATGGCACGGTGCCTTCCATTGCCCACCCAGGCGAGCCCATCCTGCGATGCCACATGGCCAAACTGAAGCTCTCACCACCACCGCCATGTGAACTTTAAAACTACAGTGGTAATTGAACCACAGGAGCGACCGTCAATATTGCACCTGGCACCGCCACCCTCCACCGCCGCCGAGAATAAAGGAAATCCAACAAGAACAGAGCTCACCACGCCTTGGGCTCAGGGAGTGGGCGACCTCAGAACTTAGCATCCATGTCTGCAGCTGCTCCGCTCCCACACCGAACGAGACACCTTTGAAGGTGGTCCCCCCGCCTGCAACCATCTCAGCCCAACTGCAGCTGTCCCAGCCTGCCCGCCATGCTAGCAAGGAGCTAGCGTGGCACCTCCAATATGCGACCCCAACACCCTAGAGGGGCCGTGTGCCCCGGGTGAGCCGAGTGTCCCAGGGGGCCGAGTGCCCCGGGTGAGCCGAGTGTCCCAGGGGGCCATGTGCCCCGGGTGAGCCGTACCCCCTAAAGGGGAAGGGGATCCCGGGTGAGCCGAGTGTCCCAGGGGGCCGAGTGCCCCGGGTGAGCCGAGTATCCCAGGGGAAGCAGTGGGACCCAGGGGAAGGGGCGGTGTAACCAGAGGAGGAGCAGACTCTATTCATAAGGTCCTGAGATAGTCACCATAAAACAAGCAGACTGCCAAATGAGGAGCGGATTTTATTCATGGGGTCCTGAGATAGTCACCATAAAACAAGCAGATTGTCAAATGACAGCGGGGAGGGGAAGGAGACCTGGGGGGAGATAGGAGAACAACCAAGGGACTGGTATGCATGAACATAAGTACAACCAATAAACACAGAACTCTGGGGAGGGAGGGCATGAATGGGAGGTGGGGTGGGGGGGCAATGGTAAGCTATGTACACAGATAATACCTTAATAAAATAAAATTTAAAAAAAATAAAATAAAAATAAACATTCTTGAGGCATACCAGTTGAAAAAAAAAAAATTGAACCACAGGAGCGACCGTCAATATTGCACCTGGCACCGCCACCCGCCACTGCCGCCGAGAATAAAGGAAATAAAAAAAATAAAGGGGTACACCTATGTAAAAAGTTTGGGAAACACTGATCTAAGAGATGCTGTGCTCCTCTCGCTTGTTCCAAGAAGACTTGCACTGCACTGGGGTCTCCATTCCGGAAAGGCGGGGTGGCAGCTCGTGCTCACAGCCCCGCCCCCCGTGTCTAGAGTAAAATTAACTTCCTGCGGAGCTGGGCTGGGTCCGGCAGGTCATGGAATGTCTGTTGTAAACTCAAGCCGCTCTCCACAGACTCACGGAGGGCAGTGCCGAGGGGTCATGGAGACAGGAAAACAGACTGTGAGCTCTTGGGAAGAGACCTTTTCTTTCACATACACTAGTCCAGTGGTCGGCAAACTGCGGCTCCTCTGCCCCCTTGAGTGTGGCTCTTCCACAAAATACCACGGCCTGGGTGAGTCTGTGTTGAAGAAGTGGCATTAGAAGAAGTTTAAGTTTAAAAAATGTGGCTCTCCAAAGGAATGTCAGTGGCTGTCCGGTTGCTGTTTGGCTCTGCTGGTTAATGAATGAGTTTGCCGACCACCGGGCTAGTACATCCTCTGAAAGCGCTGTCCGGGCCCCCGCTCCTATAAACATGCAAATAGAAGGACAAAGATGGGCGGAGCCAGAAAACAGTGGTCGCAGTGATGTCCCGAGGAGGTGGCATTATCCCTTTTTAAAAATATATATTTTATTGATTGCTTTTTTACAGAGAGGAAGGGAGAGGGGTAGAGAGTTAGAAACATAAATGAGAGAGAAATATCCATCAGCTGCCTCCTGCACATCTCCCACTGGGGACGTGCCCGCAACCAAGGTACATGCCCCTGACCGGAATCGAACCCAGGACCCCTCAGTCTGCAGACCGACGCTCTATCCACTGAGCCAAACCGGTTTCGGCTGGCGTTATCCCTTTATGTCCGACTGGTGTCGCTAAAATTCAGGAACTGGGCGAGCTCACCTGCTCAGAGCCTCCACGGGGGAGGGAGGGAGAGGACAGGGGACAGGTTTATCCTCACTAACCATCCCAGAGGGACGTTGATATTTACTACGGGAGCACAAGAAGCGCTGGCGAGGCCCCACCCCGCGCTGGCCGGAGTGCAGAGGAGGTCTGGCCCTCACCCCACTGCTGGGGACACTGCGGGGGTGGCGCCTTTTGGGAAGAAATGGGACAATGCCCAGCAGAGCCAGAGCACCCCTCATGTTCCCGGTCCCTTCGACCCTCCACTAGAGTTCACCCCCAGGAGAAGAAGGTCTACAGGATGCAGAAGCCACAGCTGCTCCAACACGTGCAGCTGCGTTGCTGTCAGTGGCAGGAAAAAACAAAAACTCTGGGCACCAACCATACATCCGCACGGGAGAGCCGCGAGATGGCCTTCACGGGGAGACGGTTAAAGGTCACGGGGAGACGGTCAAAGGTCACGGGGAGACAGTTAAAGGTCACAGGGAAACATGGAAGGCAGCTATTAACGTCCTCGGGGGAAACTCTGCGCTGTAAACATCCGTCACAGAGCTGCCGCTGCCTCGGACAAATTTGTGCTGAGCTGGGTCCCCGGACCATCTGCAGGAGGCAATGTCCTTGCTCGGGCAGTCGGTGAATGCCCGGGGAGTGTTTCCTTCTTCTCCTCTTCCCCCTCCCCCACCCCACCCCTCCCCTTCCTCCTCCTCCTTCCCCTCCTCCTCCTCCTAGTCTTCCTCCTCCTCTCCTAATCCTCCTCCTTCTCCTCCTTCTTTTTCGTTTTTTTTCTTTCTTGCCACGACACCGTCTTTTTGAGAATACTAAATAAATGCTTCGCCACAATGAGCCGTGGACGGCCATCTGCTGTGGGAAGCCCCTGGCCGGGGCGCGTGGGAAAGACAGGAAGCTGGAAGGTCGCCCGCGCCCCTGGGAAGCCCCACTGTGCCAGGCCCGGCCTTGGGGAGACCCTGCTTCTGTGGGGGGCGGGGTGCTGATGGTCTCGATGGCCTCTTCTTGAAGCGGTCGGCTGTCACTGAATGCTCCCATAAGGGTGCCCACTCCATTCATTCATTCATTTATTCATTCATTCCCTCCCTCCCTCGTTCAGCCCGGGACGGGCACTCTCTCGGTGACAGGTCCCGCTGTCCGGGGTGGCCAGGGGGGCGGCCCTCACACAGGCAGAGGCTCCCGAGACCGCAGTGTGTTTGGCCATTGTTTTAACTTTTAAAAACAACGAGCCTAGAATACACGAGCCGGCGTGGCTCAGTGGTTGAGCACCGATCTGTGACCCCGGACAGTGGTTGGCAAACTCGTTAGTCAGCAGAGCCAGATATCAACAGGACGACGATTGACATTCCTCTGGAGAGCCAAATGTTTTAAACTTAAACTTCTTCTAACACCACTTCTTCAGCATAGACTCGCCCAGGCCGTGGTATTTTGTGGAAGAGCCACCCTCAAGGGGCCAGAGAGCCGCATGTGGCTGGAGAGCCGCAGTTTGCCAACCACAGACCCAGGAGGTCATGATTTGGTTCCTGGTCAGGGCACATGCCTGGGTTGTGAGCTTGACCCCCAGTGTGGGACATGCAGGAGGCAGCCAGTCAGTAATTTTCTCTCTTCATTGATGTTTCTATCACTCTCCCTTCCTCTCTGAAATCAATTGATGATGATGATGATGATGATGATGATGATGATAATGATGATGATGAGCCTATCTTCTTTGTCCAATCAGGAGACAGAGCTAATCTCATGGTCGGAGACCACAGCAGGGCGATGGTTTATGGAACCGGGGAAGACTCTGAGGTCAGGGCTCTCCCTGTAGGAGCACAATTCCCTCCGTCCTCCGCCCGGGCCCCAGTGCTGCCTCCGAGGCCCCGGACCAGGGTGACGGGGCGGGGCCCTGGGGTCCTTGCCCAGGGGTCCCTGGCCACCGGCTGCCAGGCTCCTGACCCGCAGAAGGACCCGGCGGGAAGAAATGGCGACCCACATGGCAGGCCCCCCGAAGGAACACAACTCCAGGGGAACGGGCTCCTGACATGGTCTGGCCTGAAATGAGCGGCGTTTGTTTGATGGGAAAGGTGGCTTCTCCATGGAGACGCGGCCTCTGGAGGCGGCCGGCCGGGCGGGAGAGACGCTTCCCACAGACGTGGCTTCCCAAGGCATCCCGGCCGCTGGGCCCGGGTCCGTGGCCGAGCAGAGGCCACAGGCTGCGAGCTCAGTGTCTCCTGCCCTCCCGCCTTCCTTCGTCCACTTCAGCTTCCCCCCCAAGCCGCCGCCTTCGTCCACTCTCCCTCCAGCCTTGGGACGGTCAGCGTGAGTCCCCACTTCACAGGAACCTACGCTGAGGCCCCCAGGCTGAAGTCAGGTGCCCACGTCGTGCAGAAGCCGAGTGACAGAGCCACGGCTCCGTCCAGACGACAGGGCTCACCCATTCTCCGCCCCCGGGGTGGGCAGGACCGGGCGGGGGCCCTCTCAGGGAGCAGGCAACGAGACCGTCTACCATAGGAGGGTCAAGGTCACATGTGGGGTTGTGACCTTGGCCTGGCCTCTGACACTGCCCGCCACCCTGGGCCTCAGGCCCGCCCAGCTCTCCACCTGGCCCACCCGACTCCCCGGACGAGGCTGTCCCCTCCTTATGTCACCTCCTCCGCAGGCCTTCACCGACCGCGCTGTCACGGCTGGTATTGGCCGGGGCTCGGGCTGGGCACCTGTCCGTCTGTCCACATCTGTCTGTCCCTCCCGCACCAGGCTCACCTCCTGGAGAGCTCGGGCGCCCGGCCTGCTCGCAGCCTGTGTTCCCAGACCGGGGCCCAGTGCTCAGGACGCAGCAGGCACCCGTCTCGACGTGCCCGCAAAGGAGCGGGTTCCAGGCGACTCCCAGCGCCCGCCCCCAGGTGCCCTGCGTGTCCCAACTGGACCGCCCGCCTGCCCTCCACCCACTCTGGGCTCGGCTCCCCCGGCTTTCGGTTCTGTCACAGGGTGTCTCCGAGTGCCGTCCTGTCCTGTACCCAGGCAGGGCCGCCTCCGGGGAACAGGACGGTGGGAGGAGATGGCGGGAGACGGGGTCTCGGCACTGCCTCCCACTCCTCTGCAGCCCCCCTTCCCGCTGGCCCTCCCCGGGGCTGGCCCGGCCCCACGCCCTCCTTGGCGCCCACCTTGGCGCCCGAGGCCATTCCTGTCCCCAGCCCGGCTCTGAGAAGGTTCCCGCGGCCAGAGGGCTCCCGGGAGATAGAACTAGTTGCTCAAGGGATTGCTCAGGCCAGAACAAGCGGAGAGACGAGGGGCTGGGTGCAGGGTCCCCCTGGAGGACCCGCCCGAACCCCCAGGGCCGACCTCAGGCCCTGTGGAAGGCAGGCGCTGGGTCTGCCAGGGTCCTGGGGGGAGCGCTTGGCGGGGCAGGGGGGAAGGAGGAAGTCTGAACTTCAGGCTGGGTCAAATCCCTAGCGTCTCCCCGAGACCCCGTGCCCCGGAGCCCGTCCCGAACCCTCCGGCCTCAGCCTCTCCCCTGGGTGCCCGGGGAGAGGCAGGTGACACACACACCCCCCCCCCCGGAGGTGACAGCCAGGCGGGCGCTGCCGCCACCTGAGAGTGGGCGAGGAGCAGGTTCGCTGGGTGAAAAGTTCACCGCGAGGGGAGCTGTCTGTTTCCCTCGCCTAATTTATCCACTATTTGGCTAACCTTGCTCTGAACCCAGGCCCCCCAGACCCCTTTCCTCTCCCCCCCGCCTCCCCACTGGGCTTCCAGGCCGCCGCCGGACCTCCCGCTCGCCGCTCGCGGGGAGAGGCGGGGGACCGCGCTGGCCTTGAAGAGGCCTCGGCCTGCGGGCGGCCCTGCCGGGCGGTAATTTATGGCCGGACCTTCCCATCTTCGGGAACCAAAATAAAGTCCGCTTGCTGGCGAGGTCCAGGCCCCCGAGCCCCAGACATGGGCCGGGCGCGCGCGCAGAAGGCGCCCCACCCGCCGGCCCCGGCCAAACACACAACTGCTCCCGAGACAGTGACCTCTCCTCCGCGGCCATCTGTCATCCCGGCCCGGGCAGGAGCCGGACGCATGGGCCAGCCACCCTGAGCTGAAGCTGCCTCCTTCCCGGCCCCGGGGCAGCCTCTCCGAGCTGAGCACCCAGGCTGCCTGTGCCTCCTCTCCGCGCCCCCCCCCCCTTTTCTGGACACAGGCAGCGGGGATGCGGAGGGAGAGGATGGGGGTGGAGGGAGGAGGGCTGGGGAGGGAGAGGGGAGGAGAGGCGCGGACAGCACCCTGGCCCTGTGCGGAGCACTTGACGGGCGCGATCTCCCACGGTCCGCACAGCAGCCCCGTTGTACGGCTGAAGGATGGGGCCGGGCCGGGCCGGGTCGCCCTCCCCGGGTCTCCGAGGAACGAGGATTCTAGCCCAGGGCGCTCCGAGCCAGAGCCAGCGCTCGGCCGCTGCCTTCACTGCTCATTCCGTCAAGAAGACGCTTCTCAGAACTGTGAGACGGGCATGTTACAGCGACCCGAGAAGACACAGAGGTGCATCAAGAGGGAGCTGTCCCGGCCGAGGCCGGTTTGGCTCAGTGGGTAGAGCATGGGTCTGCGGACTGAAGGGTCCCGGGTTCGATTCCGGTCAAGGGCATGTGCCTTGGTTGCGGGCACATCCCCAGTGGGGGGTGTGCAAGAGGCAGCTGATAGATGATTCTCTCTCATCGATGTTTCTAGCTCTCTATCCCTCTCTCTTCCTTCTTTTCTGATGGTCTTAGGCCAGGGGTGGGCAAACTTTTTGACTCGAGGGCCACCATGGGTTCTTAAACTGGACCGGAGGGCCTGAACAAAAGCAGCCTGACCACGCTGGCACTCTCATCTTGGGCTGCTGGGGAAGGAGCGGAGGGGAGAGCAAGAGACCCCTCCGCTCTTTCGGCTCCGTGGGCCGGATAGAACAGCCGAACGGGCTGGATTCGGCCCGCGGGCCGTAGTTTGCCCACGGCTGTCTTAGGCTCCACAGCAGTGGCTCTCGACCCACAGGTTGAGAACCGCTAGCAGAGTCACCTAAGACCATCAGAAATAGCGGGGTCGCCTAAGACCACCGGAAAACACAGATATTTACATGACGATTCATAACGGTAGCAACATTACAGTTGTGACGTAGCAACGAAAATAATGTGATGGCCGGGGGCCACCACCGCAGGAGGAGCCGTGTTAAAGGGCCGCGGCGTCAGGAAGGCGGAGAACCGCTGCTCCGTGCCTGCCCACGGCCGGCCTCTCAGGCCATTTGTGGGAGCCAAGCGGCAGCGTGTGAGCAGAATGTTCTCCTGCATCCCGGAGCCACCATCCTCGGCTCCCAGAGGCTCTGCTGGCCCCGAGTGGCCTCTGGCTCCCTGGGTGGGAGCTCCTGGTGCCGCTGAGGGACAAAGGGCTTTTCTAAGCTGAGTGGCCGAGAGGGGCAGAGGCAGAGGCGATGGCGGGCCCCCAGCGGTCTCCCTCCCTCTCTCCCTCCCTCGGCCAGTCCCACGAGGGATGGCCAGCTAGGCCTGGTCAACGGCCAAGCACTGCACCAGCCAACTGCCCCCCGGGGCACCCACCGCCTGCCAGTCAGGAGGGGCCAGGAGTCAAGAGGAGGGCCGCCAACCGCCTGTCACCACACCGGCCAACTGTCCGTCACAGAGGCCAGAGTCCCCCTCCGGGAGCCCAGGGCTGCCCGTCAAGACGCGGCCAGCTGTCACTCCGAAAGGCCCGCGGCAAGGCAGGAAGCCCTCCAACGGCCATTCTGGTGACAGCTGCTCTGGCTGCCAGACTCCTCTCGCCCTCCTCCCGGCCAAGGCACCCCACTGGACGTGGGGAGCCAACCCTCTCCAACTCCCAGCGATGTATTCCAGCGGGGTTATTCCCTCCGGGGCTGTGAAACAGGCCACAGGACTCCGGACTGGCCAATCAGAGCCCTGCATGTCTCTAGTGGCTGTGATTGGTTCGCATGTGGACATGTGCTTCAAGTCAAGCCAATCAGAACGAACCCTGGATGACTGAAAGGAAAGGGCCTTTTTTCCCCTGCTGTCCTTGAACCCGGGAGGGTGTGAGGCTGGAGCTGAGCAGCCCGCGTGCCATCTTTGCTGGAACAAGGTGTCTGAGGGTGAAGCCAACCGGAGGACGTGGGACTGAAGGGCGAAGGAAGAGGAAGTGGGTCCTGAGTCAGGTCCTGGAGGCACTGCGGGAGCCCCCGGATCCAGCCGTACCTGAACCAGTGACCATTGGGCTGTCCAGTTGTGTGGACGGATAACTCCTTCCTTTGGCCTGAGCAAGACTTGCTGTGGGTGGGGCCCGCCGTCACTCAGTGTCCCACGGGGGGGCCACCTGCTGGTGGGAGACTCAGGGTGGTTCCAGGGGAACTCCTGGCTGAAAGCCAGTCGCCAGCAGGCTCCACGTGTGTTTCCCCTGCTCCTGGCTGCTGGGGCAGGAGGGCCTGCCACCACCTTCTCACCAATCAGATGCTCCCCAGCTTTGACTCAAACCAGTGACCCCGACAAGTGTGTGTGTGTGTGTGTGTGTGTGTGTGTGTGTGTGTGTAGGGGGCGGCGGCGGGGGTGGGGGTAGTCCTCTTCAGTAGCGGTAGCAGCAGGGAGTGGGCACCCAGGGTCCAGACTGCCCTGTGGCAGGATCAGGGTGGGGGTGGGGGTGAGGGGTGGGGTGTGGGCTGTGGTCCAGCTGCGTTGCTCAGCCTCTGCCAGTTCCCAAGCCCGGTGTTTGGTCTGCCCGGCCCCTCTGAGCGCCCCGTCTAGTCAGTGTCTGCTGCCGGGAGCCGGACCAAGAAGCTGCCAGCCCCTCGTGCCCTCAGAGAGGGGCAGAGACCAGGCGGAGCTGGGAAAACCACAAAGGGACCTCCGGCTCCCGGCTGGGGCTAGCGGACTCCTGTTCACCACTGCCCACGCCCTCAGCGGGAAGCCTGTGAGCTAAGTGTTCCTTAAGGCACCTGGCGGGCTGCTGGCACATTTCAGGGGCTCGGGAATTAGCTAAGGGGAGCCATACGCACGGGCACCGGCTTTGCGCCAGCCCTGAGGACTGGAAGTGTGTGTGTGTGTGTGTGTGTGTGTGTGTGTGCACGCATGCTAGAGCATGTGCCCCTGAGGATGGGCTGGGGCCCCCAGGGAGCGGACACTCCCTCCCTCCCGCCCCGGGCCCACAGTGCAGAGGCAGAGAAACCCCAGCAAACTCTGCAAGGAGACCCATCTGGATACGTCTGGTCACGGTAAGACCTGAGGTGACGGCCCGAGGCCAGCCGGCCTTGGCCCACCAGCACCCAGGACTGAGCAGCGGCCACGGGTGTGGGGACCCGGCGGCGCCATGGCCCTGGGTGGGCCGGGCAGAGACCCACTGCATGGCCGATGGCAACGCTGGCGACTAATGACTAGTACTATACTCCTGCTGTTTCCACACTGGGCTTCTTAGCCAAGAAACCATGAGACCCCAGGGGCCGAGCACAAGAGCTCTGCCGCTAGACGCGGGGGTTCAAATCCTGGCTCTGCCCGTTGCCAGCTGTGTGGTGAGGTAAGCCCCGAGCAGGTGACTGCGCCTCTTGCTACCTGTTTCCTGGAAGCGCCAGGTGTGTGTGTGTGTGTGTGTGTGTGTGTGTGTGTGTGTGTGAATTATGAAACACACATGAAACACCGAGGGTCTGTCACGTACCACGTACACAACTAACTTATGACTTTGATTAGAAAATAAACATAACATGCCGAAACCGGTTTGGCTCAACGGATAGAGCGTCGGCCTGGGGACTGGAGGGTCCCAGGTTCGATTCCAGTCTGGGGCATGTGCCTTGGTTGCGGGCACATCCCCGGTAGGGGGTGTGCAGAAGGTGGCTGATCGATGATTCTCTCTCATCGATGGTTCTGGCTCTCTGTCCCTCTCTCTTCCTCTCTGTAGGAAATCAATAGAATATATTTAAAAAAAGAAAAGAAAAGAAAGAAAAGAAACATAACCATATAAATGTGTTAATTTATGAATGGTGCTGTGAATACCAAGCATTAACTTATGGGCGTTACTCCCTTGATTTTCACACAAAAAAACTCCATGGGGGACAGGCTGTTGGTCGCACACGAGGAAGCGGGGCTCAGGGACCTTCTCGGGGCCCACGGAGCCAGCGTTTGGAGCTTCAGCCAGACGTTGGGGACCAAAGTCCACCTCTTCCCCTTCTGCTTGCTCCACGTGCCTGGCTGGACGGGCCAGCGGGCTGCCCCAGGCCCTCCATTGGTCCTCCACCCCCTGCCCCCGAGAAGCCCACCGCCCCGGAGCCCATCCTGGCATCGGGGCAGCCGCCCGTCTCCCGCTCGCACGCCGGGTGTGGCTGCTAACATGCCCGCGGCCCGGCTCCACGGTCCCAGCGTGACCTCCGAGCCGGCTCCGGTTACAGCTCCGCGGCCGCGAAGGAACCAGCGCAGCTTGTGTCTGCCTCCAAGTGCTCATTTCCTTTGTCCCGTGAACATTGAAAAATGAAAGGAATGATAAGGATTCGGGGGCGGGGAAGGGGGTGGGGGGCAGGTCGGAACACGGCCGCGCTGGCTGAACTCGCCAAGAGGGCGGCGAGAGGGAGTTGGAACCGGAGAAAGGGACCCTTGGCTGTGACCTGGCCGGCCCGGGGCGGTCGTCGGGGGCCTCCTGACCTCTGGCCCCGGCTGGGGGGTTAAGGACCCCCTTGGGGGCAGACCCTGCACGCCCCCTCCCCGAGGCCAGGCCGCTAGCCCTCTCGTGGGTCCTCAGATTCCTCTGCTGTTCAAGGCCAAGTCCTACTGGGGGGGGGGGGGGCGTTGTGATGGGCAAGAATGAGAACCTGTGTGTTGTCCTGACCGGTGTGGCTCAGTGGATGGAGCATCAGTCCGGGACTGAGGGGTCCCAGGTTCGATTCCTGTCCAGGACATGTACCTTGGTTGCGGGCACATCCCCAGTAGGGGGTGTGCAGGAGGCAGCTGATGGATGATTCTAACTCTTTATCCCTCTCCCTTCCTCTCTGTAAAAATCAATAACATAGATATTTTTTTTAAAAAAGAACCTGTGTGTAGCCCTAACTGGTTTGGCTCAGTGGATAGAGCCTCGGTCTTCGGACTGAAAGGTCCCAGGTTCAATTCTGGTCAAGGGCATGTACCGTGGTTGCGGGCATATCCCCAGTGGGGGGTGTGTAGGAGGCAGCTGATCGGTGTTTCTCTCTCATCTCTGACTCTCTATCCCTCTCCCTTCCTCTCTGTAAAAAAATCAATAAAATATGTTTTTTTAAAAGAAAAGAAAAAAGAACCTGTGTGTAGCCAGGGTTGTCCACCAGGACCAGTTAGCTCCGTGGGGACATCTCTGGAACCATTTTTGTCGTCACAACCAGGAGGGAAAGATGTCCAATGAGCAGAGACCGGGGAAGCCACCAAACACCCTCGGGGCACAGGCCGGCCCCACAGTCGTCCCGACCCAAATGTCCAAGTGCTGCCGTGGGAAACGCATGCGATCCCACCCGCCGGCTTCTGCGCAGCGCCCTGTGCACGCACACGGGAAGGTGGAGGGGAGAAGCCGCACCCCGTGTCAGCCGCCCACGACACAGCCGCCAAAGGTGCTGCCTCTGCATCCCGACAGCAAGCACTGGCCGCTGCCGCGCTGCCCTGGGCGATGCGGGGGTGAGCACCGCGGACCGGAGTGTCCGTGCGGGGAGAGAGAGGCCGAACCGGAGCACGGGACGTGCGGATGGCCCAGACTCCTCAGGAAGGGGCCGGGCCAGCGCTCCGTGGCCGAGGCGCAGTGCGAGGCCGGCCGGCCGTGGACAGGAAGGGACTCTGGTACCTGCAGGAGGAACCCTGAGGACATGCTTCGCGGATGGAGCCGGACACACAACACCCGCCCTGCACGTGTGTTCCCAGAGGCGTCTGTGGGACAGCCGGGCAGCCGGGAACAGACGAAGCACACTGCAGTGCACACTCAGAATGGGGGACCTGGGCGCTGAGTGAATGGTGTTGCGGTGACGTCTTCTGTGCAAACCTGACCCCAGAGGCAAAGGTGAGCCCAGGGAGGCGGGAGGCGGGGCTTCGGCCTCGGGGAGACGCCTGCAGGCGGGATGGACAGACAGGCTGAGCTGGGGCCTCAGGTGGACGCCTGCAGGTGGGGATGGACAGGCTGAGCTTTGGCCCCAGGTGAAGGCCTGCAGGCGGGATGGACAGGCTGAGCCTCTGCCCCAGGTGGAGCCTGGCGGGCGAGGGTGGAGGTGTGGGCTCTCAGCCGTGTGAGCACAGCCCGGGCATCCAGGCTTCAGGGCCCTGCAGAAATATTCCCACAGCTGCCTCAACCCAGAGGTCACGACCCTGGTTGCACAGCTGGGCGCTCCCTGCCTGACGGGCTCTGAGGGCCCTGCTCTGAGCCTGGCCATGCACCTGAGGCCCTGGAGCAGGGCGGTGGCTGCTCAGGGGACTCCAGGGTTTATTCCCACCCCGAGCCACAGGGAGACTTGGGCGCAAAGGGCCCGCCCGGAGCCAGCAGCGGCACAGGTGCCAGAGCAACACCGGAGCTGCCCGGGACAGCGTCCCCCTCCTCCACCCCTCCGGCCTCTCCTCTGCCCTCCTCGGGGGCTGCCCCCCCACCCCACCCTGGCTTTTCCCACTCCAACCAGGACAATCCAGGTGGGTGCATGGGTGGGTCACCTCCCGGCTTCGCCTGGAGCGAGAGGTGTGTGTGTGTATGTGTGTGAGTGTGTGTGTGTGTGTGTGTGTGTGTGTGAGTGTGTGTGTGTGTGTCTGTGGACATTCTCCTGACGAGCAGACCTCTGGGCTTACTCTGATCCCCTCCCTGAACATCAGCGCGGACCCCAAGACAGAGAAGTCCTGGGGTGCTGTGGTGGGCGGGAGAGCCCTCAGGGCCCTGACCCCTGCCCCGTGCCCCCTCCTAACTGTTCGCTGCTCAGCACTGGGCGGCGGGTTGGTTTGTGTGTGCCCGGCCTCCTCCTTTTGTCCCCAGGGGCTCGGGCCAGTGGTCAGAAGGGCTGGGGGCAGGGCGCTGTGGTGGCCCAGCAGCGTTCTGGTCTGAGGAGACGGGAGCCACGTCTCGGAGCATCTGGCCGTGGGCGGCCCAGGGGCCACGGGACGCCATCCGGGTCCTGGTCCGGCGAGGTGGCCCGCCGCCTGGGCCCACGTCGGGATGGGCTGGGGGCCACCTCCAGTCTGGTTCTCGTCGGCGCTGGGGAGGGGCCCCGGGCACGGCAACTGGGTCGTTTCCCAGCGCCCGAGCCTCCTTCCCAGGGCTGGCACCCCGTCCTGCCCCGTGGGGCTCGGGGGGGAGGGGGGCGGAGTGCCTGTCACTCTCCTGCGCTTGGCCGGCGGGGACGGAATTAGCTCTCCGCTCCCACTCTCCCCGGCTCCGCGCTGCCAGAGCGCTGGGGAGGGACCAGGCCTCCTGGGAACCTGCCCAGGGCTTTTTCCCTGGTCCCTCTGGGAGAAGATCCAGAAAAGACTGAAAGTGTCCAAGCAGAGCGGGAGGGAGGAGGGGGGACCAGGCCGGCCGGGGAAGCCGCGAGGTCCCACTGCGGCCACGACCCCGCCGCCGCTCTCACTGGGCCGGAGCGGGGCTGGCGGGGCTGGCGACCTCACAATCCCGGCCCGCCTGCCACTCAAGGACGGTCAGGAAAGTCGGGGCTCAGCCGGCAGGACCCCCTCTTCTTCCTGCTCTCCCCTCCCGGCGCACCGAGACGGGCCTGCCCAGCCCGGCTCCCGGTGAGGACCAGCGACAGGCCCCGGCTGCGGTGTGGGCAGCAGCGGGCAGGCCGAGCCCAGGGCAACGTTCTGATGTCCAGGCACCAAAGGTGGGCGATGCGTGGACACTCCGGGCTCGACCTGGCCAGGCCGGCAAGGGTGCCAGGCCGACCCCTTCGGCAGCATCCTCCCTGCCCCACCCTCTGGCGGCCCCCGGCCCCAAGGACCACAGGGCGGGTGGCGCAGTAGGAGAGGCGGCTGGTGGGCTGGATCGAGCGAGTGGGGTTCTCATTCTGAGGTGGGTCCTCGCCAGCCGCACACGCCTGGGCACGCAGCTTCTCTGCTTTGAGCCTGTTTCCTCACCTGCAAAATGGTCAGTGCCTCTTTGGGCCTCTGCCCAGCACCTGGTGGGCCCCCGAGAGGTCACCATGTCAGCCCAGCTCAGGGTCGCCTGCCCCCGGCGGTCTCTACCCCTCCCCGTGACCCCCCACCCCCAGCCTCTGCCTCCAGCTGGGTTTTCCCGTTCTCACAGGCGCCATCTCCCACTGGGTGGCAGAGGGTATTGTCTTTACAAGTCCTGCCACCCCTCCATGGAGATGGTATACCCAGCTGCCTCGGCGGGGAGGCTTGATCACATGACCGGCTCTGGCCAATGAAATGTGAGCAGAAGTGCCCTGCATTGCTTCCGGGCAGAGTGTCTGAGCCAGCGTGCGGGCGGCCGGTGAGTCTCCTTCTGTCACGGAGGACGTCGTCCAGGCCCACGCAGGCTCCTCGTCGGCCGGGGTCCCCGAATGCAGACGATGCAGAGCAGAGCAGCAGCCTCCCCCACGGGCAGGCGGCCTGAGACCTGGGGGTCACGTCCTGGCTGCTAACACACCGAGGCTGCTGGCGGGCAGTCCGGAAGGGGCCCTGGGAGCTGGTTCTGGCCTTCGGCTGCTGCGGGGGCCGGTGCTGGGCCTCAGGCCTCGGCAGGCGCTCGGGACACGGTGGGCGCCATCAGGACGTGGCGTTTCTGCACACGGACCAGACCTTCCTCGGCTGTGAGTGCGCATAGCAGGCTTTAAGCAGCCCCCACGGAAGTCGCTCCATTGGATTTGTGGCCGGGGACCTTGCCCCTCCGCTCCCTGCCCTGAACCCTTTTCCCCGCAGGAGCCGTGTGGACCGAGGCTACTGAGATCAGATGCCAGGGCCCCCCGGTCCCTGGGCCCAAGGTCAGGCTCGTGAAGCTGCTGCAGGAGCGGAGAACGCACACCTGGGAACCCCGGGCACCTCGGCCCACTCCTCCCGGCTGGCATGGTCCCGATGCCTGAGCCCGCGCCCATCTCCCCTGCGGCACAGACGCCCCACCCCCTCCTCCTCCTGAGCCAGTTCACGTCCACCCCCCGCAGCCCTCATGGCGCGGGCCTGGGGGTGCTGGTGTCTTCGGGGTGTTGGCTTCTCGGCAGCCGCCCCCTCCTGGCGCCCAGCCCGTGCCCAGGAGACGCCGATGCTCAGTGGAGACCGAGGTGCTCTCCCGCTGAGTTGGTGGCTTCGTGGCGGGCGTGGCCGTGGCCGTGGCAGCCCAGTTCATGGCTCTTCAGGGAAGGGGGTGCGGGAGCAAAGTGTTCCCCAACCCCTGGCGTCGGAGTCAGCAGGGACCCCGTATGCCCAGGCCCGGCTCCAACTCCCTCCCGATCTCTGCCCTCTCCTCGCCCATTTCACTCCCGTCCGAGGGGGACCCCCCACAGACCGGCTCTCTCTCCAAGGACGGGGTGCTGTGGTCCCCTCCCCGCTGCCACCAGGGACCAGCGCCAGGGATTTCAACAAAGCCACTCGCAAAAGCCATCTCTCTTTATTTTTCATTCCTGCCGTCCAAACCGGTTTGCGGAAGCTGAGGAGGAGTGGGTTTTGGAGGGGGAGGAGGGTCCTCTGGCCACAGACCCTCCCGGAAACAGTCTCTGCACTCTGCGGCGGCTGGTTAGCTTTGAGAAGCGACTTAACGGCGAACTCTACAGAATCAGAAATGTACAAAAGTGTCACGGCGGCTGCTGGCTGGTTTCTCGCCTCCCCCTGGGGGCCGGAGTCCTGCCCATCGGTCCTGTGCAAAGGTCCTGGGGCTGCGGGGGGCACCGGACTCTCCCCGGGAGAGGACAGGCCCGCCCACCCAGCAGACGTGTGCCGAGCGGCAGGCGTGTGGTTGTGTGTCCCGGTGCCAATGCCCCAGCGGGCTCCGCGGCTTTAGAGCATGTCTCCGTCCCGCCTCTATGTCCGCCCTTTGAAAGTGTTCATGCAGGTGTAGGTTCCTGAGAATCTGTGGATCTCCTCCAGCGCAGCCTGTGGGAGTATGCTGCGGGTGGGGGTGGAGAGAGGAGAGGAAACAGGATGGTCAGCGGGTGGGGGGCCAGCACCTGGGTCGCTTGTGGCCACGCAGGATGGCACAGGAGAGGGGTGCCCCTAAACTCTCCCCACCCCCTCTCGCAAGCCCACAAGCCACCTCCCACCCACCCACCATGGAGGAAGGGCTTTTAAGTGGATAAACTGCCACTTACAAGGCAAAGGGCGGGAAATTACCTTTCAAAACCACATTCTTTGCATTTTAGGGCTCATAGTATCTCAGCGACCAAGTGGCTCCAAGTGCCACTTATTCTACAAATATTTACTAGGTGGGGCTGAGGCCTTCTGGACGAGGGGTCCCCTCCTCCAGGGACACTCCCCACACTCACGCCCCGGCTCTCCTTGGGCTCCCATGGTGCACTGCTTCCCCAGCAAGCCCTGATGTGGTCCTTACTATCTTCCTCTTTTAAAAAAAAAAAAATATTTTATTGATTTTTTACAGAGAGGAAGGGAGAGGTATAGAGAGTTAGAAACATCGATGAGAGAGAATCATCGACCAGCTGCCTCTTGCACACCCCCTACTGGGGCTGTGCCCGCAACCAAGGTACATGCCCTTGACCGGAATCGAACCCGGGACCCTTCAGTCCGCAGGCCGACGCTCTATCCACTGAGCCAAACCGGTTCCGGCCTCACTGTCTTCTTGTCAGGCCCAGAGAGTTCACCTCTGCGTCTGGCCCCTAGCACAGGCCCCGGCATGAGGGGGCCTCAGTCCATTGGTTGAATCAAACTGAAGGCCCCTCGCCCACTGTAGTGCAGCATGGGAAAGGCCCCCTTCCAGCGAGAGCAATCTGGAAGGCTTCCTGGAGGCGGTGTCAATGGCGTTCAGCCTGTAAAGGTTTCTCTTGGGGAAGGGGAAGACAGGGTGTCGTGCAGGGCATGGGGAGGAGGGGGTCTCTGCTTCCTGTGGGAGGGTAGCAGGGGACAGAAGAGAAAATGTAGGCTGGGAGCTTACTGTCAGAGCACTGAGACATTCTAGCCCAGGGGTGGGCAAACTTTTTGACTCGAGGGCCACCATGGGTTCTTAAACTGGACCGGAGGGCCGGAACAAAAGCAACCTGACCATGCTGGCACTCTCACCTTGGGCTGCTGGTGAAGGAGCGGAGGGGAGAGCAGGAGAACCCTCCGCTCTTTCAGCTCCGCGGGCCAGATAGAACAGCCGAATGGGCCGGATCCGGGCCGCAGGCCATAGTTTGCCTGCAGTTGTTCTAGTCTTTTTCTAGAATGTCTGAGAGGCTGCTAACAAGCTCCTGAGGTGGAAGGAGGCAGCCAAGGAGCATCTCAGAGCAACAGGCAGCACGGCCTGAGGGAGGCTGGGTACGGGCCCAATGCCCTCAGGTCCTCCCGCCCCGCCCCTGCTCCTGGCTCTGAAAGGGCTTTGAGTTTGGGGGGAGGGGCTGGTGGCCGCCGCTCTCTCTGCTGTGAGGTTCCAACGCAGTGGGACTTGCCCAGGCCGTGGTATTTTATGGAAGAGCCGCACTCAAGGGGCCAAAGAGCCAGAGGGAGGCTGGAGCTGGTGTCCGATCAAGGGATCTGGGTGCCTCACTTCCCGTAAGAGCCTCTGGGGCAGAGGGTGCAGCCAGCCCAGCCAGGGCTTGGGGGCTGGATCTGGCGGGGGCCCAGAGGAGCCAGGAGTCCGTGGCCTTGAAACCTGTGTGGCTGGCATGGAATGGCCCCTGCAGTTTGGGGCTCCGTGGAAAGGGTTTGCTGCCCAAGGTCTGGAAGGTTCTAGGGAATGGGGTGCTGGGCAGATGCTGGAGGCGGGCCATCTCCTCTCATCAGCCCCCCTCCAGGTGGTCCACCCCGGGAAACCCACCTGGCCAGCTCTGTGACACTTCTGTGGATCCTGCGGCACCCTAAGCTCTGTCTCCCCCCTGAGATTAAACTTCCTGAAGGCTGTGGTCAATGAGTAGGCGCTAGAATAGTGGTTCTCAAAGTGTGGCCCAGGAACCCTTGGGGGTACCTGAGACCTCTCTGGTGGTCTGCGAGGGCAAGCTACTTTTATAACCAGACTCAGGTGTTATCTGCCTTTTCATGCATCCTCTCACAACAGATTAAAATCAGAAGCAGATAGAAGAATCTGGTTGTCTTCAATTACTTTAAACCCATGGTCGGCAAACCGGGGCTCTCGAGCCACATGTGGCTCTTTGGCCCCTTGAGTGCGGCTCTTCCACAAAATACCACGGCCTGGGCGAGTCTATTTTGAAGAAGTGGTGCTAGAAGAAGTTTAAGTTTAAAAAATGTGGCTCTCAAAAGAAATTTCAATCGTTGTCCTGTTGATATTTGGCTCTGTGGACTAAGGAGTTTGCCGACCACTGGGTTAGACGATAAAGAGATTTGCAAGAAAGGAAAACAATGCCATTCTCCTTACTACGTTCTTTTTTTTTTTTTCTTTCCTTTTGAAAATGTACTTACTTTTCATAAGAAATCATTTATGTTAACACGGAATTGACTGAATAAATATTGTGAATATAAACAAGGGTGTAAATCTTGTAAAATGTTTTCCCAGTTTTCGTTTCTAAGACACTAGGCAGTAACAACACAGCTCACAGAAGCTGAAGCTCTTCGGGCACCTCAGTGACTTTTAAGGTGGTAGCCCTGGCTGGTTTGGCTCAGTGGATAGAGCGTCGGTCTACAGACTGAAAGGTCCCAGGTTTGATTCCCATCAAGGGCACATGCCTGGGTTTCGGGCTCGGTCCAACATGCAGGAGGCAGCCAATCAACGATTCCCTCTCATCGTTGATGTTTCCATCTCTCTCCTCCTCTCTGAAATCAATAAAAAATACATTTTAAAAATAACTTTTAAGGGTGTAAAGGGGTCCTACAACCAGCAAGTTTGAGAACCGTGGCCCCAAATTAAGGAAGGACACCCTTGGCACGCAAGCCCCCACTGCTCGTCTCCACGCCCACAGCAGACATGACTAATCGATCCCGTGTTACTTTCTCCTGCCTGAGGCCTCCCTCCTCCCCACGGGGGCCACGGGCGGTTGGCAGGAGCCCGGCCCCGTGCCCGCTCCCCCGCCTCCTACCTTTTCAAGATAATGAGGGCGTGCATCGTCCACGGCAGCAGGAGGAGCGCCTGGTTGAGCTGCACGGCCTCCACCGTCCTCCGGGCCACCGTCTCCGGCTTCAGGGGCGGGAAGAGGTTGGGGAACCTGAACGCAGGGAGAGACACAGCGGGTTTCCCAGGGAAGCGGGTGCTGCTGTGCACAGTGCCCGAGGCCGACAGGCCTGGGCCAGTGGTCGGCAAACCGTGGCTCGTGAGCCACAGGCAGCTCTTTGGCCCCTTGAGTGTTCTAACGCCACTTCTTCAAAACAGACTCGCCCAGGCCGAATGCAGACTTCTGCGCACGGGCCACGAAGTTTCCATCGCACTGCACGTGCGCGCCCACACGTGGTATTTTGTGGAAGAGCCACACTCAAGGGGCCAAAGAGTCACATGTGGCTCGTGAGCCTAGGTTTGCAGACCACTGGTCTGGGTCATCCCTTCAGCATCTCCTTGAGAAGACCTGCGATTGGGAGGCCCGAGACCTGCTGGGAACCTCTCCCCCAGGCAATGGCCTGGCCTGCTGGCCTGTTTCCTATCCACGGCCTGTCTCCCCACCGGGCTGTGCGCCCCCTGAGGGCAGAGGTCTGTGGGTCTCATCCCTGTTGTACCCCCGTGTGCTGTGTCCGCACGTAACAGGTGCTCAGTGAACGCATGCTGAGTGGCTGGATGAATAAGCGACTTGCTCCTGCCCAGGTGTGCCCTGAGGACCCTGCCCGGCCGCAGGGACCCGGCGGGGAATGGCTCTGCCCACTGCTGTGCCGCTCACACACGGACGCACTGAAGCCTTCACAGAGCGGCGGATACACGTCAGAATAAGCAAACATCCGGGCTTCTCAGGCCCCGGACAGGCTTCCGGCCTGAGACCTACAGGCTGGTGACACCCCGAGTGCCAGGCCTGGTCTAAATGCTAGCTGGGTGTCACTCACCCTAATTCACAGAGAGGGAAACTGAGGCCCTGGGGAGTGGGTGGGCGGGGGGTGAGGCCTGCACAGAGCCCGGCCCCACCCCTGCCCCGCCCCCGCCCTCACTCACTGCCCCGAGGCCCAGCGCTGGCCTCCGGCTCTGACCTCAACCCCACAAAGGGCTGGGGAGCTGCTCTGGCACCAGGAGGATTAAGGCGATGAGTCACCTGGGTCTGATGTCACCCTGAGCAGAGGGCAGCTCCTGGGCCCCCCACGCCGCCTGGCTGGCCTCTGAGAGTCCAGGGATCTCACCCCCCCCCCCCAGCTCCCTCCCTGCCGCCCTGGGCTTCCTCAGTGTCCCCTGAGATCCCACACGCTGCCATGGGCAAGACCAGCCTCCAGGGGCCTGCAGGGGTGAAGGCGGGGAGGCAGCTCGCTGGTGTTGGAGCCCCACAGACACGGCTTCCCATCCTCACCTGGGTCAGGCCTGCTCCCTGGGGGGAGGGGGGAGGGCGCTGGGGGGCCCCCCCGCAGACAGGGAAGAGACTCAGCTCCGTGGTTCAGGGAGGGGGGGGGTGCCTTCCAGGCAAAGCCCCGCAGGAGGACCGGAGGGGTCCCCAGTTCTCTGTGGGAGGAACCGGCTCCTTTCTCCCCGTGGGGTGGGAGGGGTTTACAACGCTCACGGAGGCAGCACCCACTCCGCAAAAAGCTTGCTCAGCCGATTCTATCTGTGTGGCCTTGGGCAGTGAGCTTGCTTCTCTGAGCCTCAGTTCTCCCGTCTATGAAATGGGGAGAGAGCTTGCTGCGGGGGGTGGTGGGGGGTGGTGTGAGGGCCAGTTGGGGGCAATGTCTCTAAAGTGTCTGCTGTGGCTGGAACACAGAAGATGAATCAATGGCAATTAACCAATAGCAAGCGCCCTGGCCGGTGTCGCTCAGTGGATAGAGCCTCGGCCTGCGGACTGAAGGGTCTCAGGTTCGATTCCGGTCAGGGGCATGTACCTTGTTGCAGGCACGCCCCCAGTAGGGGGTGTGCAGGAGGCAGCTGATCGATGTTTCTCTCTCGTCGATGTTTCTAACTCTCTAGCCCTCTCCCTTCCTCTCTGTAAAAAAAAAACAACAATAAAATTATATAATATATATAAAAAAGAGCAAGCATATCCTCCTCGCCCCCCTCCTCCGGCCCCCATAGGGCACTGCTGCTAGAAAACGCATCGATTTTGTCCTAAACACTCGCCTCCCGCCCTCCAGCCTGGGGAGCCGCTAAGCCTGGCTGGGGAGGAAGCCAATGCTTCCCTCCGTGTTTTCTTTCTTCAGGAAATGGGGGCTTGGTGCTGACCGGTCACCCTTCACCTCTCTTCTCCCAGCCCCCCCTGCCCGCCATAGCTAGCCTGCAGCCAGAGCTCGCCCCCTGCCAGGCAGGCTGGTGTCCACACCGGGAGCAGGGGACCCGGGAAGCGGGCACGCTCATCCGCCCCTTCTTGTAGATGCGGAGGCCGGCACAGACGGCGGCGAGGGGACTTGGCCACGGTGGCACGCAGCTGGGATTTGGCCCCCGGCGGTTGGGACCCACACTTGGCACGGCTGTGGGGAAAGGACTTGGGGGAACCTCGAGTTTCCTTCTCACGTGGTGGAGAGGAAGCTTCGGGGGCGGGGGGGGGGGGAGGAGTGAGCTAGACGGAGGGCGAGGTCTGTGCCCAGGGCGCCCCATTAGAGCTGTGACTGCGGCTGCTGCGGTTCCACCAGGGTGCACGTGCGGAGCACTTCCTGTGTGCCCAGGTGAAAGGAGCCAAACCCAGGCCTCATGGGGGAGGGGAGAAAGGGAGCCCCCACAGAGCAGAAACAGCCATGAATCTAGCCTCCCCCACATTCAGAGTCTGTGATCGTTTGCATGCCGGTCAGGTGGCCATGCACACTCCTGTGACATGCTGGAGATAGGACCTGCCAGGAAGATTCGTAGCTGATGCCTTAGGAAGATGGTTATTGTTAACTCGGGCAGGTGGGCTCAGTGGTTAGAGCATCGCCTCGCACACTGACGGGTCATGAGTTCGATTCCCGGTCAAGGGCACGTACCTCGGATGCAGGTTTGATCCCCCCCACCTCCCCCAATGGGGCACATGAGGGAGGCAACCAATCGATGTGTCCCTCTCACACTGATGTTCCTCTCCCCCTCCCTCCCCCGCTCTCTCCCTTCCACTCCCTCTCTATAAAGCGAAGGGGAAAACATCCCCAGGTGAGGATTAACAAGAAGAAAGAGCTGTGGTTCGTCCCTGAGCCCGGAGCATGCCGCAGGCTTCTCCCTAGATGTTTTAATTCTCCTAATAACCCCACCGGGGGAATACCGTTCCCACGGCTTCCCAGAGGAAGCAGAGTGAAGCAGAGGCCCAGAGAGGTGACAAGACTGGCTCCGGATTTCACCGCCGCCCAGCCTCCGGGGCGTGATTCAACACCCGGCGCTCTGATTCCCGACCCCCAAATCCACACTCGGTTACCACCGCAAAGCGGGGGCGAGCGGCTCCCACGGGGCACCCACCCCAGCGGACACCCCTAATGGGCGTATAATGAAGGGCACCCAACCTAAGTGTGCCGTGGGGTTAATGTCTACCTCTGGGGCCACTGCCCAGATCAAGGAGAGAAAGCACTTCTAAACGTCCAGACCAGCGGTCGGCAAACTCATCAGTCCACAGAGCCAAAGATCAACAGCCCAACGATTGACATTTCTTTGGAGAGCCACATTTTTTAAATGTAAATGTTTAAAACACCACCTCCTAACACACTTGCCCAGGCCGAGATCTTTTGTGGAAGAGCCACGCTCAAGGGGCCGAAGAGCCGCATGTGGCTCGCGAGCCGCGGTTTGCCGACCACGGGGCCAGGAGGTTCTCTCGTGCTCCCCGGCAGGCTCTCCCGCTTCAGGGGTGCCCCGGTTCTGACTTGCATCACCACGGCCCAGTTCTGCCTGCTCCGCCCGGAGCGTCATGCAGGCCGAACCACACGGGGTGCGCTCTTGGCCTCTGACTTCTGCTCAGCGTGATGCTCTTCCAGCCACCCACGGGCCTCAGGGTCCACACTGCTCTCTCTCATGGCTGGTGACACCCCACTGCGTGCAGTGGGACTTGTAGGAGCTCCCGGCCTGAGAAGCAGGACCCTACACCCCACAGGGGGTCCCCCATCTCACAGAGTGGGGTGCCAGAGCTCCGAGCCCAAGGGAACGGGCTCTGGTGCTTTCTACATTTGTGCCCTCCCTGGGAGAAGCCTCCCGCCGGGTCCCACCTGCGGGGGGCCTTCCCGGGAGGTGGGGGGGGGTCCCCCTGCCCACTGACCTGACCCTCATGCCCTGGAACATCTCGGTGCTGGTGTGGAAGGGCAGCACGGTGGTGGCGCTGACGCCCGGGCAGTCCAGCAGCCCCAGCGTCAGGCTCTCCATGAAGGCGAAGGCGGAGGCCTTGGAGGTGCAGTAGTCGATGGCGCCGGGGATGGCGGACAGCGCCAGCACCGAGTTGAGGCACACGATGTGGCCGTTCTGCAGCTCCAGCATGCGCGGCAGGAAGGCCTTGGTGGTCTGAGGGTGGGCGGGGGGTGAGGGGGGGGGAAGGGAGGTCAGTGTGGAGCAGATGTACCTCCCAAAGCCCCCCGCCCCCTCTCTCAGGGGGAACAGACCACCCTGCCCTGCAGCCACGGGGCCGGGAGCCCTCGTTCCTCCTGTCCAGCCCCTTGTCCTTGGGTGTCCACCCCCCGGGCCTGAGCCCAAGCCCCGGAGAGCCTCCCTCCCGCCCTACGGCCCCCAGGCCCCCGGAGGGAAGGCCCTCGTCCCCCCGCCACGCCCGGGCCGGCCTGTGCGCGGAGCCTCACCCAGAACTGGCCCAGCGTGTTGATGTGCTGCGACTTGAGGAGGGCGTCGTCGTCGCTGTCCATCAGGCTCTTCCCGTGGACCACGGCGGCGTTGTTCACCAGGATGGTGATGTCGCCCACCTGCGGGCGGGCGGGACGGGCCGCAGCTCTGTCAGGGCAGCCACAGCGGCGCCTGGCCCCCGCCCCCGGCCCCCGCTCCCCCCCCCCCCGCCCCCTGGCCCTGAGACCTGGGCAGCCACAGCGCCATGCTGAGCGCCGGCCTTGATTTGTAAGATGAGCTCATGACCACACCAGAGGGCTCTGAGGGTTAGAAATAATTCATGGCGCATCCTATACCTGGCCCAGAGCACGCTCACCACAAATGAGGTTATCTATAATAATAAAAGGGTGACATGCTAATTAGACCGGACATCTTTCCGGATGTCCTTCCCGATGGCGCCAGGGCCGGAGGGAAGCCAGCTGGGTCCCGGTGCCTACTGGCGGCTGGAGGAGGGAAGCCTGGGTCCCGGGAGCCGGAGGGAAGCCAGTGCCAGCAACCATGGAAGGAGGGCCTACTCTTGCACGAATTTTCGTGCATCAGGCCTCTAGTTATTACATATTATGATGCTTAACCGGTGGTCTTTGCTCTCTGGGAGCTCACTGACTCACTCACAGCCGCCGAAATAGACGGCTGGAGTCAGGAGGAGCCTTTTCCCAGGGGGCAACGGGACATTTGGTCTAAATTCCAAAGGGGGACAAGAGATGATTACTCCTGTCATTCACCAACCCGTACCCCTCCCTCGTCCCTGCCCCCGCAGCACACACATGCACACTCATACAGGCATGCACACACATGTGCATGCACCCTCGGGCCAGCTTCAGGGGACAGTCCCCAGCGAGGCTCTGGAAACAGTGGTTCTGCCATCGCAATGCTGGGCCCCGGGCCCCAGGGGCCGTTCCCTCCCGCTGCCGAGGACGGACACACACACACACACACACACACACACACACAGACACACACACACACACACACACACACACACACCCCGGCCGCTCACCTTCTCCCGCACCGCCTTGGCCGTCTGGTACACCTCCTCCCGGTTGCCCACGTCACAGATGAAGTAGTGGCACTCGGTGCCCATCTGCCGGATCTCCTCCGTCGTCTCCTTCAGGCACTTCTCGGTGCGGCCCCAGAGGACGATCTGGAGGGAGAGGATAAGGCGCTGAACTGGGGGCCGCTGAGCTGCCCCCAGACCTTCCTATTCACGGAGCCTGCCCAGGGACTGGCCTTCCCGACGCCATCCAAACGGAGGGTGCAAAGCAAATCAACAAGATGACTTTTTAAAAATATATATATTTTATTGATTTTTTACAGAGAGGAAGAGAGAGGGATAGTTAGAAACATCGATGAGAGAGAAACATCGATCAGCTGCCTCTTGCACACCCCCCAACTGGAGATGTGCCCGCAACCGAGGTACATGCCCTTGACTGGAATCGAACCTGGGACCTTCCAGTCCGCAGGCTGACGCTCTATCCACTGAGCCAAACCGGTTTCGGCAACAAGATGACTTTGTAAAAAGGGACACAGCCCAGCCGGTGTGGCTCAGTGGTAAGCACCAACCTACGAACCAGGAGGTCACGGCTTGATTTCCGGTCAGGGTACCTGCCCAGGCTGCGGGCTCGATCCCCAGTGCGGAGCCTGCAGGAGGCAACCGATCCATGATCCTCTCATCGTTGATGTTTCTCTCTCTTTCTCCTTCTCCCTTCCTTTCTAAAATCAATAAAAATATGTTTTTTAAAAAAACAACCACCTAGCCGAAACCGGTTTGGCTCAGTGGTAGAGCATCGGTCTGGGGACTGAAGGGTCCAGGTTCGATTCCGGTCAAGGGCATGTACATTGGTTGCGGGCACATCTCCCGTAGGAGGTGTGCAAGAGGCAGCTGGTCGATGTTTCTCTCTCATCGATGTTTCTAGCTCTCTATCTCTCTCTTTCCTCTCTGTAAAATATCAATAAAGAATATTAAAAAAAATAATAATAAAAAAAATAAAAAAATAAAAAAACAACCACCTTCTGAAAAGAAAAGAAAACACATAAAAACGAAGGACTCAGCCTAAGCTGCAGCCAGCCAGGAGGTGCGGAGCCCATTTCTGACCTCAGTCCTTGACGTGGTATTTACAAGCCTGAGCCATTCCTTCCAGCGGCCCCCTCCTGCCAGCCCCGGTCCAGCCATCCCACACAGCCCCGGCGGCGGAGCAATCACTGAGCTCTTTCTGCGGAACGTTCCAGAATGTTCTCAGCGGGGAACAGGCTGGCCTGCTCACCAGCGCGGGCCGGAGCCAGGTTTATGGACGCGGCGGTTAGATCACGCCGGGAGGTTCCGGCCGCCGGGCGCCTGTGCTAAGCCGAGCCCCCACCTGGCCGCGGTCACCCTTGGCCACCCTCGGAAGGAGGGCCAGGCGCCGAGGCAGCCAGGCTCCCGCTGAGAAGGAGACGGCCTCCCCCCCCTCCCCGCCCCAGTTCATAAACTCGGGGCTCCTCACGCCCGGAGGGGACCCTGGCAGGACCAGAAGACGGGCTCGTAAAGGGGATGGACAAACCGAGGAGCGGCCGGCCGGCCATAAAGGCTCAGCACAGAGGCCTGGCTGTCTCTCCACCTTGACCTAAGCACAAAGGACACACCTCACGACCTGTCCTCGGGCCCAGAGAGGCAGGCCCCTGCTGGCAAAAGGGTTGCAGGGGGAGGGGGGGGTCGAGAGGGTGGGGACCGGACCCCAAGGAAGACTCAGCTCAGCGCAGAGGGGGGAAGGCGGGGGCTGGAAGAGCATCAGAGAGAGGAAGAGGGGAAGACTCCTGGGATTCGTATCTGTGTTTCTTCTCTTGCTTCTTAAACTTATCGATGAAACGCCCCCTTAAAATCAAACCCCAGCGTGTGAAACCAGCACAAAGAACACATTCCGTGCCTGAATCCACGTTTTCTCACTCTACCAGCGGCGGGTGGGCGGGGACGGACAGGCGGCGTGGGAGGCAAACATTGTAGAGGGGGGATGCGGACGGAGCGCTGATGGGTGGGACCAAGGCCCCGAGGACTCTGCACTTGGAAACACAGGAGAGCGCAGTCCCACCGACAACCGGTTGTTGGGAGTTACACTTCATCGACCGCTCACCTTGAAACCTCAGAGCCTGCCCTTCAGTGGGAAGGGCCCGGGTAAGGGTGGCTGGTGGTCTCCCATGGATTTCACTTATTTTTTTATGGAGTTTTTAAACGTCTGAACTAGTTTTAGGAGGAAAATATAAGTGGTTTCTCAACCGCTCACACACCTCTGGGAAAGCCCTGTTCGAAAGCCCCCGTGTCCGACCACTTTATTTTATTTTATTTTTATTTTTTTAATATTTTATTGATATATTACAGAGAGGAAGGGAGAGATAGAGAGCTAGAAACGTTGATGAGAGAGAAACATCAACCAGCTGCCTCTTGCACATCCCCTACCGGGGATGTGCCCACAAGCAAGGTACATGCCCTTGACCAGAATCAAACCCGGGACCTTTTAGTCCGCAGACCAACGCTCTACCACTGAGCCAAACCGGTTTTGGCCACTTTATTTATTTTAAATAAGTGAGTTTTTCCTGACACCAGGAAGGGCTGGGCGGGGCTCCGGCAGTGGCTCTGCGGCCCAGAGGTGCGTCAAGGGCGAACGGGCTGCACGGAGGCAGGTCCAGGGGACACTCCTGTCCGCGGACCTAAGAACAGAGCTAGCCTGTGCTCCCCACACGGAGCAGATTAGACCACACATCTCTCTGGAAGGCGATTCAGGGTACGCATGCTCCACTCCCCAGGCCACCTGGCCTGCAGCCAGTCACCTAACCTTCTTTCCATCCTTCCTTGTCACTCCATCTGGCTGTCCACCATCATCCATCCCCTCACTCCTTCCTTCCTTCTACCCACCTCAACTTCCATCCATCCATCCATCCATCCATCCATCCCTCATTCCTTCCTTCTACCCATCTCAACCTCCATCCATCCATCCATCCATCCATCCACCCATCATTCCTTCATTCCTTCCTTCTATCCACCCTGCCACCATCCATCAATTCATATCCATCCATCCATCCATCCATCATCCATCCATCCATCTTCTGAGTATGTCTGAGTGAGGTTTAGGTAATCCTTGGCCTCCTTTCTCATGCTCTGGTCCCTGCCTAACCCCCTCCCACCTCCAGCCCCTAAGAGAAACAGGACCCTGGGGCTTGGGTGAGGCCGAGAGAGGTGACTCTGGGGACAGAGAGAGGAAGCTTAAAGTGGAGGGGAGGGGAACCTTGTTGGGAGGTGCAGGGGGTCCAGATGCCTGGGAGCACAGTGGTCTCCTCCGAGGGTCCAGGGCAGCATCCCAGATGGGTGCCCTTCACTCTGGGGACCCTGGTCTTCTCAGCACAAACAGGTGTGCATGGCATTCCTGCAAAAGGGGTGCCGAGGGCCTGGGGCTGCTGGGCCAGATGACCTCTTCCTGGACCCCAAGTTCTCAGGCGCGGCAAGGAGGGCAGGGGTCTAACGCCCCAGGGGGTCTGGCTGCCCAGGAAGCCGGCAGCCAGGGCCGTGGGAGGCCGGCCCTGCGTGGCTGGTGGACAAGCTGGAGAGGGAGCAAGAAGGGAATGAGGGCTGCGCCCGTGCTCCCGTGGGTGGTGGGCCCCGAGGTGTGGCCATTTCCCCTCGAGGCTCCGATGAGGAGGTCCTGGCGGCGGGGCCTGGCCTCCTCAGGTCTGAGCTCGGAGCCCCACGGCCCCGGGGCCTGTGACGGCCCTGCCTTCTGCCCTCCCACCAACCCCACAGGGCGGGAGCCCGGGCTCTGGCTCCTCCGTTTTCACAGCCCAGCGCCCAGCACGGCCCGTGCTGCTGGCTGAGCGGGTGAGTGGACGTCAGGGTCACCGGTGGGGGTGGTTAAAGCGGCGGCCGCCAGGCTTCCGGACCGCACGGACCACCGGTTGGGGGCGGCTGGCTAAAGGGCCTCTCTGAGCCTGAGACCACCCCATCCTCCTCGACGGAGACTGCACTCTCCGTCCGGGAGACAAGACATGCTGGACCAGGAAGCTGGCTGGCACAGCTCAGCTGGCCCACCCGGGGCCACTGCCCAGAGCCACCTGCCGCTGCCCTGGGCATCTGACAGAGGACCCCCCCCTCCAGCGCCACACGCGGGCGAGGACCAGGCGGGCAGGAGGCAGGTCTCGGAGGAGGTGGGGCAGGCAGGCTGGGGAGGGGACAGATTTACGAGCCTGTGGGACCCCACTCGGCCTCCTCCTCACTGACTCCCACGATGGGGAGCAGCTGGGGAGGGTCAGCAGCCCTGAGCTGGGCTTACAAATGAGCTCAGGGCAGCTCTGCACCCCCCCCCCCGCCTCCCTCACAGGGCAGACGTTAGTTCCTGTCCTCCGGCGCCGTGACTGGCGAGGGCGTAAGGGGACCAAGATCCGTGGCCCCCCAGGGCGGTGGGCCCTCACTGGCCACAGCCGCCCGAGGGGGCCTCTGGTCCCCTCATCCCTTCCCCCACTCCCTGACCAAGGCCGGTCCAAAGTAATTGTCCGTTTTTTATAGGAAATAAAGGCCCAACGTCACACTCAGCGGGTGGTGGAGGCAGGATTCAAACCCAGGGCCCCCGTCTTCCTCAGAGGCACCCCTGAACCCCAAGACACCGTGGGCAGTGTGAGCTTGGAGAGTTCTGCTCCCAGGTGCCGGGTGTCCTCACGTCAGCGCGCATCCCCACCCAGTCCCCCTGAGCTCTGTCTCACCCCGCGTCCACGGCCACGGCCACGGCCATGCGTCCATCTGTGGCCAGGACCGCGCCGAGGGCCAGCCGTGGGCGGGAGGGCCAGCCGTGGGCCGGGCGCTGTGCCGGGGCCCGGCGGCCAGCAGCCTGGCAGCCAGCAGACGTGGCCCCTGCCCCCGGAGCCCCTGCTCCAGTGGAGGAAGGCCGGAGGAAGGAGAAAACCATCGAACACAATTGACTGTGAGCAGGATACAGAATAAACGGGGAACTCGTATTAAATGGGGGCGGGGCAGGGGGGGTATGGGGCTGCCATGTTACATCCCTGTCTGCTGAGGAAACTGCAGCTCAGAGAGGCTGAGCAACTTGTCTGAAGTCACAGAGCAACTGAGTGACGGAGCTGGGCTGGGAATGGAGCTTTTCCACCATCCTCCCCACTCCTCCCATCTCACCCCCACTCCCCGGTGGGAGAAGAGCCATCTCCTCTCTTCAGAGGGTCTCCTGGGAATTCGCCCGCAGAAGCTAAGAGTTCAGTGAGCGCTCTCATTGCTGTTCCCTGGGGGTGGGGGTGGAGGGGAAGGGGGGAAGAGCTGAGAAAATCACAGCGCGGCGTGAGCCGGGCGGTCTCGGCGGGTCCCGGGAGGAGCATCGGTCTATAATCGGCAGCTCTGGGACGATGGGGCCCCTGGGCAGGTCCCGGGCGGGCCCACTTATATTTGCGGGCGCGTATTTTAGACCGGAGCACCGCTGAGATGGCTTCTCAGAAGCAAGAAAACACCCACCAGAGACCCCGAACCAGGCGGGGGTAAGGTTGGGGGGGGCGTGGAGGATCACTGTGGAGGGCGCACAGTTTCGTCCGCCCAGCATCTCCAGCACTTAGGATGCTCCTGAAATCTATCCCATGGCCCGCTGAGAACAAGCAAGCAACAGAGCGAGCGCAAACATGGGGGCCAGACCAGGGGACCGGCGGGTGCCCGTGTGTGGGCGGGTGGCATCAGAAACGTTTCTTTCTCAGTGCCTCCAGCTCTCACCGGGGTGCCAACAAGCCTAGGCCCTGCGTGCGAAGACAGCCCTTCAGAACCAATGCCAACGGCCGGTACCACCCCGGGACCTTCCCGGACCTCCGAACCTTCCCCCGTTCCTCCTGGAGCCGTCTCCAAACTCCGCCTGCATCACCACCGCCTGTGGCCACCCCTGTCCCACCCCTGGGAACCAGAGGTGACACCCCTGGGTCTCTCTGTTAGGCTGCGCGCATCCTCCCCTTCCCGTCCCTGCACAGCCCAGCTGCCCACGCCGCAGGCAGGCCTTGCCCACGCAGCCCTGGCTCCGTCCCGTGGAGCCTGCTGACCGTGTCTGGTGGCCGCTGGCTCGGCTGCTGGCCAGGGCTGTGCCGAAGGTCCTCAAATTAGACCTCCTCCCACGGGCCCCTGACCGCAGCCTGGAGCCCGACGGACTTCCTCCCGCGGACGTCCAGCCGGAGCCAGCGCCGGGAGCCGCAGGAATGACGCCCAGGCCAGCCCGTGCTCCAGGCCGCGGCACCCCACCCACGGGAGCCAGGGGACCGGTCAGGGGACATGTCCACTCATCGCACAGGTGACCACGCGCACGCTGGTGACAAGCACCCGACAGCGAGGCGTCCGATGGCGCCCAGGGGCTGAAGGGAGGCCGCTGTCCTGCCCGGGGCCCGTGCGTGGTCTTGCTGACCACGTGTCTGCTGAATGGTGACTGGGAGGACCCTCGCCCCATGTGAGGATCCCGGGGTCTTCACACCCTACTGTCCCCAGGAGTTGTTTTCTCTCACCCTCCACCTGACCCGTCCCTTTGACCTCTGGAATCAGAAGGCGACCACTTCCCGCCTCCGCGCTGTCGCTGTCGCTCTGGGCCCAGCCTGTCAGCCCTCACCTGGACCACAGCAAAGGCCCAACGGTCTCTCCCTGCTTCACCCCCCCCCCCCGCCAGCCCCCTGGCCCTGCCCCTGCCCAGGCTACTCTCAACACGGCGGCCAGAGAGACCCTTCTAGAACGCAACTGTGACTCTGCTCACAACTCCCAGTGGCTCTCCATTTCACCCCGAGTGAAATCCACCACCACCTGCCCTCAGCTCTCCCCCTCCCTGGCCTGGCTGGCTCGCACATCCCTCCCCAGGGGCCACGTCCCTCTGGGCCTTTGCACCAGCTCCTCTCTGTCCCCTTCCCCCAAGCGGCCCCCTTCCCACAGGTTCTGCTCGTGTGTCTCTACCAGAGAGGCCTTCATGCAACCCCCCTCGCCCCCACAGACACTCGCTTCCCAGCCCTGTCCTTGCCTTTCAAAAATAATTTTTTAGCCGAAACCGGTGTGGCTCAGTGGATAGAGCATTGGCCTGCGGACTGAGGGGTCCCAGGTTCGATTCCGGTCAAGGGCATGTACCTGGGTTGCGGGCACATCCCCGAGTAGGGGTTGTGCAGGAGGCAGCTGGTCGATGTTTCTCTCTCATCGATGTTTCTAACTCTCTATCCCTCTCCCTTCCTCTCTGTAAAAAAAAATCAATAAAATATATATTTTTTAAAAATAATAACTTTTTATTCATAGACTATTTTTTAGAGAGTTTTAAGGCCACAACGAAACGGAGTAGAAGGTACGGAGATTCCCCCCATACTAGTGACCCTGGTCCCCACACAGCCTCCCCCACCACCAACAGGAGCACCGGATGGTACATTTGTTACAACCGATGGACCTACACCGACCTGCCGTCATCACCGGAGCCCAGACCCCGCGCGGGCCACTCTGGGGTTTGCACATCCTGTGCCTTTGGACCAGGGGTGGGCAAACTTTTTGACTCGAGGGCCACAGTGGGTTCTTAAACTGGACCGGAGGGCCGGAACAAAAGCAACCTGACCATGCTGGCACTCTCCTCTTGGGCTGCTGGTGAAGGAGCGGAGGGGAGAGCAAGAGAACCCTCCGCTCTTTCGGCTCCGCGGGCCGGATGCAGCCCGAGGGCCGTAGTTTGCCCACGGCTGCTTTGGACAGGTGCGTAATGGCATGCGTAATGACACACTGAGGATCCTGCAGAGCGGTTTCACAGCCCTGGAAACCCTGTGTTCTGCCTACTCATCCCTTCTTCCCACAGCCCCCGATCTTTTTATTGCCTCCACCGCTCTGCCGTTTCCAGAACGCCGTGGGCTTGGACTCACACAGTAGGTAGCCGGTTCACTGAGTCACAGGCGTGGACTGAGGTCCCCTCCAGGTCTTTCCGTGGCCCGGGAACTCACTCCTTTGAGCCCCGAGTGAGTAACGAACGCCCCGTTGTCTGAGGCCCCAGTTCATTCAGCGCTCCCCACTGCAGGCCCTGGGCGGCAGGTCTGGGCAGTTAGGCGTAGAGCTGCGGGGACAGCAGCGGGCACATCTATGCCCTCTTAGGCTCTTCCCGAGGCCGAGGCCAGGCCTCCGTCTGTGATGGACACCTCGTGTCCCCGAGGATACAGGGCACCCCCTCAAAAACCTCACACCGTCCTCGCCTGCCCAGAGCAGGGGCTCAGAGCGCAAGTGCGACAACGGGGCAGCGAGGTCGGCACCTCCTCCCCGGTGTGAATCCTGGGGCTCAGCTTGGTTCTGGGGCGGCTGGAACAGCCTCCAGGGGGGCTGATCCCCAAGCCCTGGGTCCCAGTTCCTCCATCTGAGTCGTGGGGAGCAGGAGGGGGGGGGAGAGGGTGCCCAGACAGGGAGAGGAGAGCCAGCGGTGAGACCACCTTCCAGCAGGGGGCACGTCTTCAGGATTGCCATCCTGAGAAGTGGGACCACAGTCCAGCCCACGGGTGAGGCTGAGGCAGGAAGAAGGTTAAGGCAACACCTGAACCTGGACTCCAAAGCCAAGCTCCGTCACCACTCCTCCCCTCATTGACTCACGCGCGCACACACACAGGCACTCGGGGCACGGCTGGAGGAAATCAGCCCACCCTGCCCTCTTAGCGTTTGCTTTCCTGTGCGTGTGCGGAAGACGGGACAATAAACACCGGGGCCGTTGACTATACAGGACAGAATTTGGCCTCTGCCAGGGGAGCCTTGGGGCAGCGGCCGGAGGGAAGTGAAGGAGGCGGCGGTGCAGACATTCCAGGCCGAGGGGCCTGCCAGTGCCAAGGCCCTGGGGTGGGGATGAGTTTGGGGGGGGGTGAGTTTGGGGTGGGGTGGGGGACGCAGGGAAGCCAGGTGGCCCAGCCGAATGGGAGGCAGGAGGTGGGGGCTTTGGATTCTACTCCCAGGAACGGGGATGGGCGGCCCTCCCCCCGAGGGCTGGGAGCAGAGCAGGAACAGCCTGCGCCTGGCATTGGGACCAACCTGGCTGCTGAGGCGAGGGGGCCCCGGGGGTGGGAACCGGGGCGGTGGGGGGGCCAGTTAGGTGCTGTCTGGCAGGTGACAGATGTGCGGGTGGGGGAGGGAGACACTGGGGTGGAGGTGACGGAGAAGGAGCCTCAGGCTGAGGGTTGGGCTGCCTGAGGGGAGGCCCCGGGTGTGGCCTGAGCGCGGCCAGAAGGGCACTGAGACCCTGAGCTCTCTAGGGAAGAAGGACTCGGGCGAGCCCCAGATGGGAGAAAGAGGGCGACCCCGCCTCCTGCCTCCGATCCCAGGTCCCTCCAGCCTCCGGGACACTGGGCCGGACCAGAGGCAGCAGCTCCAGGTGGCGGGCGGCCTCCCCGCAGAGGTGCCCGGAGCCCCGCCAGGCGGCGGCTGCCCACCTAGCGCCGCGGTAAACAGCCCGTTTCCAATAACAGAGCGGCGGCCGCCCGGCGGCCCGGCCCCGCTCCCCCGCTCCCCCCGCGGCGAGGACTGGCCACGGCCCCCCCCCCCCCCCCCCCCCCGCCTCCACGGCAGAGGCCGGCGCCCGCTCAGCCCGCGGGAGGGGGGAGGGGGGGAGGAAGGAGAGAGGGAGGGAGGGAGGAGGGGGAGGGGGGGAGCCTGCGCTCGCCGGACGGGGCGAGGGGGCGGCAGGAGGAGCCGCGGGGAACCCTCCTGGGGGGGGGGGGGCGGCGAGGCTCCAGGAAGTCTTTGGAGGGAGGGCCCGGGGCGGGGGCGCGGGGTCCCCCAGAGGGCCCGGGGCGGGGCCGGAGCCTGGGCGGGAGCCCCGTCGGCCGGTGGGCCGGGGGTGGGACGGGGTGGAGGGCAGGTAGCTGGGAAGAGGCGGGCGGGGCGTCTGGAGGGAGCGGGGGGCGGGGGGGGGGGCGGTGCGGAGGCCAGGTCGGGATCTGGATGCAGATGGGGGGCGCGGCGCTGGTTTAGGGTTGGGGGCAGGGACAGAGTCGGGGTTGGGCCGGGCGAGCACGGGCGGGGTGGGGCGGAGGGTGCCGGGGAGGGCGGGGCGGGGGGGGTCCCCTCCCGCGGGGCCGCCCTCGCTTCCTCCCCCGGCGGCGGGCGGCGGGCGGGCGGCGGGCGGTAAACAAACGCGCTGATGTCACGGCGCGCTGACCCGCGGCTGAACCCGGGGCTGTAAATGAGATGCGAGGTGCCAGCGGCCCACGGCCGGCCGGCGGCCTGCGAGCCGCACACGCTCCTCCGGCCTGAGGTTACCCCGCTGCGCACGCGGACAGGATGCTGCAAACGCCACCAGACATTGCAACACGCAGCCAGTCTGCTGGCCGCCGCGTGAACCGGCCGCCGCCGCCCCCGCCGCCCCCCTGGCGGCACCGGCCCAGCTGGAGCAGGCCTCCCTCCTCCCCCTGCTCCTCCTGCTCCTGCTCCTCCTGCTCCTCCTCCTCCTCCTCCTCCTCCGGGGCACCCCGGGGGCTGGCAGCTCCCACCCATCTGGGGCCAGCCTCTCCAAGAGGGACCCGTCCTGTGCCCCCTGCCCACCCCCCAGGCCTCCAAACCCAGGGCCCGCCTTCCGGGGGCAGCGTTGGGCTTTCTGCCCACCACACTGGGGAAGTGCCTGCCTCCCCCCTGGACTCCCCCCTCCGGGAAGTTTGCCTCTCTTCAGAAGCCAAGGCTGGAGGCCCTGCCTCCAGGCTTAAGCAGATGCCAGAGTGCCCCACCAGCCACTCCCCGGCCCACCAAGCAGGGGGTCACCCCTGATCGCGGGATCTCCCAGCGGGCTCCCGGACCGGACACCCTTGGCAGCCCCTGCGGCGGCAGCCCGGCTGTGGGGCCGGGCAGGCCAGCCCTCTGCTCTGGAGTTGATTTGCTGTGTGACTTTCGGATGAGTCACCTGGCATCTCTGGGCTCCATCAGCTCCCCTGGGAAGTGGGGAGAAGCGAAAGTGGCCTCCGGATGCTGGATGCTGGCTGGATGCTGGCGTGCGGAAGGTCACAAGGGCAGAAACCCTCACCGGGCCGCGGGGGTGAAGCTAAGCCTCCCCTCCCCTCCCGTGGGGCTGGCAGTGAGCACCGGAGATGCCCAGAAAAGCGAAGGCAGGCTCTCAGCTCACCTGCCGCCTCCCCCCCTGGGCCTCGGCTCACGGGGAGAGGCCTGGGGACTGGAGACACAGAGGTGAACAGTCCCCCTCGGGGCCCACGGACCCCGAACACTGGCTCCTCTACCTGGAACCCACCAGCTCAGGTCCCCGTGGGGGTAGGGGGAACCTGGAGGTGACCCCAAGTATTTTTAAAAAATATATATTTTATTGGTTTTTTACAGAGAGGAAGAGAGAGGGATAGAGAGCTAGAAACGTCGATGAGAGAGAAACATCGACCAGCTGCCTCTTGCACACTCCCCACCGGGGATGTGCCCGCAACCAATGCACATGCCCTTGGCCGGAATCGAACCTGGGACCCTTCAGTCCACAGACCGACGCTCTACCACCGAGCCAAACCGGTCTCGGCACAACCCCAAGTCTTTAACAAGCAGCCCAGCAATGCAGCGGGCACAGCTCCACACCAGAGCCCACACCAGCTCCCCTCTCACGGCAGTTAACACTGAAATCCCTCTGGTCACCCTGTTTTATTGTCCTGGGAGCATGCTGTCACTGTCTGAAGTTTTTAGTCATTTGCTTGCTTATTTCTTATCTATTCCCCTCCCCCGACACACACACACACACACACACACACACACACACACACACACCCCTCCAGCAGGAGGCTCTCACCCCAGCACCTGGCTTGGTAATCAGGTTTCTGTGAGTATGGGAACGAATGAACGCAATCATTTTTGCCTCCCCCAGTGGAACGGGTGATAGTGCCCCTTCCCGGGGACCTTGGGAGGGAAAAGTCGGCCACCCCTGGGTCACGGCTGAGACTGTGATGGGGACCCGCCTGTGGGTCCTCATGTGCAAGGCCCCGGGGGGCAAAACGGAGATTTGGGCCCCTGCTTCCAAAATGACTGAGGATTCTTCCAGGCGGCAACAGCAGGGCTCTCACTAACAAGAGGCGCCTCTGAGCCAGCGTCCCTGGGCAGAGGGGAGAATTTAGCTGTTGTTTCGGGAGAGGAAAGACAGACTTTTTTTTATTATCAGGGTATCTCTTTCAGCATGCCCGTCCTACGCTACCTGAACTTTGGGGGTTCCCGAGCTGGTGTGTCCCGGGAAGACCCTTCACTAACTGCGCCCTGGCCTCCCGAGGACAAGCGTCACATGACTTGCAAGCTGTGCCAGGGTAACCGCCTCTCCTGCAGCTATCGATTAGGAATCATTTTATTCTCTGCTGATGAAGGTCAGACGCCACAGAGTTGCCCCTTCTCTCTGGCTGGTGCCTGGCACCCACTATTGGCCTGGAGGGGTCTGGGCCCAGGGGGGCGGGGGGGGGGGATTCGGGAAAAGCGACTGGGCATCACAACGGGAAATGGCCTGGTCAGCACATCCTACAAGGGCCGGGCGTTGGGAACAAACCTGAGTGGGCCTGGGCCCAGGAGGCCAGGTGGGGCGGGGTTCCCTTTGGCACCAGCCCTGCAGAGAGTGGCTCTTAGGGATCCAAGACCCCGCCCTGCCCATCGGAGAACCAGGCTTCCCTCCCCTTCCTTTCAGCCGGCCTGGCCATGCGTCCTGCGCACACCCTGCTTTGGCGCCAGTGTTCCCAAATCAAGTGCAAACCCCACGGCCACCCTGCCCTGCCAGGCCTGGCCCTGCCCGTCCCCACTACTCCGCACGCACACCTTCCCTCTGGCCGGCCCCAACCCCGGGATTCCTCAGGGGGTCCACCTCTTCCCCTCTGCCTGGGTGTTTTCCTCCTGCATCCACCGCATCCCCGATGCCTCTCCTTAGACCCGAGTCCGAGTCCTCGCCCTCGCCAGCCTTTCTTCCCCAGAAGCTCAACTGCCTGGGTTCAAATCCCATGGCTGTGTGTGTGCTGTGTGACGTTGGGCAAGTATTTAACCTCTCTGAGCCCCAGTTTCCTCATTTTTTACACAGGGTCAGTCAGTAATAGTGCCTGCCTCATAGGGTTGCTCTCAGGACCTAATCAGAATATCCTTGTTAGCCACTTAGTGAGTAGGAAGAATTTTAGTAATGACTCAAAGGTGGTGGAGGGGAAGTGTGGGGGGATCAATGGGGATAAAGGGGAAGTATGTAATACTTTCAACAATGAAGATTTAATAATAAACAAACAAACAAAAAAGACACGCCCCGTGCTCATACTTTGCCCGGTTTGCCGTCCACGCGCCCGCCCACCACACCACAGTGTCACGGACGCCACCGGTCCACCTGCCCAGCGAGAGCGAGGATGGGCCCCGGGCCCGGTGTTTCCCCTGCAGTGCCCACCTGGTCCTCATGCCCAGGAGAGGCCCCCGGCCCTTCCCGCCTTCCTCCTCTCCCCGTCGGAAGCCTCCCAGCTGACCCAGAGTTTTCCCCGCTGCGAGCAGCTGCCCACCCAGCTCGGGGTCAATTAGAGTTTCCCGTTGCTGTTTTGCTCTCCAAGGGCAAACCCTCCCTGATGACGTCCTGCTGCCCGAGTCACGCTGCCAGATGCTCTGCGGCGGGGACGGGGGCATCTTCCGTCCCGGGGGACTCGGTGGCACCTGGAACAGAGCTCAGTGCTCAGCTGGTGCTCGGGGCAGATCCACGCGGCGTTTTTGGCCTGCGTGGTCAGCAGCCTCCGGGAGTCCTCCCGGGCCCTGGGAGGTGGGGCTAGCACTGTCACTCCGGATCCGGGCTCTGAGAGAGTGGCCGGCAGAATCATGGCCTCCCCCAAGGACCCCCGCATCCTAGCCCCCAGAACCTGGGTGTATGTCACCCAACATGGGAAAAGGGGGTTAGGGTGGCAGGTGGAATTGCACTTGCTAATCAGCTGGCTTTGGAGTAGAAAAGTGCCCTGGGTTCCCCAGGTGGGCCAGTGTAAGCACAAGGGGCCTTACGATGGGGGAATGAGACAGAAGAGGCGGGTTAGAGGGAGACGGGACTGGAAGCCGGGTCAGGGGGATGCAGCTTGCTGGCTTTGAAATGGAGGAAGGGGCCGTGAGCCAAGGAACGCGGGCGGCTGATGGAAGGTGGACACCAGCACCTGTGACACCCGGGTTTTAGCCCCAGGAAACCCGGGTCGGATTCTGACCTCCAGAACAGTAAGAGAATAAATGTGCGCTGTTGCCAGCCACTGAGTCATGTGGTCATGTGTTAGAGCAGCCACAGGAAGCTTACAGGAGAGGTCAGCCTCCAGCCAGAGGGGCTGGGATGAAGACCCCGGCACGGCCCCGGCCTGGTGGCTCAGCTGGGTGGCTCCTCGTCCCATCCATCCAAAGGTTGCGGGTTCAATTCCTGCTCAGGGCACATACCTAGGTTTTGGGTTCGATCCGTGGTCGGGGCCCTTACAGGAGGCAACTGATGGATGTTTCTCTCTCACAGAGATCTCTCTTTCTCCCCCTTCCTTTTTCTCTAAAAATCAAGTGAGGATTAAAAATAAAAACAATGAAAGAGGAACCTGAGCTGCTCCAAAGTTCGGGCTCTCAACGGCACAGCAGGCCTCGGTGTTTAAGAGGAGCTCTTTCTGCCACAGAGAAATGCCCTGAGACCGTCGTGGAAGTGCGCGAGGGGTCTGCAGTGGACAGTCAGATCTGAGCCACAGCCCCGCCACCGTGGCCTGCGTGTGCGGAGCGCTCAGTCTGTGCTCGGGACCTTCCATCCATGGCCTCATTAGTCCTCATTTTACAGGTGAAGAAACAGGCTCAGAGAGGTCTAGTAAGTGGCCCTGGGCCACTCAGCAAGTGAATGGAAAAGCCAGCATATGAACGTTGCTGGCTCCTGGGCTCAAAATATGAATTATCATCCTATACTTGCTCCTCGAGGAAGAAAAACAACAACAATAAAACGAAAGACGTGCACACGCATAAACACACCTGTCAACACGAAGACTCAAGAGGTGGCCCCCAGATCAAGCCAACGGTCCCTGGCACGTAGTAGGTGCTCACTAAACATGAGCCCTCAGAGGACACACAGTGTGCCCAGTCCATTGCCCCTGGGGGCCTGGAGGACCCCACTCCTTGGCTGGGTGTTCCCAGGGAAGTGGTCCCCATAGGTGAAGGGAGACCCGCCCCTCTCTGCCAAGTGAGACGTGAGGACACGGGACGTGGGAGCCCGGGGCGGCCTGACCCCACAGGGGCGTGCCTGGCAGGACTGCTGTCTGCAGGAAGGTCACGCTGCCCTTGGTCACGCTGGCCCCGGCTCCCCACGACCTGCTGCGGGGCCTGTGAGAGAGGTCAGGGCGGGCTGGGCCAGTGGGCCGGGCCTGCCCGTGTCCCCCTGGGTCCGAGGAGTCTCCAAGGGACCCAGAGACTTCCTCCCACCTTGGAAGGGCCCTCGGCTCGTCTGCCTGCAGCGGGAAGGGAGGGAGAGCCGGCTTCTCACGCCCAGGGGACTTAGCACAGGGCTTTCCTTTTCCTCTCCTACCACCGGGGCCTGGAATCTAGACGAAACACTACAAAGAAGGTCTGTTGGCAACAGACGAGGCCGCTTTGAGTGGCCGCCCATTTTGCCTCTTTGGACTACAAATTTCTGAGGGCAAGGATGTTTCAGCTCAACCCTGAGAAGTTCATCTCATCTTTTTAAAAAATATATATATTTTATTGATTTTTTGCAGAGAGCAAGGGAGAGAGTTAGAAACATCGATGAGAGAGTCATCAATCAGCTGCCTCCTGCACGCCCCCCACTGGGGACGTGCCCGCAACCAAGGTACACGCCCTTGACCGGAATTGAACCCGGGACCCTTCAGTCCGCAGGCTGACGCTCTATCCACTAAGCCAAACTGGTTTCGGCTCATCTCAGCCTTTTACCTGTGTGTGTCCGTCAATGACCTGACAAGGTCTGCAGGACCAGCCCCGGGAGGACTAGCTCACAGGCAGGCCATGCATTTCCTGGAAGTTGCCTCCTAAGGACTGGGTTGGTCCTCCCACAAGGAGGAGGTCTGGGCATCTGTTCCCAATCCCCTTGCTCCTGGAAACAGCACCCCAGCTTTACCCACCAAAGCCTTCCTCCCCGCTCTCAAACACGGTGGTTTGGCCGGGGCTGGTGCACCCCCCTGGCTCCGAGACGAGCCTCTGACTCACAGCTGGCCCACCAGCCATGGAACCATTACAAGTGACTTCTTCAGGGGAACCAGTCCCCGGCAGGGGGACTCAATTCCGGGACCCTCTGGAACGGCAGGGCCGAGGACACCACTCTGTCCACTTGAATGGGAGCTGGGAGGATTGAAGGCAGCAGGGACGGAGGTGAGCAGCCCCGTGGCAGAGAGGGCCTGCCGAAAAGAGAGCCCGGGTCCTGGCAATGCCGTGCCCAGAGTGAGACCAGCCAGGGGCCTTCCAGCCACAGGAGCCGATGCTCCAGGCTGAGGCACACCTCCGGGCCCATCGGAAAGGCTGCAGCTCACGTCTCTGACCCACTTGGACGGCCCGGCTGCTAAAGGCATGCGCTGCGCAGACTCTGCTCGGGGCTGTCCACATGCTCTGTTCTGTTCCACAGAATGACTGGGAGGCAACAAGACTCACGGGTTCAAAACCCAGATGCCCTGGGTTCAAACCCTCCTTGGTCACTTACTAGCCGTGTGGTCTTAAGTCCGTGACCCCTAGCATCTTGACCAGTGAAACGAGGATGACAACAGTACTCAGTCCTTGGGGGAAGTAAATAACGCTCGAGTACTCGGAGTGGTCTCTGGCACGTAGTAGGTGCTCACTAAGCATGGTCTCCGATTAGCTGTGATGGATTGGTCATGCATTTGCTCAGACAGCGAACGACGATAAAGTGCCTACTGTGTGCCAGATGCTGTGCCAGGTGCCCAGGACACTCGCTAAAAGGCCACGTCCCCTGTTCCCGAGGCTCTTACAGTCGCTTGGAGAAGACAACAAGCAGCCACAAAGCGTGGTGAGCTGCCATGGTAACCCATGACTTTGACCTCACCACAGCCCAACCCTGACCAGTTGAGCTACTTGGACGCAGCGATGAACATGACTAATGCTCACCCAGGGGAAGTTGGGAGGCGGTCAGGGGAGTGGGCCGCAGGGACAGAGCAGAGGCCCGGCCCTGGACCGGCCTCCACTCCGCGGCCCCAGAAGGACCTGCACGGACGGGGCCAGCCCCTGCCCACGAAGACAGAGGCTGCTGTCACCAGTCACCTCGACAGGCTGTGAGCCCTCCCCGTGGGAGCCGGAGTCCCTCCCGCTGATGGCTAGGGTCAAGAGCCGGCATTCCTGAGGCCTCTGTGGCACGGGCAGCATTCTCCCTTCCTCCCTGGGGAATCCCGGAAGCAGGGCGAGTCCGGCCAGCGGGTCTTTTGCCTTCTGTTCCTTGTGCCCAGTGGGGCACCTGGTTCAACGAGCAAAAGGTGCAGAGCCAGGGCTGTGGGTACCCACGGACCCCCTGCCACCCATGGGGGCGGAGCCATCATTTTTTTCTTTTTAAAAACGATATATTTTACAGAGAGGAAGGGAGAGGGGAGGGATAGAGAGAAATATTGATGAGAGAGAAACATCAATCAGCTGTCTCCTGCACGCCCCCTACTGGGAATGTGCCCGCAACCAACGTATGTGCCCTTGACCGGAATCGAACCTGGGACCTTCCAGTCCGCAGGCCGACGCCCCATCCACTGAGCCAAACCGGTTTGAGCCGGAGCCATCATTTCTGGCCAGAGCTCTCGTGCTGACCTGGGAGTTCTACGTTATCTCACTCCAAGTGTCAGATGGGGCAAGTAAAGCCCAGAGAGATCAAGTTACTTGCCCAAGGTCACACAGCAGGTCACCGGGAGGCCTCCTGGGATTTGCGGGATCAGGAACTGGTTCCCAGCAGCCCTGACCTGCGCAAGGGCACGAGCGCTCTGGCAGGCGGGCTGGGCTCTGCCACTCAAAAGAGCGTGGTGGCTGTCCCTAGAGGCAGCCCCTGGCTTTGGGGCTGGGCGGCCCCGTCACATTTCCCCAAGGCTGGGAGCTGAATTTGGGCTGGGCCCCCATTGGGTCTGCTTGATAATTAGGGCTCTGCGGTGCTGGCAGAGGGGCGCTGGCTGAGGGCTGAGCAGGGTGCTTGGGGTGGGAGTCGGGGGGCCCCCCTTTCTGAGGGGCAAAGGCGCAAACTAAGAAGGAGTCACTTCCACCCACCAGCTCCCTCACCTTGGAGTAAGGAGCCAAAGGTCCAGGACCCAGGGAGAAGCCTCGGCAGATCCAAGTAAGGGAGAGGTGTCTGCAGTGATTGGCTAACACAGTGATTTTCCAGCCTATTCTTTCTTAAGTCCACGGCATTCTTTAAAAACACACGTGCGCGCGCAATCTTACATGGAACGTACGACTACATGGAACGAAAGCCAATCTAGTTCCGTGGGGGTGGGGGCCCCTCAGAGCCCCACCTGCAGCCCCTCCCACTGGGCCCACCTTCCTGGCACCCCTCGGGTGCTCTGGAACCCAGTTGGGAAATGTGGTTTCAAAACACCAACTGGTGCCCAGCTGGCGTGGCTCGGTGGTTGAGCGTCGACCTATGAACCATAAGGGCAGGGCACACGCCCTGGCTTCTGGCTCCATCCCCAGTGTGGGGCGTGCAGGAGGCAGCCAATCGACGACTCTCTCTCCTCGTGGATGTTTCTGTCTCTCTTTCCCTCTCCTGGCCTCTCTGAAATCAATGCAAATAAATAAGTAAATAAACAGATAAACACCAGCTGGAGCTGGGTCTGCCTTGGGGGTTGTTGGGGCGCGGATGGCCGAGTCTCTAGACAGGAGAGAGTTGTCCTTGACCACCCCCGGGGGTCCCGTTCAGTGTGGACAAAATGACCACATGGTTCACGGATCCAAATGCTTTCTAGGCCCTCGCCTGCAGGGCCACTGACAGGGAACCCAAGGTCGCCTTCCCTAAAGCAGGGGTGGCATGGAGTCAGACATGCTTGGGCTGGGTGGCCTCTGCTGGCATGGAGCACCACCAGGCCTCAGATCTGCACTGCCCACCCGGGCCTTGGTCCTGGCTCCTGGGGTGTAAGACACCAGACGGTCCCCGGCCACTGACCGGAGCTCCAGTCCTGGACCTAGATGCAAACCGGAAGGAATTAGACCAGGGGTGGGCAAACTTTTTAACTCGAGGGCCACCATGGGTTCTTAAACTGGACCGGAGGGCCGGCACAAAAGCACCCTGACCATGCTGGCACTCTCATCTTGGGCTGCTGGTGAAGGAGCGGAGGGGAGAGCAAGAGAACCCTCCGCTCTTTCGGCTCTACAGGCCGGGTAGAACAGCTGATCCGGCTGAGCTTGAATTAGACAGTTTTTTTGTTTTTGTTTTTGTTTTGTTTTTATCAGATCTAGTCCAGGCCTTTTTTACCCGGAGGCTGAGATGGGAACGGGGATGGGGCTGGAGGTCCCTTAAAAGTGTAAACATGGGAATCTTTGTGCATTCCCCTTGGGGCGTTTGCACTTTCTTCAGATCCTTAGTCTAAGGGCTCTGTCACCAGCAAAAGATAAAGACTCAAGCTGTAACCCGCTGAGTTGCCACCTCCTTCAAGAAGCCTTCTAAGATTTCCCTTAATCTATAATGATCTCTCCCTTCTCTGTCCCATCCCAGCTCTGGGGTCACTGCCGAGGCTCCCGCTTGGCGACCTCGGGTGCAAGGGGGCGGAGCTCTGTCCCTGAGAGCCGGCTCCTGGCTCCCGGCATGCTGAGGGTGCTTCTTGCTCTGTGGTCAGGGGAGGGAAACCAGGCTGCTGCCGGCTTTCTGCTTATCAGTTACTTGTTTAAAGCAGAGGCCTGATAACCAATGACTACCTTAATCCCCTGGCAGGCCTCCCAGTCATTGTATGCAAATGCCGCTGCTAAAACATTGTTTTTGTAAAAGCAGTTTTAACGACATCCTGTTGACTGCCGCTGCTTATCGGCCCGCTTGCAGAACCCTCTGTGCGAGGCCCCGCGATGCCACAGCTTGTCTCTTGACCTCGCCGTGACCCCGACGGGGGTAGGCGGCCGGCTGAGGTTATTTCTTCTGGCAGGAAAGGCCCTGGTTTTGAAGCTGGGGATCTGGGGTTCAAAGTCTGACTCATCCCGGGCAGCTCACTTCATCTGCGTCTTACTTAGAGCGGGGCTGTTGATCGGACCTGCCCTGGGCACAGGCCACGCGGTGAACGTGCGGGAGCACTGTATGGTCCTGTAGTCACACAGACTACAGTCCCATGTCGCCCCCCAGTCAACACGGTATCCTCGTGGATGGCACCACAGTCACGTGACCGCTGTAGTCACTATAGCACTGCAGCCTCATGGAGTGAGTGCCACTCGCACTCAGTACGACAGACACTTATGATACTACAGTCCCGTGCAGCACCAGTCACACATGCTGTGCTAGTCACATATAGGACTGGGGTCGCCTAGAGTACGAGTAGCTCGAGGATCTACAGGGCCAGTGTGGCAGGAGCACAGAGAATGAGGGGTGAGGAGAGTGTGGTGTGTGAGGGAGCAGGATAAGGGATGGGGGACAGGGGAGGGGGCAGGGCACATTCCCTCCTCAGGCGCTGGGGATATAGCAGTGAGCAGTGAAGACAAACATCCCCACCTAGAGCTGACAGTCCCGGGCGGGGCAGACAGGTAGTAAACAAGACACATAAAATAACCGGGTGAGTCCCAGCAAGTGGGGAGGAGAAAACAAAGGAGGCAGAGCCCACGGAGGAGGCCACGCGGGAAAGGAGGGGGCAGGAGTCCGGGCACGGGTCTGCTGAATGCCTGAACGAGGGCCTCCACCCCTGGGGGCCTCGCCTGCCCTGCCCGCTCTCTCCCTCAGACTCCAGACATGCGCGCATCTTCCTAGCTCATCCTCAGGCCCTCACTGGTCCCCGGGGACAAGCTCACATTTGAGGTTCACTCTCCTCCCGCTCCTCTGGCTCCAACTGCCTCCTGACCTGCGCGCTTCCTCTGAATAAGGTCTCAGACACTTCCTTTCAAGCATCTTCCACACGTGGCACAGTCTTCAGATTGGGTCTTCTGCAGCCAACAAGGAGAGCGCCTTAGCACGTTCTGCGTGGGGTCCTGCTTCTGCCCACAGACAGAGGAGAGGGTGTTGGGTCTGGAGCCCTTCCTGCACGGGTGCCCAGGATCTGATGCGGGATTTGGGTGGCAGCAGGTTGGAACCAGGTCTTCGAGGACAAGTGGCAGCGATTGCAGCTGCCAGGCCTCTTTCCAGGATAGGAAAGGAGAGCTAAGCCCGGCCGGCGAGGCTCAGTGGCGGAGCATTGATCCATGAATCAGAAGGTCACGGTTTGATTCCCGGTCAGGGCGTACGTCCGGGTTCTGGGCTTGATGCCCCAGTGTGGGCATGCAGAAGGCAGCCGATGCATGGTTCTCATTGTTGGCGTTTCTCTCTCTCTCTCTCTCTCTCTCTCTCTCTCTCTCTCTCTCTCTCCCTCTCCCTCCCTCTCTGAAATCAATAAAACATATTATTAAAAAAATAGAAAAGGATAGCTAAGAGCCAACTTCTCATGAATAAGGTCGAGACGGCTTTCTCAGTGATACCTCAAACAGTAAGAAGACGGGGATGAACCAGAAGTAACCAGCATGCTAAGGAGGTCGGAGGGCTCTGCAGGGGGTCCACAGGGGCCCTGGGCTCAGAAAAGCTGCAAGTTCAGAAGCGCCTGGCGTGGGCTAGACCAAAGCAGGAACCGTGGCCTCCACCGCTGAGCCACGCCGGCCGGGCCACAGCGGGACGTCTTGATTCAGGTTCAGTGTCGCTGTGCCCAGGGGGCATTCTTCGGAGCCCAAATAGACAATTTGGTGATTTTAGGATAATAAGCAGTAAGTTATGCTTGACATGCTCGCTGGAAAACGTAGGCCACTCATTACCTGGGAAGCTCCAGGTTGAAAGTATTAACATTTCTTCCAAGAGAAGAAACACATCCATGGCAGATGGCTGTCTGGCGGCTGCTGCGGGGGAGGGGGATGTCCTACCACCGAGGGCACATTTTCTAACTTTTTCATTGAGGTGAGCAGCCACGAGGACAAACTGTTTCTGCTGGAGTCTCTTCACAACTCAGGGATCTTGGCCATCGGTTTCTTTCCTGGGGTGGCCGGTCCACATAGGACAGTGGTCGGCAAACCGCGGCTCGAGAGCCGCATGCGGCTCTTTGGCCCCTTGAGTGTGGCTCTTCCACAAAATACCACGGCCTGGGCGAGTCTATTTTGAAGAAGTGGCGTTAGAAGAGGTTTAAGTTTAAAAAATGTGGCCCTCAAAAGAAATTTCAATCGTTGTACTGTTGGTATTTGGCTCTGTTGACTAAAGAGTTTGCCGATCACGGACCTAGGAGAATTTTAGAGCGGGCTAGGATCTTGGTGGTCCTTGTGTCCCCTCTCACTGCACAGGTGTGTTAGCTGCTGCTGGAAGCAGGCTCTCAGCAGAGCCCAGTCTAGAACCTTCTGGCCTCTGGCCTCCCAGCCCAGGTGAGCCAGGCAGCAGGGGACGTGACCCTAGGGGTGGCCGCTGCTTTTGTTCCCCAGGAAGGAGGTGGGCAGACAGAGGGAGGGGTTTGTCCATTCAGGAGGCAGGCCGAGCTGTAAGGCCCATTGTCTGGAACCTCAGGACCAGCTACGTGCTGGGAGCTGAAAGGCTTCCCCCGATGCTGCAGGTGGGACGGGCAGCCCACCTTCCTGCTGAGTGGAGGCTGGTCCTTTCCCAGAAGTCCCCACCAAAGGCTGCATTCGGGGTGCGGGTCGGGGAGGTGGCACCGCTATCTCCCAAGCCACCCATGCCCCGTGACCTTCATCACATGCCAGGTGTTTAGTGCAGCCCGTTTGCCCTGACGACTCTGCGTCTCCCATAAGACGACCTGTCTGAACCCCTCTCCTCCCCCTCCTTTTTCCTATTCGCTTCACTACCGGCCCCACGCTGAGTGTGAGGCACGAAGTCCCTGCTTACCTCCCAAGCTCTTCAAAGTTTCCTTCTTTGCCTTCTCCCTCCCTCCCTCCTTTAATTCCAGCCGGAACACAGCCTTTGACCAGGTGGTTAATATATATATATATATATATATATATATATATATATATATATATATAATTTGATTTCAGAAAGGAAGGGAAAGGGAGAGAGAGAGACTGAAACATCAGTGATGAGAGAAAGTTGTTGACGGGCTGCCTCCTGCGCACCTCACATTGGGATGGAGCCTGCAACCCGAGCATGTGCCCTACCCAGGCATTGAACTGTGACCTCCTGGGTCATAGGTCAATGCTCAACCACTGAGCCACACCAGCTGGGCTGGTTGACCACCTTCAAGGCTCACTCAAATGCCACTTCTCCATGAAGCTTCCCCTGAGCTCCACTGGGCCTCCTGTCTTGCGTCCCCTCAAAATTCATGTTCCCCTGGAACCTCTTCACATGGCCTTATTTGGAAACAGGGTGTGGACCTAGGAAACGTCCAAACCTGCAGAGAATTTTTTCCCTGAGTTTACTTGAGCCAAACTGACAAGGGCCAGAAAGCAAGATCTTAAGGAACTGAGAAGATGCGCTGGAGAATGGCAGCTTGGCAGCTCATTTTCCATTAGAATCAAACACAGGGGGTTACCTGGAACCCAGGGCTGGGCCGTTAAGGGGGCGGGAGAAAGCGACGGGGAGAGGGAACCCCTGGGATGGGATAAAAAGAAAAAGGCATCGCTGGGTGCGGGACGGTTAGCAGTGACATTTACAGCGCAGAGATGGAGTTCAGGGGACAAGGGCACAGTGACAGGTCTCTGGTCTCGGCTTACAGGAGCCCTGAGGGGTCTGGAAAAGGAGATTCCTCTGACAGCTCAAAGGTATGTTATCTTAGATGCAAGAGACAACAGGCAGGCTCGGTTAAGGCAAAGACTGATCTTTGTCGGGGAAGCCACAGGCCCCGGATGTGACTACCGCGATGACTCATTTTCGTGGAGAATGTTCGTGTTCCGGTCATCCCGTGTGGTTACTTTCCGTCTGCGTTTGCGGGGCCTGCCATGCTGGCCTCCCCTGAGCTCGTCGGGGTTAGTAGGTGGCCCCATTTGCATCCATTAAGGCTGTGGTCAGCAAACTGCGGCTCGAGAGCCACATGCGGCTCTTTGGCCCCATGAGTATGGCTCTTCCTCAAAATACCATGGCCTGGGAGAGTCTATTTTAAATATATATATATATATATATATGTATATATATATATATATATATATATATATATATATATATATTATTGATATTTTACAGAGAGAAAGGGAGAGAGATAGAGAGCTAGAAATGTGGATGAGAGAGAAACATCGACCAGCTGCCTCTTGCACACCCCCTACCGGGGATGTGCCCGCAACCAATGTACATGCCCTTGACCAGAATCGAACCTGGGACCTTTCAGTCCGCAGACCGACCCTCTACCACTGAGCCAAACTGGTTTCGGCGGAGAGTCTATTTTGCAGAAGTGGCGTCAGAAGAAGTTTTAAGTTTAAAAAATGTGGCTCTCCAAAGAGATGTCAATCGTTGCACTGTTGATATTTGGCTCTGTGGACTAATGAGTTTGCCGACCACTGCACTGAGGTCTTTGGAAAGGCAGTTGGTTAAGGATCTCCAGATGAGCTCATACTGAACTTAGTGTGTGCCTGCGTGGGGTGCTTCTCCTTTTTCCGAGTCCCGCACGGAAAGGGAGAAGGACAGGGTCCTGAGTGGAGGAGCTGGGGGTTAAGAAATAAAAGAAAGAAAGGGATAAGAGACAGAAATAGATCCATCAAGCTGGGTGCCGGGTGGGAGGCTGTCACTCTGATGGAGGGACAGTCAACACCCACCGCAGACAACACAGCGCATGTATTGGTTTCCAGAGGGGGGTTTAAGGTCAAAGGAGTTTTGGGTGAGCCCAGGTCCTATTCATTCCCTCATTCCTGGGATTTAGCATATCAAGACCTGGGTAAGTCCAGGTCCTATCCATTCCTCATTCCAAGCACACGGATAAAGATAAAGAATCAGTACTGATAACAGTCTCTGACATTTTTGGAGGCTGTTTTTGGGGGACAGCCATGCCAGTCACCTCAGACTCAGCTGACATTAATTTAAAGGTCATCTATGTGCATTCCCAAGGGGCCCTCTACATGGGCCCTAAACCCACCAAGTGTGTCCTTCTAAGAAGAGGAGAGGACACAGAGACACACAGAGCAACAAAGCAGACGCCCCCGTGAAGACGGAGGCAGACGCCCGGAGAGAGACTGCCGCAGCCGAGGACACCACCCAGGAGCCACGCGGAGCCACCAGAGGCGGAAGAGGCGAGGAAGGGCTGTCTCCTAGAGTCTCTGGGGGGAGTGGGGCTCTGCCGACACCTCGACTCCAGATTTGTGGCCCCCAGAGCTGAGAGAGAATGTGGTGCCATTGTTGTCAGCCACCAAGTCCGTGGCAATCTGTACGGGCGGCCACGGGAAACTGACGCACGCCGTGCTCTGCGCCTTGACTGTGAGCACCTGGCCACGCCTCTCTGTCTTCATTCATCTTTAGTGGATCCAGCCCCTAACCCGGACCCAGCGCTGCAGACCCTCAGTGTCGGGAAGGAGAAGAGCATGGGACCTGCTGGATGGATGGATGGGAGGGAGAATGGGGTTCACAAATCTACACCAGAGGCTAGTTCGTGGCTCGCTGCTTTAGGAACAGGGCTAGAGACGCACACACTGCCCATCTGGTAGTAGCAAGGCAGACGCAACTGCGAGCCGGTTCTCACACCGCCGCCTCCCTGAAATGGGTCCCCAAGTCCCGGCTCTCCCCCTCCTCCTTGGGGTGCTCAGGCCCTCGTGTGTGGCCCCCGCCTCCTCCGCAAGCCTGCCGTCACGGCTCAGGCCTCTGGTCCAGCCGCTTCCTCGTACTGGACCCAAGGCTGGAACAGCCACTGCAAATGCTTCCGAACAAACAGTCCACTCCCCCCCCCTCCTCCTCCTGTAAAAACCATGTCAAGGTCAAAGACGTCGGAGGCTGGGCCAGCTGACTAGCTGGCCAGGAGCCTTTGGGGGGGGGGGGTAAGAGGGATGGGCCGAAGCTCTATAAATGCTTTCATGGCAGGAACCCCAGGAGGACATGGAAAATCAGAAGGCAGAGCCTTCCCCTGAGAGGCCCTCGCCTAACCTTCCTCAATCCTGGAGTCTGTGTGTCCCTTTAAGAAAAGCCCTTATGTGGGTCACCTTTACGGCCTAAGGCACACTACTGTCCACAAATATTGCCAAATCCTGCTTGACTCAAGGTCACGGTGTGAAACTGGATAGGCGCTCGCCCCCAAAAGTAAACAGACTTTTCCTGGACCCGCTGGCTGTTTGCAGACTCGGCTCTTCCTCCTCCGTTTCTCTCTGGGGGCCTTTCCCGCCCTGAGTCCACCCCACCCCAAATCCAAGCTGGAAGGGCTCTCACAGGCAGCGGCTCCTTCCACCAAAGGCGGCGCAGCCACATGTGGTTTGACACTACCACGGGCCTAACCTCACGGCAGGCTGCAGGGGGCGCTGCTCCCGGCTCCTCCAGCAGCTCCAGGACCTACCTACCCAGGGCCATGGCTCACATCACCAGCCCCGAAGTCTCCTGGGAATTCCCCACGCCGCCACACCTGTCCCTGGGTCCCCAAGTCCACTGGGCCCCCAAACTCTCCTAGGTCTGGAGATGGTCCCAAGGTCAGGCAAGAGTCCCAATTTCCCACGGCGGCGACAGTGTGACAGAACGAGGACAGCTCATTCAAAAGTCGCTCCAGTAATTGGCCGGATAATTATGAGTTTCAGGGAGCGCTCCTGGTCACCCCAACAGGTCTGGTGACTGAACCTAGGGTGGATGGCACTGGGAGTTTCGGGGGGGCCCCCCCGTGGATCCTGTTTCTGGGGACCTAGTGCCACTGTAAGATATTTCCCATTGATCCTGGTTCATTCCCTGGAAGAGTCCGTCCAACCCGAGTGGGGGTGGGGGGGCGGTTCCCAGCGTGTAAACTTACAGGGCCCACTCTGTACGCTCCCCCCCCCCACCTCCTCCTCCACCAATGCCATAGACTTCTTTCCATTTAGGCTTGTTTATAGTCAGTCAAGTTTTTCCAGATTGACTAAAGGAGTTCTCCGGGTGCCTACTGCAGCCAACTAGTTACGGGAGCGGCGAGAGACCCAGGACTGGGGCCAGCTGCCGAGAGTCAGAGGAAGGTTTCTGCGGGATGCGGACAGCTAAGGCGTGACAATCACACGGGACCGGTCCCCAACTCCACGCCCCCCTCCAAGGACACCCTCCGCTGCCCTCCGGAGCCCCTCGGCCAAGGGCTCGGGGAGCCCTTCCCCTACCCCCCCCCCCCCCCCCCCGGGCATCGTCCCGAGGAAATGAAACTGCTGAAAACAAGTCCTACTTCTCCTTTCTCTGTGTGTCCAAGGGTTAAAAACACTCCCAAACTCCCCTTCCAACTGCAAGGTCAAGCAGCTGTCCGAGCCACCCAAGGAGAAGCGGCGGCCCCCGGCCCGGCTCCGCTCGCCGCCGGGCCAGGACGGCGAGGGAAGAGTTAAATGGCGATCAGCTTGGGCTGATAGCTCAGGCTCCAAAGTTCAGTCCCAGCCCCAGCCAGCCACCCCGGAGGAATTGTAAATCTCAGGGCAGCGTTTAGCAAAACAAAAGCAACCTGGGATTGCACGCAGGTTCGGTTTTCGACATATTTGCTTAATCTCCTAGGTATGTGGGCCCCCTGTCAGATCAGCTGGCTTTGCTGGGCCCTTTCGCCCCCCCTCTCACCCCCACCCCACCCCACCCCCTGGCTCTGCACAGTTTAAGTTTCAAACGAATTCCCTGTTTTTGCTCTTCCTCTTCACAGGGCTGGGTGAGTCAGCCTGGCTCGGGCTGGAGTTGGGTGACAGCCGGCTCACCCTCCCCTCTCCCCGGCACCAGGTCTGGGGAAACTGGAGGAAGAGGTGCTGGGACCGACCAGAAAGTTACAGGCAGCGCTTGGAGGCAGGGATCCCCCTCCTAAGGCTGGATCTGGGGGGTGGGATTGGGGGTGGGGGGGATGGGGACAGGGTTGAAGGTAAGAACAAGGGCTCTTTATCAGCTGCCAGTCCCCCGTCCCCCTCTCTCCAGATTCCCAAACACCTGGGCCTCCCAGCGCCTGTCAAGCCAGGCTAGACCATCAAAGGCCACATTCCCCCCCTTTCATCCCCCCCAAACCCAAACCCAGTATCCTCTCTCTCCGCGCCTCCGGCGGCGGCGCCGCAGCCGCCCAGGTTGGGGCTGCGGAGCGGGGTTGCCAAGGAAAATACGAAGCGCCGGCAAGCAGCCGCCGGCTCCCAGCTCCCCCCGGAGCGCACACACCCTCCGCCCGCCGCGGCGGCGGCCCCGAGGGGAGAAGCGAGGACGGGGGCGCGCGCGGAGGGGGGCGCACGCAACACCTTCCCGGGGAGGGGGAGGAATGTGGGGCAATGGGTGGGTCCCCCCAAGTTTCGGGGTGGGGGCGAACAGCCAGCCAAGCCACGGATCCCGCGGGGAGCAGAGCAGCCCGGGACCTGCCAACGCGGACGGTCCGGCCTCCGGGAGGGAAACTTACAAGGTGAAACTGACCCGCTCGGCGCTCGCGGGCGGCGGGCGGCGGGCGACTCTCAGGTCCCGGGCGCGGGTTCGAGCAGCGGCGGCAGGTGGGCGCACCACCCCCCATCCCCTACCCGTACCCCCACCCTCGGCTCCCGAGGTCCCAAGCAGCTCCGGCCCCCCACCCACCCGCGCGCGGGCCCCGCCTCGCCTCGCCCCCCGTACCTTCCTGGCGCCGCGCTCCGCGAACTCGCGAGCGAGCTGGCGCCCGATGCCTCGGCCGCCGCCCGTGATGAGCACGTTCTCCCGCGACAGGTCCCGCAGCCGGGCGGGCAGCACCCGCCCGACGGCCGCCTTGGCCACCAGGTAGATCATCTGGAGGGGGAACACCACCAGCGCGCCCAGCCATTTCCACACCATCCTCCGCGCCGCGGAGCCGGGCCGGGCGGGGGGGGGCGAAACTCCCCGGGAAGCCGGGCGAAAACAGGAATCGAAAAAGAAAACACCTCCGAACAAGAATAATAAATACACACCGCGGGGGGCGAGGGGGCGGCGAGGCGTCCCACCTGGCCGCTCTGGGGACCACCTCTTCCCAAGCGCAAGGCACCACCGGGTGAGAAAAAAGAAAGAAAAAAAAGATAGATCCTCCTGGGGAGGAGGGAAAAAGCGTCTCGGAAGGCCGGGACAGTGAGAGGGGCGGAGGGGAAGCCGGAGGTGGGAAGTTCTAACAAGAAGTTTCTTGCCCCGGCGGCCGCGCCGGCTGGGGAATTCGCAGGTAATGTTTACGGGCTGACAGAGGAGTTCGGGCAGAGGGAGGAGGGTGGGGGGGGGGGGAGCCGGGCACCCACCGCACGCGCGCACCCTGCTCACAGCCCCGCGGTTTCAAAGTGCAAGATGAGAAAAAAAAAAAGAAAGAAGCAAGCTGTTTCCAAATTGTAGCGCTTCCCCACCCCTTCTCCAGGAAGGGGGGAAAAAAAAAAGTGGGGGGGGGGGGAGGAAAAAGTGCTTGGAGAGCTCCCGATTTCAGCCCGCGCAAGCCTCCCGGCTCCCGGCGATTCTCGGGCTCAGGAAATTGCCTGAACGCGCTCTGATGGCCAGCGGCGCGCGGCAGGAGCGGGGGGTCCGGGTGTCAGTTTCTTTACGTGCAGGGCTCGCCCTCCCTCCCTCCCTCGCTCGCTCGCTCTCCCCGCCGGCTCCCTCCCTCTCTCGCTTCCAGCCCGCGGCGCGGCTGGGAGTTGCCGCCCGATCCGGCTCCCTTTCTCCCCCTCGTTAGCATTTATTGCCTTCTCTCTCTCTCTCTCTCTCTCTCTCTCTCTCTCTCTCTCTCTCTCTCTCTCTTTTTTTTTTTTCTTTCTTGTCCTTTCCAACTTGGAGAGGGCCCGGCGGCGGAGCGCGCGTGGACCGGACACCCGGGTCCGCGCGCCGCCCGATTCATTCGCTCCCCGGGGCGGCGGCGGCGCGCGCGCGGCGCTGGAGGGCGGCCGTTTTTCCCCCCCATCTTTTTTTTTTTTTTTTTTAATACCCCATTAAGTCTGATTGACAGTTAAAGTTGGTCGGAGGCTTCGCTCCCGTTCCTCTGACTGGCTGCCGCGGCCTCCCCTCCTCCCTCCTCCCCCCCCCCCCGGCGCGGTCGCGGGGGGGGAGCAGCGCGCGCGCGGGCTCGGGCGGGCGGACGCGGGGGCGCGCGCACGGCTTCGCTCCGCCGCGAGTCCTCCCGGGGCCGGCTCCCCCCCCGTCTGCAAGCCGGGGCTTGCCGGCCGTGCCTCTGAGAGCTCGCAGCCGTCACTCCAACGCGCTGGAACCGACTCCTGCGAACCGGCTCCCTCGTGGAGACATTCCTCCCGGGTCCCGGACGCGGCCTCCCGGAGCCGGGGAGGGGGGAAAAGGGGGGTGCCCGGGGACCAGGTGACTGCCAGGGGAGCTCGCGCCTGCCTCGATCCACCCCGGGTCGCCCAGGGTTTATGCCAGGCCGCTTGGCCATCTCCCCTCCTCCCCCCCCCAGCCTGCAGGTAGGACCAGGAAGCCGCCCCCGACCTTCGCCCGGACGTCTTCTGTCTCCACTTAGCGGGCGCTTTCCGCAGCCGCGCCGCCGGGAGGGAGCCCCCCGCGGATGGGGGAAGCAGCTGGGGAGCCGGGGCTTGCCGCGGGGAGAGAAGGTGGGCAGGGCCAAGGAACTCTGCCCCCAAGGTGCCAATAAAATCCCCATAAGATTAGGTGGGAGCGTATTTATTGCTCATCTGGGCTAGAATTACCGTGACTGACAGCAGTTTCCGTAATAACAAAAGCCTGTAAACAAACCGTCCTATGCCGGTGCCCCCCGTGCCGCCAGCGCTGGCGGCGGCGCCCTCTCTCCGCGGGGCTCCTGGGGCCGCCCTCGCTGGGCACCCACCCCGGAGCCTCCCGTCTTCCCTCCCGGGGAAGAGCGTCGCCCCTGCGGGAGGGTGGGACCCGGCTCCCTCCGCAGAGCTGTCTTGTTTCGGGAAGTCTGGGAGGTGACTCACTCAGAAGCAGCCCCAGTGAAAAGTGCTGATGGGTCTTGCTTCCTGCGGCCCCGCGAGGCCAGGCCAGCAAGAGTGACGGGGAGACAAGAGCTGCCCAGCAACCCGGGGCAGCGGTTCTGCAGGCGGGTTTGTTGGGGCCTCCGGGCCCCACGCTGTGAGAAAGGCTGATTTGGGGAGATGTGGTTGGGGTTCACCTCCTCCTCCGACCCCCGAGTTCCTGGGAGACGTTCTTCCAGGTGAACTGGGAAACTCTCAACCGGGAAGCAGCTGGGGGGAGAGCTCGGGAGTGGGGTTGGAGGAGAGACTCTCTGTCCTACACGGGACGCCTACATGTGGAATCCCACCAACAAAAGAGGTCCAGAGACCGGGAGGCATGGAGCAGACTGACGGACATCGGAGGGAAGCGGGGAGGCTGGGTGGAAGAGATTGGCCAAAGAACTTTCATGCATGTATGCGTCGTAGCTCATGGACACAGACAGGAGTCCAGTGAAGGCCTGGGGTGGGGTAGGGGCCAGGTGGAGGGGGGCAAAAGGGTAAAAAATGGGATCTATAATACTCTCAACCATAAAAATGAAATTTTAAAAATGCTTTATCTTCTGACTGTATCTCCCAATGGGAAAGCATTGTCCCCATTTGCCGGGTTACCCTGCCAAGAAGTGCAGGAGGGAAGGATCCAAGTCTAGACCTGATGTGTCTTCCCGCCCACCCCACTGGGACCGGCGGGAGGGAAGAGGTGCAGGAGGAGGCTCCCCCCCCCCCCCCCCCCCCCGGCCTCCACCCGACCCGCCAGAAGCAGGACCAGAAGGCAGGCCCGTTGCCTTCATCCAACTCCCTGGGGCCGAGGCTCAAGTCAGCACTGGGTTAGCGCCTCCTCCCTGGGAGGGAGGGAGGTCTGTAAAAATGGAAAAGGAATCCCAGCCCTGGAGAGACCAGCCCTTCCGACCCGGCCATGCCTGCTGTCTGCCAGGCCTGCCAAGAAGAGGACTCACAAGTCTGGAGCGGGCAGGGGTGCGCTCAGCCTGGTCTCATCTGTTATCCTCGGGGCCACCTAGCGGCCGGGGTGTGGTACTGCTCCCCCCTCCCCCTTTTCCTGCTAAACCCTCCAAGCTACCTACCCTTTTCCTTTCAGGCCTGAAAAGGCTCCTGGAGACCTAACCCCAGGTCCCCACACGCCCACTGCTTTACGGGGAGACTGAGGCACAGGGGTGTTCGGCAGCACGTGCACACAGCCCCGTGTCCACCCGAGGCTCTGGTCTCCAGCTGGTTCAGGTGCCAGACCAACCTGGTGACCAGAGTCCTGCCTACATTCTCCCTGGGCGTGCGTCTGAGGGAAGAGGAGGTGGAACCCAAACTGACTCCAGCCGTGCCAGGCTCGTGCACAGGTTCTCGCTTACTCTCCGCAGCAGCCCGAGGAGGCGGCGGGGGCCGCTGTGCCATTTATTGGGAGGAGACCGAGGCACCGGCAGGCAATCCTAAAAGGAGTTGGGTTGGACGGTGGCTGGGAAGCAGATCCCTCATTTCTATTGGTTCCACCTTCAGGGAGTGGGGTTTTTTTTTTTTTAATATATATTTTATTGATTTTTTTACAGAGAAGAAGAGAGAGGGATAGAGAGTTAGAAATATCGAAGGGAGAGAAACATGGACCAGCTGCCTCCTGCACACCCCCCACCGGGGATGTGCCCGCAACCAACGTACATGCCCTTGACCGGAATCGAACCTGGGACCTTTCAGTCCGCAGGCCAGCGCTCTATCCACTGAGCCACACCGGTTTCGGCAGGGAGTGGGTTTTGGGGCCTCGTATCCCCGGGAGCCTCAGGCCTCGTGTCCATCAGCCGTGCCCGGAGGAGTGCTGTCACTTCCTCTGAGCTCCCCGCTCCACGTTCCCGAGGACGAGGAGGGCCAGGGGTGCTGGCTGGGGTGCAGGGCTCTCAGCCAGCACAGGGGGTCCCTGGGCTTGGCTCCAGGGAGAACTGCAAGGGACTCAGCCTGCTGCCCTCCCCTCGCACCCTCCCCGCCACCCCAGGTCCTTTGCTCCTGGCAGCCCCTCCCCCACCCCCTTAGTTTCCTTTGGGGCAGGGGGTGGGGAACTTAACTCCAGGGTGAAGTTTGAATTTCACATCCCAGCCTGGGGAGAGGGCCCCACGGCCTCTCCCCGCCGCCCCCTCCCGCCCCCCAAACGTGAAAGGCGCCTTTGTGGCTTGCAGGAGGAGGGGGAGAGGCGCAGCCTCAGGAGCTAACTGTTTCCATGACTCAGCCCTCCCAGCCCGGGAGGTGTGAGGCGGCCAGTTCCAGGATTATAGGTGCACGCCTCACCCCCACCCCCACCCCCACCCCAAGAGAGCCACCGGGACCTGCAGGGAACTTACTGGCCCTGGGTGGGCCACCAGGCTGTAACCAGTCACCCCACTCCTCGCACCCCCAGCGACAAGCCCCATTTTTTTTTTTTTTACTTACTATTGTAAACACACACATGTGAAGCCTGTTAACCAGGCCCTTTCCTCATTAGCATCTCAGCCGAGAGCTGGAAATGATAAATGGGTCTCACGCCTCGCCTTCTACCTTTACTTACCTGAGGCTTAGAGGTGTAAAGAAAGTCCTTCAAGATGTCAGAGCTGAGAGAGGGAGGTGGGAATTGAACCCGGGTCACATGCCCAGCTCTGTCTGCTTTACCCTTGGGTTGGTCTCAGAGTACATGGGACCCAAGGAGCTCGTCAAAATGCAGGTTCCTGGACTTCGGGCGCATGCGGGGATCAGAGAGGCAAGGAAGCCGCTCCATCAGTCAGTCCATCGGCCACCACCTGGGCAGCCGTGGGCAAACTACGGCCCGCGGGCCGGATCTGGCCCATTCAGCTGTTCTATCCGGCCCGCGGAGCCGAAAGAGCAGAGGGTTCTCTTGCTCTCCCCTCTGCTCCTTCACCAGCAGCCCAAGATGAGAGTGCCAGCATGGTCAGGTTGCTTTTGTTCCGGCCCTCCGGTCCAGTTTAAGAACCCATGGTGGCCCTCGAGTCAAAAAGTTTGCCCACCCCTGCCCTAGGGGCTGGGAGGCCAGTCCTCACCTGGGCAGCCCCCGAGGCAGCTGTGTTAGCACCAAATGAGGGTAGTTCTGGCTTGGGGTTCTGGCTTGGGGTTCCGGCAGCTTGACTTCAAAGCCCAGCTTCCTCACTTGTAAAGGGAGGATAACAACGACAATAGGGTTGGCAGAGCTCAGGAAATGCCAGCGTGGGCCCTGCGGGCCAGGTCCTTTGCGTGTTGCTGGGGAGTTGCCTCCCGCCCGCCCGCCCACAGAGATGTGGGGCTGGCCAACCAGCAGCTCCCTGCCATCCCACACCCGCCGGCACCCTCTCCCCAGGACCTTTCTCTTTGGCCAAGTAACCCCTGTTCATCTCCCAAGGTTCCCTGGAGCTCGTGGTATCCTTTTCCAGGAAGCTCTTCCCAGCTCCCTCCCCTCCCTTCAGTCCCCAGTGTCTCTGTCCCAGGCCTCCCAGGAGTGCCTCCGCTTGGCCCTGAATTTCCTTCCCTCCCAGCACAACCACACCGTCATTGCTGGTTTTAGGCTGGGGCTGGGCAGGTGGGGTGAGGTGCGGGGCAGAGGGGTTTGGTGGGCGTGTGGCCAGGCAGCGGGTTAATGCGCACCTTCTCACACCTGGTGATTTTGTGTTCAACTTGGTTTTCATAAGCGAAGTCGTATCTGTCTTTGCCCCAGCGCAAAAACTGAGTCACTGAGACAGAGCTTCCAAGCAAAGGCAGTGACATCTTTCAAAGTATCTCCATTCACTCATTCATCATGCATCCAATCATTTATTCACTCCATTCATTCATTCATTCATTCACTCACTCATTCTGCTGGACGTTGGGCACCATTTAATGCCGGTGGGTCTCGATCCAGCATCTAGAAGAGTTCAGGAATCTGGAGAACGGGGCTGTGCATAAATGAAGAGCCCAGAGACGAAACGTAATTTTGAAAGGCATGTGGGGGGAGGGGAGGGGAGGAGCTTGGCTGAAGAAAGCAAGTTCTCCTGGTCTCAGGACCCCTGGCTTTTTTTTTTTTTTTTTTTTTTTTTTAACAGAGAGGAAGAGAGGGGGATAGAGAGTTAGAAACATCGATGAAAGAGAATCATCGATCAGCTGCCTCCTGCACACCCCCTACTGGGGATGTGCCCGCAACCAAGGTACATGCCCTTGACTGGAATCGAACCCGGGACCCTTCAGTCCTCAGGCTGACGCTCTATCCACTGAGCCAAACTGGTTTCGGCACCCCTGGCTTTTTATCCACACAATTTGTCCTAAGGCAAGGTGGAGACACACACATCAAAGGGTAGGGTTTCTTACAGAGTCCATTGTCAGATTGGGGAATCGCCTTCAGCTGTTCAGGTGTCTGGCCAGGAGGAGGCAGTAACGTGTAGATTAAGGTGCCCAGAGCTGTCTGGCAGCCAGCAATCATCCTTTTTAGGTTTGGGGAAATGCCTTCGGCCATTCCCAACAGGTGATAACATCCGTGGCTCAGCCCTTGTTGAGTCCCCAGATTCCACCAACCTTTTGATGAAACCCTTGCAATTATGGCATGATGGGATTGGCTTCCGGCATTTCATTCACTCCTTCATTCATTCACTCACCACATATTTACTGAGCTGTTGCTATGTGCCAGGCCCTCTCTAGATGTTGGAGAGACAGCAGTGGGAGGGACAGCACTGGCAGAAGGCGAAGAGTGCCAGGTGGGTGCAGAGAGATAGGGTTGGGGGCGGGGGGGGCAGCGTGATGATGTGGGGACACAGGGTGATGGGGTCTTTGGGGGACAGGGCACCTGGACACACAAACACACACACACACACACACACACACACACACACACACACACGGCGTTATGGGACAGCTGGCTATTTTGCCCGGGCAGAACGAGATGGCAGTGTTGAGTTGGATTTGGAGAGCCTCCTGGTCTAGCAGAGAGCAGTGTTCCCTGGAGTTCAAGATGCGCTACCTTGCGCGGAGCGCGTCTTTGTGGAGATGGACGCCTGGGGATGGGGGTGGTGGGGCAGGAGCTGTGTGAGACACCGTGAGTGGGAAACAGGCTTCAGATGTGTGGCAGGTCCCCATGGGGAGGGGACACGGGTCTGCCAAGGTTGGAGACGTTTAAAAACCTCAAAACACACCTGCCCTTTCTAATCCAGAACATTTGCCAGAGGGCCCCTTTTCTCCTCGGTGAGGACATATAGGCTAATAGGACTGGGCGTATTTTTTAAAAGACTCAAAGCAGGTGGAACGGCTCCTCTCAGACCATGAAATCCTCCCCCACAGGGGCGCGTTTTCCGTGGAGTTATGTCTCCATCCTCTGCAGGCTGCGTGTTGCGCGCACCCGAGGGTCCCTTCCTATGACTGTCCCCAACCCCAGGCAGGGGTGGGGGTGGGGGGGGACTAAGGGGGGCCAGACGTGGCCTGTGGACTGCAGTTTGCCAATTTCTGCCCTGGCACTTCAAACATCGATCGATCAAGACTAAGAAGTCAGTGAAGCATGATCCCCGGGAAAGCAGCCTCCATTTCTTGCCTCTTTCTGGAAATGTGTTCACAGGGACCCACCATGTCACTGTCCGCTGTGAGCAACTGAGGGTCCGGGGGGGGGGGACTGAGTCCACTGGAAAACCGAAAGCAATGGACATGAGAGTCCAACAAGAGATTGAAGTCATCACAATTAACGAACATTCACTGAGAGCTCACGCTCTGGGTGCTGTTTCTAGCTCCTCAAACGTGACAATTTGGTCCTAACAGAGGAGGACATTGAGACCCCCCCCCCCACACACACACAGGAGGCCACAGGCTCCTACACATTCAAGTAGGAGGTAGAACTCTTAGGGTAGGAGGTAGACACTCCTGGTGTCTCCCCTTCATTTGCCTCTCAATAATGGACACCCCTCAATCTATTACATTTCTGCCATTTACCCTAAGGGCTCTCAGAGACACCCAAGAAGGCCCAGCCCATGCCTTCGGGTGCAGACAGACGCGAGGCCCTTGGCTTTGCTCATGCTCCCTGGATCCTGGCCTCCTTCCCCTCGGGGCCTGCCAGCCCTGGCTCCGCTGTTGAAAAGCTCCCCCCTCCTCCCCCGTGGGCGATGATTTCAGTGTCTCTTTGCCTATTGCACTCATCAATTTACAAAAAACAAGAAGGAAACAGATGAACGGAAGTGCGGATGTTCCTAATATGGAGATTACGTCTCTTAGACGTAAGAAACTGAATAATAATTGTTACGTTACCTTCCAGTGAGCACTTAGTAGGCATCATGCCTCACGTGGATTATCTCCTGTGGCCATCCCACCCACCTGCTGAGGGACAACAGGTGTCACCTGGATTTAATGGATGGGGAAGCTGAGGCCCAGAGCGGTAAGTGGCATTGCTGGACACGGCCGGGGTAATCAGGCCTCCTGGATGTGGTGATGCAGCCCATCAGGTGCCTTTTGAGCTTCCTCTGGGGCGGTCGATTACAAAGGAAAAGACAAGAACAACCCCCCAAACATGTGCACGATATTCACAATATACATCATTCAAAATGTAGGCTACAGCCGAAACCGGTTTGGCTCGGTGGACAGAGCGTCGGGCCTGTGGACTGAAGAGTCCCGGGTTCGATTCTGGTCAAGGGCATGCACATCGGTTGTGGGCACATCCTCTCATCGACGTTTCTAGTTCTCTATCTTTCTCCCTTCTTCTCTGTGAAAAATCAATAAAATATATATTTTTTAAAACGTAGGCTACAGAGCGGGGTGCAATAGGGAAGGTTACACATTTTTTTTTTTTTTTTTTTTTTTTAGCTCCTGGGAAAGAACTTTATTTCCCCACAGTCTTAACAGTAAACCCCTTAAAGTGTTAGGATACAAATTCCTAGAGCCAGTATGATCCCCCTTTTGGAAAGAAAGCGGCCATGGTATAGAATAGATGCATATTTATTTCATTACCACTTGGCCGGGACTAAACTGCGTGTCAGGCAACGCGCTAAATGCTTGGGATTCATTTAATTTAATCTCATTTCATCAGAACGGTCCCCTTGAGGGAGGCGCCGCGTTCCCCACTTAGATCTGCGGACCCGAAGGTCAAGAGCGTGGCCAAGGCCGTGGAGTCACGGAGTGACAGGCATGGAATTCAAAGTTGGCTCTGCTTTCCTTCAAAGCCCTTTTCTCCGCTCCCTTCTCTCCCTGCTCTGGCTCTTGGTCTCTCTCTGCCGCTCCCTCCCCACACACGCACATGTGTGTCCACACAGAAAGAAGGCAGAAAAGAAACGCGTCGGAGTGTTAGCGGTGGCAGAAGGGGTGATTTCCATCTTTTTTAAAAATGCCTTTTTTTTTTCACAAATCTCCAATGTTCTAGCGCATGTTTATGTTCAGAGAAACCCACTCAATGATCTTTTTGTCAAGGTTGCTTGTTTTCGAGTCAGCGGGAGGCAGGGGTTCTGGTGGGAGGCCGCAGAGCCCCTGACCGTGGGCCTCTTTAAAAATCTGCTAAAAAAAAAAAAACCCAGACAGGGGAGCCAGCCCTTTGCGTTTGGAACCGCCTAATCCGTCCTATAATACCCTGCTTTGTAGGCGAGTTCTGCGCGCAAATCCCGTAAAACCCCATATCGGGGGGGGCTGACGCTGAGCCTGCCCAGAACAGAATCTGCTAATGATCGCTGCTCGCCAGGAGTCTGCAGAAAGGATCAGCGTGTCACGGCCCCCGCGCCTGCCTCCTGCCTGGGCCGTGCTAATAAGGACTCTTTTCATGAGTTTATAGAAGCACTTTGCTGGGACCACGCTGGGTCTCTATTTCATCTAACTGGGGCGCTGCGCGTCTGTGCAGGGGCGGGCAGGGGCTGAGGACCCAGCGGAAACCACAGGTTTGTACACGCAGCGGTGACGCACCCGCCTTCTCTGGGGCTGCTTTGGTGGCTGGTGGTGAAAGTGGGACAGGGTGGGTGGGTAGGTTGGGTGCCCTACCTGGGAGTGGGCCTGGGTGTGGGTGCCCGGAATGGCCTGGGGCAAGTTGTTTCCTCTGTGCTTCCATTTCCTAAGGACTGAAAACGAGGGTCCTACCAAGTACCTCTCAGGGCCGCTGTAAGACCCAAAGGGCCGCCTGACATCCCTTCCCCGTCCCCACGACAGTGCCCTGGGCGGTTACCTCCTGCCTAGGTTTTCCTAGCTCGGTGTTTCAAAGTTTTGACACTGGAGGGCTGAAAAGACTTACAGAGAGGTTGCCAAATTTGAACCCAGAACTGTTGAGGGAAGGCAGGGGGTGAGGGCCTGGAGGAGGGGCAGGGGCAGGGGCAGGGGCAGGGGCAGGATGGGAGTGGGCTGGAAGGAGTCAATGGGGGGAGGGGAGAGGGAGGACCTACTGGTATATACTACTTTCAACAATAAAGATTTTTTTAAAAGTGAAAAAAATGGAAACAAGAATTTCACTGTGGTCTTCCCTGGTGTGTTAGTTAACAGGTTACATTTGCTATGTCTCTCCATCATCCATCTGTCTGTCTGTCTATCTATCTATCTATCTATCTATCTATCTATCTATCTATCTCTAGCTATTATCTATCTATCTATCAATCATCTATCTATCTATCTATCTATCTATCTATCTATCTATCTATCTATCTTGTTGAGGGTACATTGCAGACTAATTGCTCATAGGCCCAAACACTTGAGCATATATGTCTCAAAAACAAGGACTATTACACAATGACGGCACTTTTTTAAGAATCAAAGCCAGGAAGCGGACACTGATAGAACACCGTTATATAATCCACAGGCCTATTCAGATTTTGCCAGTTGTGTCACAATCATCTTTCATAACAAAAGACAAACACGTTTTTTCTGGTCCGGGATCCAGTTCAGAAGAACCCGGGAAACCCCGTCGGCGAGCCTTCTGTGACTGCTTCCATCCGGTCGTCTGCCTTACTTCGTCTCTCACGACCTTGACATTTCTGAAGAGCACAGGTGGTGATGCTCTTACATCCACATGTGGGAACCCTCACCCTGAATGCCCCGAAGTTTTATTGTATCTGGTGGCAGGACCTTGCAAAGGGTGATTAAGTCAAAATGAGGCTCTTACCCAACCCGACTGGTGTCATGATAAGAAGAGGGCATTTGGCCATGAAGAGAGAGACCCCAGTTGTGTGTGTGCACAGGGCAACGTCCCTGTGAGGACACAGGCCAAGGAGAGAGGCCTCCGGAGACATCAAGCCTTACTAGAACTTTCAGCGTCCAGACTGTGAGAACACGGGTTTCTGTTATGTGAGCCGCCCAGGCTATGGGTTGTTGCTACAACAGCCGTAGCCGCGTAACACACAGGCCAGGGACTTTGTAAACTTCCCCTCCGCTTGGTCTCAGCTCGTTCTTGCCATCCCAGAGACTTCTAGATGCTTCCTTCCTCCAACGAAAGTGACCAGCTCCTCCTGTGTGCCAGCCTTTGCTCTGGGCATTCCATGCACAGTCCTCAGAACAACGCCTGGAGGCGTGCACTATTTTATACCCATTTTGCAGATGAGGAACGCTGGGCGTGGATGGTGGAGGTCACGCAGCCAGAGGTGGAGGAGCTTGTGGGCCCGAGGCCGAGTGTCCAGGACATAAACTAAGGTGAGCACACACGTAAAGCACAGCGCGACTTGAGCCATCGCCACAGCGGCCCTCCACGTCAGCACAGATGCTCGGTCCTCTCCTTCTGTGGGGGGCACACATCTGTGTTTCACGGCTCCGTTGACTCACCCCCACTTCTAACGAAGCTACTCTTGGAACTGCCCCCCTTCCCCTGCTCTTCTCCCCTTCTTTCAACCGATTGCAACAATAATAGCTATTCTTTTTTAAAATATATTTTATTGATTTTCCACAGAGAGGAAGGAAGAGGGATAGAGAGCTAGAAACATCAATGAGAGAGAATCATCGACCAGCTGCCTCTTGCACACCCCCTACCGGGGATGTGCCCGCAACCAAGGTACATTCCCTTGACCGGAATCAAACCCGGGACCTTTCAGTCCGCAGACCGACGCTCTATCCACTGAGCCAAACCCCGGTTTTAGCAATAATAGCTATTCTTTAGTGAGGATCTACTCTATGCTGGCGTCAGTTCTGGTAGATTTATCCGTATCGCTTACCCCATGCTCAGAACCACCTGATGGCAGAGGCAAGGACAAACCCCGTTGACAGATGGAGACGCTGAAGGCGGAGGGGGACCAGCAGCCCAAATGCTGCACCGATCGATAGGGAGCTCCCGCGAGGAGTGGGCCTGACCAGCTCCCCGTGGGCCCCCATGGAGAAGGTCCCACCCTGGGCTCATGCTCTATGGTGGCATCTTGAGGTCCTTTGTGACTTTTGAACACGAGGAATGCACATTCACCTCGCCCAGGGCCGCGGGGAGCCCGGTGCCTGGCTCCCACGACTTGCACGCTGTGGGCCCGCACCCGGTGGGACGGCTACGGGGGCCAGAAGCCCGTGCTGCACGCGCACTTGCATGCTGGCCTCCCCCACCCGCGAGAGGGCCCGGAGAGGTCTGAGCCATCTTGTCCCAGCGCCCAGCACAGAGCCTGCGCAGTGGGGGTGGGCAGGAGGTCGCTGGGGAGGGAATTGACGAATGAATGAAATGACTATCGATTCAACTGAGACAGAGGAAGGAGGCCCGGAGGAGAAGCAGGGTGCGGCCCCACCAGGGAAGTGGGGATTGCTCAGGGCAGGGAAAGGGGGTGCGGATGAAAAGACCACCCAGGCCCCCTGTCCCCAACGCCGAGAGGCCCCAGGCTATGCTGTTGTCCTGTGACCAGGCCTCTCCAGGAGGTAGGTCTTGTGAGTTTCAAGTTCCGCCTGGGGTGGGCAGGGCCCCTCACTGGGGCTGACATCCTGGGCACTTGTGCCCCCCACTCAGCCTTATGCTTTTTCTTTTTTTAAAATATGTTTTTCTTTCATTGATTTCAGAGAGGAAGAGAGGGAGAGAGAAACATCAATGATGAGAGAGAATCCTTGATCAGCTGCCTCCTGCAGGCCCCACACCGGGGATCAAGCCTGCAACCTGGGCAGGTGCCCCGCCTGGGAATAGAACTGTGACCTCCTGGCTCAGAGGTCGATGCTCAACCACTGAGCCACACCAGCCGGGCCAGCCCTATGCTTTTTAAAAGCCCCTCCCCCCCGGGTGGTACTCTGCTTAGTGAATTGAAAGATTGACCCCCCTACTACCCTTCACTCCAAAATCTGTCTCCACATCCTAACCTCCAGAAATGTGATCCAATTCGGGAGAAGGTCTGTGCAGATGTGGTTGAGAACCTAGGTCACCTCGGATGATCCCAACAGACGTGCAGCCCCATGACACGTGTCGCTATAAGAGAAGAGAGACACACGGAGATGAGGGCACGGCCACGTGACCACAGAGGCCGCGCTCTGGGTGACACGGTCACGGCCGAGGAGCCACGGGAGCCGCCAGAGGCCGGAGGCACGGCTCTCCCTCCCAGCCTAGCGGGAGCGGGGCAGGCCCGCGCCCTGACTGCCGCGCCTCTGGCCTCTAGAACCGGGGCGAACCCGCTCTGGTGTGGTGAGCCCGCTGGGCGGGAACTGGTTACAGCAGCTGCAGGAAGTGAACACACCTGCCTCACCCCGAACCCGCCGCAGCAGCTGGCTCACGTTTCTCCGTGCTCCGGGCCTTGGCCTCCACACCTGGGAACCAGGGGCGTCCGTGGCGTCTATGTCGGGGGTGTGAGGGCTTATGAGGTGCTGTAGGTAAAAGCCTTCAGAGGAAGGCCTGGCCCCGCTACGTGCCCCTCACCTGGTAGAGAGCATGTAAGGTTATATTCTATTAGCCAAGCGTCCTGGCCCCCTGCAGGAGGGATGGCCGCACCCGAGGCAGGGTGGTAGCCCGGTGACGTCATTTTAGCCCCATTGGAAGGAATGGCGGGTCTCACTGTGATCAGACTATGGATAGGACCCCCCTCCGTGTCATCTTTAACACCCCATTAAAGGGGGGGGGGGCAGGCTCTCGCTGTGGTCAGACCACAGCCTCTGGGTCAGGCGCCCTGGGTTTCGATGCCTCCTCTGTGACTCACTTGCTGTGTGACCTTGAGCAAGGTAATGGCCCCCCTCTCTGTGCCTCAGTTTCCTGACCTGTAAATGGGCACAGTGTCCCCTGTGCTCTGGCTCCTGGGTGTTTGCAAATGCTCTCAGGCTGGGGCTGGGAGAGCCTCGTGAGGCTGTTCAGTGAACGTCAGACTCAGGAAGGAGGGCATTCCTTGGACTCTGAAACCCAACCAAGTTTCCTCTGGAAGCAGAACTGCCTCTTCACTGCTTGCCTAGCTCACCCCCCCCCTCTCCCCCCCGCTCCCCCCCCCCCCCCCCCCCCCCCCCGGTTCTCTGCTGCATGTTGCTCAGGATCTTCCTCGAAGACACTGGAAGTCAAGGAAGTCGAGACAGGTGGATGGGAGCCTCCACCCTTGCTTGCACCGGCCCCAGCTCCCACCCCATCCCCCACATTGGCCTGGGGGTGCGAGCTAGCTTTCCCAGGCCAGGCATGGAAACGCTGCTTTGGCCCAAATAGCAAGTCACATGTCTGTTTTCTCAAGGGCCCTGCCCCCTGGATGCTTGGAATTCTTGGCTCCGGGAGTGTCCCCAAGGGGTCTGCTCCAGGGCTGGGTCACGGGCTGGACTTAGAGCGCAGGGAGCTTGGGCCGCAGCCCGGCGAGTGGGGCGGGAAGGGCGAACCAGGACAAGGATGAACCAGGACAAGGATTCCCACTGTCCCCCGGGGCCAGTGCATCCCGGCGGGCTCGGTTCCCACCTCATTTCCCCCAGCAGTTGGTGCCCCAGATTTCCTCCTTGTGTTGGGGTGCGTGGAGGGGGTACAGGAGTCACCACACGGCAGGGGCACACCCCAGAGAAGGCAGCCCACTCCTGAGGGACCAGCCGGGAAGGAAGTAGGGACCCAGGACCCTTCCCAAGGGGAGGGCGACCCTGGATGGCTGCCCGGTGGCCTTGGGTGAGATCCGGGCAGGTTTCGGCCTCCCTGACTTCAGTGTTCTCACCCGCAAAACGGGGTTCAAAACATCACCCCCAGCACGGCTGGGAGTCTAAGCCCCCAGCTTGCTGTGCTGGGAGTCCCAGGAGACTCGGGGTGTCTTAGGAAACAGGGTGAGGCCCGAGCTGGGCAGGACGTCCTGTCCTCGAGATGTAACAGGAGTCCAGCTGGCGCGGCTCAGGGATCGCCGACCTGTGATCCAGGAGGTCACGGTTTGATTCCCGGTCAGGGCACAGGCCCAGATTTCCGGCTCGATCACCAGTGCGGGGCGTGCAGGAGGTGGCCAGTCAGTGATTCTCTCTCCTCATTGACGTTTCTATCTCCCTCTTCCTTCCTCTCTGCAATCAATAAAAAATAAAAAAGACACAGCAGACAGCAGAGCCTCACTGGCTGGATGCAGGAAGCATCAACCTGCCACCCAGAATGCCCTGGGCTGTTTTTCCTTTCGGTGTCCGTGGTTTGGAACCTGCTTCTGAACCCCACTGTGATCATCGCTGCCCCCCTGGCCGCCCAGTGTCTAATTCCAGAAAGGCACCCACCTTCCCACTCCGGTGTGTGGGGCCAGCTCCAGAGAATACCTCCGTGTGGGCCCACCTGTCTGTCCACCAGTTCATCTGTCCTGTCCGTCTGTCCATCACGGAGTAGATGGGCTGAGACCTTCTGATTTCTGGCTCTGTAAACGTGGGCAGGTTAGGCAACCTGGGCCTTGGGGTCCTCCCCTGTGAATGGGGGTGACATCCATACCTACCTCTTGGGGTGGTCTCAGGCATAAATAACCATGCAGGTAAGGCACTGAACAGCTGCCCACAGTCAGCAAGAAACTAAGGTGGGACCTTGTTTATTGTTGTTGCTGCTGCTGCTATTGTTATGTTGCTATGGGAACATGCATGACATGAATACACAGCCTCCCTCACTTGGAGGAAACCACGTGGTGGTGATCTGGGGAAGCGGAGACCACCCTGCACCCATCACGCGGAATCGGTTCCATGTTTGTGTGCTCAGCTCCCCTGGCTGTCGGTAGGACGCGCGCTCGGCAGTCCTCAGCAAAGGGCAGTGAGTTATCCGTCGCACGGACTTCTAGCCAGGAGCCGCCACACCTAATGTGCTTCTGTATCTCCTCAGGCTTGGGACATTTCAGGATGATGTTGCCCATGCCCACTGCTGTCCTCACGGCTCCTTGAGGTCTGAAGTTCCAACCAGGCGAAATCCATAGCCTCAGTGAAGCCATGCGGGGTGGAGGTCATGGGAAGAGGGTGGGCTGGGAGTGAAAACCCCGAAGCTCAGAGCTCTCCTTGTCCTGTTTGTCCTCTGGGTCCCTATATTGAGAGGAAGGAAGAATATTGGTTAAGATTGTGGACTCAGCCAAAACTGGTTTGGCTCACTGGGTAGAGCGTCGGTCTTCGGACTGAAAGGTCCCAGGTTCGATTCCGGTCAAGGGCATGTACCTTGGTTGCAGGTACATCCCTGATAGGGGGTGTGCAGGAGGCAGCTGGTCGATGTTTCTCTCTCATCGATGTTTCTCTCTATCCCTCTCCCTTCCTCTCTGTAAAAAAGCAATAAAATATATATTTTATTAAAAAAAAAGATTGTGGACTCAGGATCAAACTACTTAAATCAAATGCCTGCTCGATGCTTAGTCCAGGGCTTCCCTTGAGACTCAGTTGCTTCATCTGTTCCGTGGGAATCACACATACCATACAGGCTTCTGACGTGTAAATAAGATGATGTTCTTAGAGCCCTTGGCCCAGTGCCTGGCACACAGTAGGTGTGTGAAAGGCCACGCCAGCGTGGCTTTCGGGTTCAAAGGCTTGGAGAAGGAGCTGATGTACAAATGATACACACAGGACAAGATTAGCTTTAATTATTACGGGGGGGGGGGGGGGAGGCCAGGGCGAACTCAGACTAGAGCAGTCAGGTTCCACTGAGTCTCCTTTCCCCAGCTGCTTTTATTTACTAGAATACACAACTGCCTTCTAGGAATGCAAACAGACATATCAATGGTAATGTTTATAGTAAACAGGAAGATTATCAGGTTTTGGAGGTGTTTGCTTTAGGCCATTGAGTCAGCAGTAGGTCATGAAATGGAAATTCGCCTCATGAATTTCAAAGGAGACACTCAGCCTTCTGTTGCCCTCCTCCTCCTCCTCCTCCTCCTTGCATCATTCGTATTAATTACTGTTTATCTTGTTTTCCAGCATAGGTGCTCAGCAAATATTCTTATTCTCCAGTAGGTTCAACCTCTTCCCCTTCCTCTCTGGAATACAACACGGCAAAAAGGTTTTCTCACCTCTTTGAACCAAGCTCCGTTCACTCTCCATTTCCTGGCTTCTGGGCCCTGGGAGAGCATGCGATCTTTGTCCTGTATTCTGTTGATATGGTAGGTATAGTACATGAATTAAATTTCGTGTGTTAAACCAACTTTGCATTCCTGGAATAAATCCTGGTTGGTAATTAGCCCCTTTTATATGTTGCTGGAGTCAGTTGACTAGTATTTTATTGAGGATTTTTCTAAGTATATTCATAAGGACTATTGGTCTAATGTTCTTTGGATACCTTTGTGGTTGGTATCAGGGTAATACTGGCCTCAGAATGAGTTGGGAAGTGTCCTATTTTTTTCAGAAGAGTTTATGAAGGATTTGAGTTTGCTGTTCTTTAAGAGAAATTACCAGTGAATCCTTCTCATTTTTTTTTTTATCACTCTTGGAGTTCACTGAGCTTCTTGGATGTGTATAATGCTTTCCATCAAATTTAGGAAGTCCTCAGCCATTATTGATTGGATTATTTTCCTGTTTCTTTTTCTCTCCTTTGGTACTCCCATTACATGCATGTAAGGGTGATATTTCCCTGTCCTTAAAGGCTCTGGTCATTTTTCTTCATACGTTTCCTCTGTGTGCTTTTGATTGCATGATCTCTATCAGTCTACCTTCAAGTTTGCTGATTCTTTCTTCTGTCGGCTCAAATCTACTGTGGAGCCCCTCTTGTGAATATTTTATTTCAGCGTTATACTTTCCCGTTCCATAATTTCACTTTGGTCATTTAAAAAAAATATTTTTTTTAATTCGTTTTAGAGAGGAAGGGAGATGGAGAGAAAGATAAAAACATCAATGTTGAGAGAGAATCATTGATCGGCTGCTTCCTGCACACCCCCATACTGGGGATCGAGCCCACAACTTGGGCATGTGCCCTGACTGGGAATTGAATCATGACCTCCTGGTTCATAGGTCAACAACACTCAACCAATGAGTCACATTGGCTGAGCATCACTTTGGTTATTTAAAAAAAAAATAATTTGTATCACTTTGTTGGTATTCTCTCTTTGAGATATTGTCATCCAACTTCCCTTTCCTTCTTTATGCCAGTCTTCAGAGCTTTGAACATATTTGTAACAGCTGCTTGGAAGTCTTTTCTAAGTGACATCTGGGTCCTCTCCATGGCAGTTTCTGTTGTCTGTTTTTATCTTCATGTGGATCACACTTCCCTGTTGCTTTGTGTGTCTCCTAAGTCTTTTGCTGTTGGAAACTGGAGATGTTGGATATTATACTGTCACAGGGCTGGTTCTCCCCACTCCTCCCTGGGCTTGGTGCTCATTGTTCGCTTAGTGACTTGGAAGGACTATTTTAGTCCTGTCTATTTCCCACAATGCCGCTGGCTTCCGATGTCACTCCTGGGGGGTAGGGAGGGGGGGTGGGCAGCCTCGGGGGGAGTACAGACAGCCTGGATGACATTGTTCTCATTAGGGCTCTCCCCGGTCTGTCTGTTAAACTGTCTGTCTCTGTTGGTGTCACACCCAACTGTTAGCCTCCACTAAGTGCAGGCTAATTGCTCTATTGTTTTCAACAATGCCCATGGGCTCCCATTGCTCCTCGGGCTTCTCCGTTGGGTTTCTGGCATCTGAAGTGTGGGTGGCTGCTCCCGTCCTCAGACCCTGCAGTGTGTGTGGCTTGTCTGGCTCCGAGCTCCTGCAGGGCGGATGGCTTCCCTGGCCTCCCTCCTACAGTCTCTTTCTCACCCAGCCCCCTGCATAGCTCCATTTCAGGGTGCCTCCAGCATGACACCTCCCGTAGATAAATGGTTTCACCCAGCACCCAAGAGGGGAGAATTCCAGCAAATTCTTTGGTTGTGGGGAAGGGTAGATGCCAACAAGTCACACTGGGACAACAGCAGAGCAACTTCTTTGCCAGTTCAGTGAGTCACACTAGGCCCTCTCCAGCAAGCTCTGGACCTCAGCCCTAAGGGCTGGGAGGTGGTCTTCCTGGGGTGAGCCACCTCAGCCTGAAAGGTAATTGTTGTTCCTCCTACCTGCAATCCCTATATTTCTCTGAGATCTCTTGCGATACCTTTACCCTGTTATGGTTAATAATTCCTTTTATTGTACTTTTCCCCACACACTGCAGAAGCCAGACACTGATGAAGCCACGTGTGCTGAGCCACGTGAGCCGAGCCACATGTGCTGAGCCACATGGGCTGCAGGAGCCTACACGTGACTCCCTGGAACCAGGAAAGCTGAGCCCTTCTCTCCCGCGCTGTCACTCCAGTGCCCTTTCCTGACAGTGCTTCGGTGCCAGGGGCCAACCAAAGCTATTGAAAGGTTCCAGCTCCATTTGCACAGAGCAGACAGGAAGCGAGAGTCTGGTACCGAGAGGCGATCCATTGATAACTGGCAAAACCCCAAACTTACAGAATAATCAGCTGAAGACTGCCTGGAGAGGACGCTGAGAACCGAGGACGGAAAGTGGAGGCCGCACAGAGACCGGTCTGCCAATTGATGGAGAAAGCTTCTGTTAGACACTCCAGTGGGATGGGAATTTTAATTACAGCTGAGCCAGCAGCACAGCCACCAAGCACACAGATTACCATGAGCATTGTGCTAAAAATACCCCGCTTCCTTTAGCCCCAAAACTTTATACTGACAGCACTGATATGATGTGATGATGTACCTGCCAGTCTTTATCCTTCTCTGTTTTACTGGCAAATTTCAGCATGAGCCTCCGCTAAGGCCATTAACAGCACCGGTGTTCTGTGTACTTATCCAAATATGTAAATACTAGAGGCCCGATGCATGAAGATTCCTGCAAGAATGGGCCTTCCTTCCCCTGGCTGCCAGCACCACCTTCACTCCGGCCGGAGCTGCCTTTTTGCTCCCGGAGCCGCCTTTCCATCTTCCCACACTGCCCAGAGGCCTGGAGCTGCTGGGGTGGAGTAGAATACCTGCATTGTTGCCATGGCAATGATGCAAGCATTCCGTTCCACCCCACCCCCAGCCAGTTGGTATCTGCTTATGCAAATTAACTCACCATCTTTGTTGGGTTAATTTGCATACTTACTCCTGATTGATTGGTGGACGTCACAAAGGTATGGTCAATTTGCATCTTACTCTTTTATTAGGGTAGATGGTCCACACAATGAAACAGCACCAAATGAAAACTAGTGAAAATTCACTGAAAAAACGAACAAACCCTCAAGCTCACAGAAGAGGAAACCAAGATGCAGAGAACAGATATAACTTACCTGAGGCCAGGAGGAAAGCAGGATTCTAACCCAGACTGGCTGGCACCTGAGTGGGTGCTCTCAGTGTTGGCCATGCTGCCTCTCTCCACGGCCTGGATTGGAGCATTAGAGTGGGATCAGGGCAGCCGAGGGGTAAGAGTGATTTGTGCCCCAGGACCATGCTCTGGTGAGGAAGGCTGGCCACGGGTCTCCTGTCTTATGATCAGGCCACAGCCGAAACCGGTTTGGCTCAGTGGTAGAGCATCGGTCTGCGGACTGAAAGGTCCCGGGTTTGATTCTGGTCAAGGCCATGTACCTTGGTTGCGGGCACATCCCCGGTAGGGGGTGTGCAAGAGACGGCTGGTGGATGTTTCTCTCTCATCGACATTTCTAGCTCTCTATCTCTCTCCCTTCCTCTCTGTGAAATATCAATAAAATATATTTAAAAATAAATAAATAAAAATCAGACCACAGGGGCCTATGCAGCCATAGCAGCCTCTCCGGCAGCTGCCCAAGTGTGGGTGCCTTTGGGACTGACTTCTGCAGGGCCTTTGTAAAGCCCATCTCTCAAGACTCCCCCTGGTGGCAGGATTTGTTTTTCTGGTCTCATATTTCTTAGGGAATTACTGGTAGGTCCCCCAGCGCCTACTGGCCCGGTTGGATTTACACCTAAAAATCCAGGTCCGGCCCTAGCTGGTTTGGCTCAGTGGATAGAACGTCTGGCCTGTGGACTGAAGGGTCCTGGGTTGGAGCCTGGTCAAGGGAACATGCCCAGGTTTTGGGCTTGACCACCAGCAGGGGGCGTGCAGGAGACAGCGGATCAATAATTCTCATTATTCATTTATTTTTCAGAATATATTTTATTGATTTTTTTACAGAGAGGAAGGGAGAAGGATAGAGAGCTAGAAACATCAATGAGAGAGAAACATCAACCAGCTGCCTCCTGCACACCCCCTACCAGGGATGTGCCCACAACCAAGGTACATGCCCTTGACCAGAATCAAACCTGGGACCTTTCAGTCCGAAGGCTGACACTCTATCCACTGAGCCAAACCAGTTTCAGCTGATTCTCATTATTGATGTTTCTCTCTCTCTCTCCCTCATTAAAAAAAAAAAAAAAAACCATGCTTGACACTTTAAAAAAAAAAATCAGGTCAGGTCACAGTTAGTCCAAAAACAGTGGGAGGAGGAAACAGCTCCTATAACCTCCCTACTTGCTCCTGACACAAGTTCCCAAGCTGCACCCCCACTCCCCCCATAGCCACCCGCTCCGCTGCAGCCACACTGCGCGTCCGTGCTGCAGACACACCAGGCTCCTCCCTCTCTGCATCCTCTGCCCTTGCTGTTCCCTCAGCTCAAAAGAGGGACCCAAATCCCTTTGACTTTGGCAGACTGGCGACCCCTTGTTCATTCTCCTGGTCTGACCTCAAATGGCCCTCCCCAGTGGCCTCCCCAACATTGTATCTGAAGAACCCTCTGCCCACCCTATGCTCCCTCCAGTCCCCCCACCCCCAGCCCTGACGTCATCCTTTTAAATCTCCTCCATGGCTCTTGTCACTCCCCGGACCTATGATCTTCCTTGGTGTGTTTCCTTATTTACCATCTGTCTTCCCCCAACTAGAAGTGGAAACTCTGAGGGTGCAGGGGAGACTGCCAATCTGTAGCTGTCGTGTTTTCTTATTTTTGAAGGACTGTATGAGTGTGTGAATACATAGATGGACAGGTGGGTGACTAATTGGATGAGAGGATATGTGTGTGGACAAATGGATGGATGGATGGATGGATGGATGGATGGATGGATGGATAGGTTGATGCATGGATGGATGGATAGATGGATGGATGGATAAGTTGATGGGTGGATGGACCTATGAGAGAAAATGTACCCATGTAAAGAGGTCAGCTTAGTCCATTACATCATGTCCCTGCGATTAGGATGTACTGCCACCTGGTGGCGGAAATAACAATAACTGAATTTGCCTTGGGTGGTTCTCCTTTCTTCAGAAGTTAAACCATCTCCCATCTACTGGCCTCACCCTTGTCCGGATCACTCTTCCCTTTCCGAAGCCGCCGGGGCCACCCATTAGTTGGCTGTGGCCTTTCCTTTGCAGAGGGATGATGCCATTTCTGAAGTAAAACCAGGGCTTGCTTATTCCGTAAACATTTACTGAGCTCCAACTGTGTGTCAGACCGTCTCCCAGGGGTGGGGGACGCTGGAGAGCAAGCAGGGTCCCCATGGAGCTCACTCTAATGAGGGGCCGGACAATGAGAGGAGACGCAAAGGCAGGTGGCTTCCCATGGAGGCAGCACGAGGCTGTGGCGTGGAGAGTGGCGCAGAGGGCTGTACCATGAACAGGAAGACACGACTGCGTGTTATACTGGGAACTTGGGCCCGCCAAACACTGCGCCTCTTCTTCACGGTCAGCAGGACGAGGTCCAGCAACGTGTCCTTCACTTGGGAGGAAAAATTCCAGTATGTGCCTGCTGGCTGAATGTCTGGGAAGTCTGCGGAGGGGGGGCTGAATGTCCAGGTTTCGGTGGAATGTGTCTCCCCACTTCTAGTGTGTGTGCCCGCCTGTGCCAGTTACTCAGAGCTGCCTCTCGGCCGAAATGCTGCTTCCATTACCCACTTTCTGAATGCAGAGATGGGCCCTTGAACTGTCTTTCCCTTGGCAGCTGGCACGGTTTAAGCTGTGAGGGGAAGACCCCGACAGGACGACAGGGGTGGGACGAGTTGCTCTCCCAGGCTCCCCGGAGCTCCTCTCGTCTGGATCCTGGGGCTCATGGTTTCTCTGACACCTGTGTCCAGTGGCTTCCTCAGCAGCCCTGTGGGAAGGCCATCTTGCCTCAAATCCAACTCACACAGGCCCCATCGGCCACAGACTTGGACATCTGTGTTCCTAGTTCTTGAGTGTATCACTGGAACAGGTTCTTGGAAACTGGCAGCGTCCCATGTGGGTTCTCTGACCTACGAGGGGAAGGCCATGGAACAGAAAGGGCTAACTGAGGGAACCAGAAGCAGAGAACTGCATCCTCTAGGAAGCACCTCGCACACCACAGTTTCACTCACCCTTTTGGGTTGGGCAGAAGCCGCCATCTTGCAGAAGGACTGTGAGTCTCCTAGACTCCTTGGGATCCAGCCCCTGGTGCCACCGTGGAAGGCACCCTAGAGCCCTGTGCCTTCACCTGGCAGGGCCAACGGCACAGCTTTACAGCCTCACCTCGGGGCTTTGCCAATCATGCTTTTGCAGGAAGCATAGAGTGTGCTATCAACACATAGAAAGCTTGTGGAAGTATAACGTGTGCAGAGATCGTGATCATGGCATTCCACCAGACATTGCGTCGCTGACACCGCCCTGACTGGGTCAGAGGAGCAGAAAGCAGCAAGCTCTCCGGATTCTGCATTAGTCAGGGTCCAGCCAGGACACAGAGACAAGGAGTCAAAGATCAGACGAACAGCCAAAACCCGTTTGGCTTAGTGGATAGGGTGTCAGTCTGTGGATTGAAAGGTCCCAGGTTCGATTCTGGTCAAGGGCATGTACATTGGCTGCGGGCACATTCCCAGTAGGGAGTGTGCAGGAGACAGTTGGCCGATGTTTCTCTCTCATTGATGTTTCTAACTCTCTATCCCTCTCTCTTCCTCTCTGTAAAAAATCAATACTTTTTTTTTTGTTTTTTTTTTTAAAGAAAAAGATCAGACGAACAGCCTCTTCTCCTAGGACAAGCCCTCACTATCCAGAGCATGGCCACAGCTCACGGGAAGGGTGCTGAGGGAGCCCTTCGTGGGGAAGGACCTCACTAGTGGCACCTGCTGCCCAATTGTCTGCGTGGTACCAGGGGAAGCTCTGGGCGCTGGGTGTGCGGGCACAGTGTCTGGCAGGAGCCAGGCGTGGGGAAGCCACCCCCTGCAGGACCCGGGGGCTGGAGAATTTCATGCAACAGGAGTCTGGTTCTAGAGGAACCACAAATTGCCGGGGAGCACACCAGACCCCGGAAGAGAACCCTGTCCTTTTCTTTCTTTTTTTTAATATTTAAATTTTATTTTTTATTGATATTTTACAGAGAGGAAGGGAGAGAGATAGAGAGCTAGAAACATCGATGAGAGAGAAACATCGACCAGCTGCCTCTTGCACACCCCCTACTGGGGATGTACCCGCAGCCAAGGTACATGCCCCTGACCGGAATCGAACCTGGGACCCTTCAGTCCGCAGACCGACGCTCCATCCACTGAGCCAAACCGGCCTTGGCAACCCTGTCCTTTTCAATACCCCCCTGCAGCCTTTACTGACAGACCTCCCCATTGTCCCAGGTGAGGGAGAGGCATGTGATGGGTGTCTTGAGAACTATCATCTCCGCCTGAGGTTTTATCCTGCTTGCAAATGAACATGTTAGCCTGCTCCAGTTCCATGGATACGTGTCAGAAAATGTGAGACGCTTTGCTCAGATTCAGCGATGAAGCAAATAGAATGAACCTCGTGTTCATGTTGATTCTCCTTGCCTCTGAGGTCCCATGGAATGACACAGAGAAGCCCAGGTGGATGGGTGCGCACAGTAGGTTTGCATTATTATTTTTTTTACAAAGAAGCAAACTTGCTTGGCCTTTTCCATTGCTTTAAAACATTAATTAATAAACTTTAATTTTAGAGCAGTTTTAGCATCACAACAAAATTGAGCATGAAGTACAGAAAATTCCCGTAATACCCTGCCCCCCCCGCCACAACCTCCCCCCACTATCAGCATCCTGCACCAGGTGGTGCCTTTTGTTACAGTCAGATTGTTAACGTTAATGAACCTACACGTTCTTATCATCCAAAGTCCATAGTTTACATTCTATTTGCTCTTAGTGTTGTATATCTTATGGGTTTTGACAAATGTATAATGACGTGTGTCCACCATTGCATTATCATACAGAATAGTACGACTGCCCTAAACCTCTTCTGTGCTCTGCCTATTCACCACCCTCCTCCCTAAGCCCTGGCATCCATTTGTCCTTTCATAGTCTCCATCATTTTGCCTTTCCCAGAATGTCTTAGGGTTGAAATCATACAGTACACTAGAGGCCTGTTACATGAAGATTCGTGCAATAGGCCGTCCTTCCCCTGGCTGCCAGCACCAGTTTTCCTCCGGCACCCAGGACCCAAGCCTTCGCTCTGGCCACAGTGGAGAAGCCAAGCCTCTTCAGTCTTCAGTCTTCAGTCTTTGCTTGGGCCAGAGTCTTCAGTCTTTGCTTCGTGCCTGCATAGGCAAATGAACCTGCCATATTTGTTGGGTTAATTTGCATACCCACTCCTGATTGGCTGGTGGGCGTCGCAGAGGTATGGTCATTTTTCATATTTCTCTTTTATTACTGAAGATAGCTTTTTTACATTGGCTTCTTTCACTAAGTAGCATGCACTGAAGGTCCCTACGTGTCTTTTCATGGCTTGAAAGTTCTTTTTTTTTTTTTTTTTTTAGCTCTGAATAACATTCTATATCTGGATGGATCACTGTTCATTTCATCTATTCACCTACTAAGAGACCTCTTGGTTGCTTCCAAGTTTGGTAATTATGAGTAAAGCTGCTATAAACATCCATGTGCTGGTTTTTGTGTGAACATAAGTTTTCAATTTACTTGGGTAAATACTAAAGAGCACAGTTACTATATCACATGTTAAGAGTATGTTTAGTTTTGTAAGGAACTGCCAAACTGTCTTCCAAGGGGCTGTCCCACCAGCGATGAATGAGAATTCCTGTTGCTCTATGTCCTCACCTGCATTTGGTGTTGTCAGGGTTTGGGATTTGGGCCACCCTAACAGGTGTGCAGCGATATGTCATTGTTGTTTTAATTTGCAACAATTAAACAAGCTGCCTCCTGCTAATGACATGCTGTGTTGAACATCTATTCACATGTTCATTTGCTATCTGTAGATCTTCTTGGGCGAGGTATCTGTTCAGGTCTTTTGGCCATTTTAAAAATCAGATTGTTCTTTTTTTTTTTTTATTGTTGAGTTTAAGTCTTCTTTTTCTATTTTGAATAACAGTCCTTTATCAGATGTGTCTATTGCAAACATTTTCCCCAGTCTGTGGCTCGTCTTCTCATTATGTCGACATCATCTTTCCGGAGCAGAAACTCTGACTTTCAATGAAGTCCCACTTACCAGTTATTTCTTTCATGAATCCTGCCTTTGGTGTTGATCTAAAAAGTCATCATGCCCTAACCAGTTTGGCTCAGTGGATAGAGCGTTGGCCTGTGGACTGAGGGGTCCCAGGTTCAATTCCATTTAAGGGCATGTACCTTGGTTGCAGGCACATCCCCAGTGGGGTGGGGGGTGTGCAGGAAGCAACTGATTGATGTTTCTCTCTCATCAATGTTTCTGACTCTCTATCCCTCTCCCTTCCTTTCTGTAAGAAAAAATCAATAAAATATATATTTAAAAATTGCCTTATAAAAAAAATCATCACCATCCCCAAAATCACTGAGATTGTCTCCTCTATTATCTCCTAGGAGGGTTCTAGTTTTGCATTTTATATCTATGATCCGTTTTGAGTTACTCTTGGTTGAAGGGTATAAGGCCTGTGTCTAGATTATTTTTTTTCGCATATGGCTGTCCAGTTGTTCCAGCACCATTTGTTGAAGAGATTATCTTTCTGCATTGTGTTGTCTATGCTCCTTTGTCAATGGCCAGTTGACTATATAATTACCTGGGCCTGCTTCTCTATTCTGTTCCATGGATCTATTTCCTCTTCTTCCACCTGTTCCACACTGTGTTGGGAATGTAGCTCTCTTGTAAGTCTTCAAGATGCGCAGTGTCAGGGTTCAGTCTTCGTTCTTCTCCTTCAATGCCACGTTGGCTATTCTGGGTCCTTTGCCTCTCCATAGAAACTTAAGAGAACCAGTTTGCCAACACCCACAAAACAACTGGCTGGCATTTTGACTGGGATGGCATTGAACCTATAGATGAAGTTGGGAAGAAATGTCATCTTGAAACCATTGAACGTGGACTCTATTTATTTACTTCTTTCTTGATAATTTTCATCAAACTTTTGAGGTTTTCCTTATGTGGCTCTAGTACACATTTTTGTTAGATTTTATACCTAAGGATCTCATTGAGGGGGAGGATATAAATGGCAATATGTTTTTAGTTTCAAATTCCACCTCCTTGTTGGTAAATAGGAAGCTGCCTCTTGCATGGCTCCTATTCAAGCCCACAACCCACTCATGTACTCTGACCAGAAATCACGCTGTAACTTCCTGGTTCATGGGTTGACACTCTACCCTGGAGCCACACTGACCAGGCATGGAAAGCAATTGACTTTTTCATATTAATCTTGTGTCCTGCTACCTTCCTGCAATTGCTTCCTGGTGTTTTCGTTTGTTTTGTTTTGCCCATTATTTTGAGTATACTACATAGATGATAATGTCATCTGTGAACAAAGACAATTCTATTTCTTCTTTCCCAGTCTGCATACCTCCCTCTCCCCCCCCCCCCTTATCTTACTGCATTTGTTAAGACTTCTCCTACAATGTTGAAAATCAATAGTGAGAAAGGGAATCCTTACCTATTCCTGATCTTAGCATAAAATCTTCAAGTTTCTCACCATTATGTATAATGTCAGTTGTGGGTGTTTTTTTTTTTTTTTTTTTTTTTTGTGTGTGTGTGTGTGTGTGTGTGTGTGTGTGTTTTTTGTTTTTTTTTTATCAATGTTCTTTATCAAGTTGAGGAAGTTCCCTTGCGTTCCAAGTATGCCAAGAGTTCTTACCATGAATGGGTGATGGATTTTGTCAAATGCCTTTTCAGCCTCTATTGATATGATCATCTGGTTTTTCTTCTTTAGCCTGTTGATATGATGGACTACATTAAGCAACTTTCAAATGTTGAACCAGTCTTTCAGACTTTGGGAAAACACTACTTGTGGTTGTGGTGTATAATTCTTTCTTAGACATTGTTAGATTCAATTTGCTAGCATTTTGCTGGTGATTTTTACAACTATTTCACAAGAAATAATAGTCTGTGGTTTTCTTTTCTTGCAATGTCTTTGTCTGGTTTTGGTATGAGGGTAATGTTGGCCTCATAGAATGAGTTAGGAAGTCTTCCTTCTGCTTCTATTATCTGTAAGAGATTGCAGAGAACTTGCTTGGTTTCTTTCTTGGTAGAATTTACCAGTGAAACCATGTGGGGCTGGTGCTGTCCATTTTGAGAGATTATTAATTATTGATTCAATTCCTTCAATAGATATAAGCCTATTCAGAATGTCTATTTCTTCTTGTGTGAGTTGTGGCATCTTGTGTCTTTAAAGGAATTTCATCTATATTATCAAATTTGACAAAACAACATTGTTCATAAATTTCTTTATTATCCTTTGGATGTTCATGGAATATATAGTGATGTCCTCTCTTTCATTTCTGATACTAGTAATTTGTATTCTACCTCTTTTTTCTTAGTTAGAGGCTTATCCATTTCACTGATCTTTCCAAAGTACTACCTTTTAGGTTTTTTTAAATTTATTTTTCTCTATTCAATACCTATTTTCAATTTCAGTGACTTATGCTCTAATTTTTATTATTTCCTTTTTCCTGCTTGCTTTGAGTTTGATGTGTTCTTCTTTTTTTAGTTTCCTAAGATGAAAGCCAAGATTCTCGATTTTAGATTTCTTCTTTTCTAATATATGCATTCAATTGTATATATTTCCTTCTAAGCACTACTTTCACTGTATTCTACAAAATTTGATAGTTCATATTTTCATTTAGTTCAAAATGTTTTTTATAATTTCTATTGAAATTTCTCCTTTGACCGATGTGCTCTTTTGAAGTATGTTTTATAATCATCATATTTGAGGACTTTTTCAGCTATCTTTCTGCTATTGTTCCTAAATTATAGTTTAAATCCACCATGATGTAAAGGCAGAGATTGTATGATTTTCATTCGTTTAAATTTGTTAGGATATGTCTTTTGGTTTGTTTTTGTTTTTTATTGATTTCAGAGAGGAAGGGAGAGGGAGAAATAGAAACATCAATGATGAGAGAGAACTTCTCATCAGTAGGTTGCCTCCTGCACATCCCACATTGGAAATGGAGCCCATAACTCAGGCATATGCCCCTACTGGGAATCAGACCATGAGTTCCTGGTTCATAGATCAATGCTCAACCACTGATCCATAACAGCCGGGCCTCGTGTGTGTTTTTTGGCCCAGAATGTGGTCTGTCTGGTGAGTGTTTCACATGCAAATACCTTATAATAACAAATCATTCCTAATGCCTCCCTCTCATCCTTTGTCATCCATTTCATCCATACAAAATAATACCTGATCAAATATGTTGTTGCTGTTATTATTTTGAACTAATGTTATTTATTAGATCAATTAAAAATAAGAAAAATTAAAGGTTTTTATTTAACTTTACTTATTCATTTTCTTTTTTCTTTTTTTAAAATATATTTTATTTATATTTTACAGAGAGGAAGGGAGAGAGAGAGCTAGAAACGTCGATGAGAGAGAAACACCGACCAGCCGCCTCTTGCACCCCCCTACCGGGGATGTGCCCGCAACCAATGTACATGCCCTTGACCGGAATAGAACCCGGGACCTTTCAGTCCGCAGACCGACGCTCTACCACTGAGCCAAACCGGTTTCGGTTACTTATTCATTTTCTGATGCTCTTCTTTTCTTTACATAGATCTGAGCTTCTAGCCTACATTATTTTTTTTTATGTCCAAAGAACTTCTTTTAACCTTTCTTATAAGGCAGATAGGTCTATAGGCAATGTATTCCCTCAATTTTTCTTTGTCTGAGACAGTTTTAGTTTATCCTTCACCTTTGAAGGGTAATTTCATAAGGTACAGAATTTTTGGGTTTGCTTATCTTTTTTTCTTAAGCTTTAAATATTTCACTCCACCCTCCTCTTGCCTGCTTGGCTTCTGAGGGGTTAACTTTAATTCTCATCTTTGTTCCTCTATAGATAAAGTATATTTTTCCTGTGGCTTCTTTCAAGATTTTTTTTTTAACCTTTGATTTTCTGAAGTTCAAATATGATATAGTTAGGTGTAGGGTTGGAGGCATTTATCCTACTTGGTATCCTCTGTGCTCCTTGGATCTACAGTTTGGTGTCTGACATATTTGGGCGGGAGGATTTTTTAGTCATTGTTGCTTGTGTTCCTTTCTTCTTCTGTGTTATGCATATGTCACACTTTTAAAAATTGTCTCACAATTCTCAAATATTCTCCCTGCTTTTTTTCAGGTTTATTTTTTCTCTTTGCTTCTCCATTTTAGAAGTATCCATTATCATATCCTCAAGCTTAGAGATGTTTTTCCTCAACTGTGTCCATTCTATAAATATGCCCATTAAAGAATTTTTTTTTTATTTAGGTCATAGTATTTTTAGTAACATTTCTTTTTTATTCTTTCTAAGAATTTCCATCTCTCTGCATTTTCCATTTGATCGGCTGACTCTTGCACGCCCTCCCCTGGGGCTCAAGCCCACAACCCTGGCATGTGCCCTTGACTGGAATCAAATCCAGGACCCTTCAGTCCACAGGCCAACACTTCATCCACTGAGCCAAATTAGCTAGGGCTTCTTGTTTGTTGTTGTTGTTGTTGTTTTTTTTGTTTTTTTTTTTTTAAAAAAACACATTTTATTGATTTTTTACAGAGAGGAAGAGAGAGGGATAGAGAGTTAGAAACATTGATGAGAGAGAAACATGGATCAGCTGCCTCTTACCCCCCCCCCCCCCACTGGGTACATGCCTGCAACCAAGGTACATGCCCTTGACCGGAATCGAACCTGGGACCTTTCAGTCCGCAGGCCAACACTCTATCCACTGAGCCAAACTGGTTTCGGCAGCTAGGGCTTCTTAAATACTTTCAAACCTTATACAAGGCTTTCTCCTTTTAGGCGTTACAAGTCACTGTATTGGAAAAGGGAGAGGCAAGTTAATATATGGCATCCACTCAGGAAGTATGGTCCTAGGGCACCCATGGAAAGAAAATGTGGCTTACAATTTGGGGGTTCGCCCACTGTGACCTATATCAATTGTAGATCACAGGTTATCAGTGCCCCCAAAGAATGTTGAAAAGAAAATGTGGTTCACAATTGGAAGTACACAAAGTGAAACACCATTTGTAGGCCACAGATTTGCCTACAGCAAATGCACCGGCTGGCTGGTAGAATGAAGGAGAGTTTCTTTATGGCAGAGCAGCTTATAGCACAGAGTACTGTGGCTACAGAGCTTTCTGCTGCTCCGGTCCACACTCAAAACAAGCAAGCAGGCCAGATCGGCATTGCTCAATAAGTGAGTGTCTACCTATTACCCAGATCACAGTTCGATTCCGGTCAAGGGCACATGCCCAGGTTGTGGGCTTGATCCCTAGTGGGGTGACTGCAGAAGGCAACGGATCAATGGTCCTCTCTCATCATTGATGTTTCTATTTCTCTCTTCTCCTCTCTTCCTCTCTGAAATCAATGCAAGTATATTTAAAAACAAACAAACAAACAAACAAACAAACAAACAAACAAACAAGCAAGCAGGCAGGTTATAAGGGATTTGGTGGTTCGATATGTTGCCTCCAAATTACAAAATAGCCCAATGAGCATTGTGCATGTTTCATGCTAGGTGGTATAGCTGCAGCAACTGGTCATTCACCTCGGAGCTGAACCCCAAGAAACTTCACTGAGATGCTTGTCCCTCGATTGTTTGAGGGTTTATCCACCACCCTCCACTTTGCATGTCCTACTAAGGCGTTCTAAACAACATGCTTGCCAGATCCAATCGCGTAACCAGCCTAGAGGACTATTGTGATGTTTTCTGGGATGCCAAAACAATTGAGATCCCTAAGGACTATGTTATGGCAGACAGCATGATTGACAAAGCCCCGAGGTGAGGCTGTAAAGCTTTGCCGTTGGCCCTGCCAGGTGAAGGCACAGGGCTCTGGGACGCCTTCCACAGTGATGTGGAGGGAAGCACTCCAGCCAGGCCAGGGGCTGCATCCCAAGTGCCAGGGCCGGGTTTCTGTGCTCCGATGGAGATGCTCCAGCTGGGACCGCAGCTGCACTCAGAGGCACCGAAGGAGTCTGGGAGACTCACAGTCCTTCTGCAAGATGGATGGCTTCTGCACATCAAAAAAGGGTGAGTGAAACGGGGGTGTGCGAGGTGCTTCTTGGACGTCTTTGATGGTAGCATTAATCTCTGCAGTTCCCTGGGTGGGGGTGCAGTTCTCTGCTTCTGGTTCCCTCTGTTAGGGAGGGGAAGGCACAGGGCCTTCCAGTTAGCCCTTTCTGCTCCAAGGCCTTTCCTTCTTAGGTCAGGGAACCCATGTGGGACGCTGCCAATTTCCAAGTACCAGTTCCAGTGATACACTCAGGAACTAGTGTATTGCCCTAGGGTTAGTATCAGTGAAGAAGTTCTTTAGGCATATGTCTGAGATTTTGCTGCCTATGGATGTCTCTAGTATTTTTATGGTTTCCCGTCTTATGTTTAAGTCCTGTATCCATTTTGAGTTTATTTTTGTGTATGGTGTAAGTTGGTGATCTAGTTTCATTCTTTTGCATGTATCTGTCCAATTTTCCCAACACCATTTACTGAAGAGACTGTCTTGACTCCATTGTATGCTCGTGCCTCCTTTGTCAAATATTAATTGAGCATATTGATTTGGGTTGATATCTGGATTCTCTAATCTATTCCATTGATCTATATGTCTGTTCTTGTGCCAATACCAGGCTGTTTTGAGAACAGTGGCTTTGTAATACAACTTGAAATCTGGTATTGAGATCCCTCCTACTTTACTCTTCTTTCTCAGGATTGCTGCGGCTATTCGGGGTCTTTTATTGTTCCAAATGAACTGTTGGAGAGTCCTTTCTAGGTCTGTGAAGTATGTTGTTGGTATTTTAATAGGGAGTGCGTTGAACTTATAAATTGCTTTGGGAAGTATGGACATTTTGATGATGTTGATTCTACCAATCCATGAACATGGTATGTTCTTCCATCTGTTTACATCTTCCTCTATCTCTTTTTTCAGTGTCATGTAGTTTTCAGCATATAGGTCTTTTACCTCCTTAGTTAAGTTTATTCCTAGGTATCTCAATTTTTTTGGTGCGATGGTAAATGGGATTGCTTTTTTAGTCTCTGTTTCTATGAGTTCACTATTGGTGTATAGAAATGCCATTGATTTCTTGGCGTTGATTTTGTATCCTGCTACATTGCCAAATTCGTTTATTAAGTCTATTAGTTTTTTGATGGAGTCTTTTGGATTTTTTATGTACAATATCATGTCATCTGCAAATAGGGACAACTTCACTTCTTCTTTTCCAATTTTGATGCCTTTTATCTCCTCTTCTTCTCTAATTGCAATGGCTAGTACTTCCAGTACTATGTCAAACAGAAGTGGTGAGAGTGGGCATCCCTGTCTTGTTCCTGTTCTTAGGGGGAATGGTTTTAGTTTTTGCCCATTGAGTATGATGTTTGCTGTGGGTTTATCACATTGAACCTGGGACCTTTCAGTCCGCAGGCCAACACCCTATTCACTGAGCCAAACCTGTTTTGGCAAGAATTTGTTTTAAATGCAAAACCCCCCCCCCCCAAAACAACCCAAACGATAAACTGTAAGCAGGAGAACCGTGTGTGTGTGTGTGTGTGTGTGTCTGTGTGTCTGTGTGTGTCTGTGTGTCTGTGTGTGGAAGGTTTGTCCCGAAAGATCTTTCCTCTAGGCACAGTCACTCTGGTGAGTGGCTGCAGCACCTGCAGGAGGTGGATCTGTGAGATACAAACACTTGAGGGGAAACTCAGGTTCCTTCCTTGAGGGGACCCGGCCTCCTCTCTGATCAGGAGCTCCGGATCTGTGAACTGATTCAGATTTGGAAACTGGGTGAGAAGTTGTGCTCTCCATTTTGGTGTCGGACTTCCAGGGCACGTAGGGAAGACCGGGCCCGTCAGGAGGCAGAGGGTGAGGGCTCCCGTGGGAGGAACAGTCGAGGCAGGGCACACAGGCCTGGGGTGGCTACTTTGAATAATGTCAAGAGCTCCTGGCCTTAGGTGCTGTCCCTAGTTGTTTGGAGCCTGGCCGTGGTTGGTTAAGTCAGGGAGCGTGGACTGGAGTGTGGCAGGTGGCCGGAGGAGATGTTTGGGGGTGTGGGTTCTGGGCTGGCTGGTTTGCATGTGGAAAGCCCACTCATGGGGATGCTGTTTTGTTTTTTTTTATTTGTTGGGTGTTTAAAAAAATATTTTTTATTGATTTCAGAGAGGAAGGGAGAGAGAGAGAAACATCCATGATGAGAGAGAATCATTGATCGGCTGCTTCCTGCACGCCCCACACTGGGGATGGAGTCCGCATCCAGGACATGTGCCTGATCGGGAAGTAAACCATGACCTCTTGGTTCCTAGTTCGACGCTGTTTACATTTTTCAATAGCCCCGGGCTCACACTGGCAGGGACAGTCCCTTCTGGATCAGCAGGGTCACAGATGTGAAAACATCAGAATGAAAAAGACATGGCGACCGAGTGTCCCATGGGGCCGAGTGCCCCGGGTGAGCCGAGTGTCCCAGGGGGCCGAGTGCCCCAGGTGAGCCGAGTGTCCCAGGGGGCCGAGTGCCCCGGGTGAGCCGAGTGTCCCAGGGGGCCAAGTGCCCCGGGTGAGCCGAGTGTCCCAGGGTGCAGTGTGCCCCGGGCGAGCCGTGTGTCCCAGGGGAAGCAGTGGGACCCAGGGGAAGGGGCGGTGAAAACCAGAGAAGGAGCGGACTCTATTCATATGGTCCTGAGATAGTCACCATAAAACAAGCAGACTGCCAAATGAGGAGCAGATTCTATTCATGGGGTCCTGAGATGGTCACCATAAAACAAGCAGATTGTCAAATGACAGCGGGGAGGGGACGGAGACCTGGGGGGAGATAGGAGAACAACCGAGGGACTGGTATGCATGAACATAAGTACAACCAATGAACACAGAACTCTGGGGAGGGAGGGCATAAATGGGAGGTGGGTGGGGGGCAATGGTAAGCTATGTACACAGATAATACCTTAATAAAATAAAATTAAAAAAAAAAAAAAGAAAAAGACATGGCGAACACAAGGAATCGGGAGCGGATTCCGTACCCTGAGTAGGTCGGGTCTGTGAATAGAGACAGGAGGGGAGAGGGAGAGGTGGGGTGAGTGCCTCCCACCGGAGATTTGTTTTTTCTCACCGGCCAGCTCTCTCATCTCTGACTTTATAACTGAGACAAGAGCACAGGGCATTCCGTATGATTTTTGCAGTCCTAGGAGCCCACCTAGGAGCTTGGACTTATGACTCAAAAGGCCCCGCCCTACAGCCTGTGTCCTGGGGTAGAGCCCTGATGCTTTATGGGGATGCCCATGAGCTCTATTGAGTCTTAGCTTTTTTAGCAATCAATCAATCAATCAATCAATCAAAAGTAAATAAAAATGGCAGGGGGTGGGGATAGTGGCCATCGGGAAGGTCCAACATAGAAATGAAATAAATGAACTGGGATAAATGGTGTGCACACAGTAGCTGTGCAGTAAGTTGATGCTACCTGAATTCTTGGTCCAGGCAGTAGGTGAGACTGTGTTTCCCCCAAAATAAGATTTCACTTACATCAATCCTCCGAAAATAAGACCTACTTCATGGAAACATAAGACATCCCCTGAAAATAAGACCTACCTAGCGCCTCTTTGGGAGCAAAGATTAATATAAGACACTGTCTTATTTTCGGGAAAACAGGGTAGCTCATGAGCATTGTTACAGTGGGAAAGTTAGCAAAAACATTCTATTGGAAAGGCGAGGAAGGACGCCGCTCCAGCTGCAGAGAGGGACGTTACATCAACGTAGGTGTCAATGCCCATTTCACACTGTGGCTGAAAAGGTGACGCAGCGGAAACGGAGACCTTGCCAAACTGGTCACCAGAGGAGCCCCAAACCTGCTGGCAGCAGCTGGGTCACTCAGAACAAGTGTCTTCACCTCTCTGGACCCTGGCGCTCTTCCTTATAAAATGGGTTCCCTTTTAGTTTGTTAATTCTCTGACTTTGATCAAACCCAAGCTAGCCCTAACCCGTTTGGCTCAGTGGATAAGAGTGTTGACCTGCGGACTGAAAGGCCCCAGGTCCGGTCAGTGGGTGTGCAGTGAGGGGTGTGCAGGAGGTAGCAGATTGATGTTTCTCTCTCATCAATGTTTCTAACTCTCTCTCTTCCTCTCCCTTCCTCTCTGTAAAAACATCAATAAAATGTGCATATATATAGAGAGAGAGCTGATTTCATGTTGCTGTTAACTTTCTGGCTGATTGGAGCCTCCATTTGGGGGGCTTTGCAGGCAGGTCAGCGTGGCTAGGACAGGGGGAGCAGCGGACGGGGCGGGGACGGGGGCTTTGGAGAGGGCTGTGGAGTGAGGAGTCACACAGGGCCTGGAGGACATTCTGAGGCCTTTGGTGTTTCCCTGAAACCGCACAGAGGGCCCACAGGTATGATCCTGTTTGCAGAGTCACCGACCAAGTGAGCTCCCTCATCCAATCCCAGCCATGCCTGCTCCTAGAGCTAATCAGCTCATTTCCGTGGGGTGTTTGTGGCCACCCTGTTCCAGTCGCACCTTTTCCACCCTCAGGGAACTATTGCCACAGGCTTACCTGTGGCCTCTGTCACACTGAGAGGTTGACACACTGAATTCAGGCCAGGCTCATGGCAGATACTCAAGAAGTCACGGGGAAGGCACCCAATCTTTGCAGAGCGCCTCGGGCTGCACAGAGGAAGTACCCTGTTGGCTGTTAGGGGTGGTTACTCAACAAGCGCTTGTCAGGTGGGTGAGAAATTGAATCGCCTCCCAGCTTCTCCTCTCTGCCACCCACGGAGTGCGTGCTAGCGGCGCCTCCATGAAATAGGCCACCTGCAATCTCTCGGCAGCAGGTGCAAGGCTCCTCACCTTCGGGCCCAGTCCCGGCAGCTGGGAAAACGGAGAGCTGTTTTCATGGCTTGTCGGGAAGCCAGATCTGACCCGAGCCCATCTGTTGGTGCGTTCAGATCGCAGCGGGGATGACGGCAGCTGTGGCCCTTACGTATTTCGCTTACATCATTGCCCCTAGGTTTGCTGCAGAAATCTTTATGTGTGCACATTGGAATGCATTCTCCCGCGCCCTGCTGGGTTGATGTGTACTCTCCTGTCTATATGCTCTACTTGGGTTCTCTTGTGACAGCTATTAAAGGATCAGGAACACATGGGGGTCATGATGAGATATCACCACACTCCCACCAGGTTGGCTGAAAGGGAAATTAGGGGCCACATTTATGTGTTGGCGAGGATGCGGAGCAGGCAGATCACTCCTTCATTGCTGGTGGGAATGGGAAATGGTGCGGCCTCTCTGGCATGTCCAACCATAGAGGAAGGAGCCAATTTCGATGGAGAGACTCCAGGGGAACATGGGGAGGCATACAAACAGAATGAAGGTGGCAAAGGTCATAGGCAAGTTTCTGGTTCAAGATCAGCTGCGTGTGCTGTGTGGGACGTTACCCCGGTGCAGGAATAGCCCCAAATACTTCCAGGCAAGGAGTTCTGGAGGTCACTGAGCAGGCTCACAGATCAAATTGAGATGGTCTAGTCCAGTGGTCGGCAAACTCATTAGTCAACAGAGCCAAATACCATCAGTACAACAATTGAAATTTCTTTTGAGAGCCAGATTTTTTAAAATTAAAGTTCTTCTGACGCCACTTCTTCAAAATAGATGCCCAGGCCATGGTATTTTGTGGAAGAGCCATACTCAAGGGGCCAAAGAGCCGCGTGTGGCTCATGAGCCGCAGTTTGCCGACCACAGGTCTAGTCACAAGGTTCAAGCCCATTTAAACTATAGCAAGAAGCAAGTGGAAAGAGAAGGGTAGTCGCCCACATTGAATTAGGTGCCAGGAAGTGGCAGATGCATACCTCCTCCTCCTGGGCACTATTCATGGGTCTTCTCTCATTGCCACATCCAGCGGGAGCTCTCTTGGAGGTGAAGAGCCTTGGAGGGGTCCCAATGAATGGAGGATGTCTGGAACCAGCATAAACACTAACTCCATCGGAGAGACACAGGCCCGGTACACCTGGCCAGCAGGAGCTCATTCATTGGCTTGCAGAGTAGATTAGAATTTTGTCAGCCACACATGGGGCCAGAGTGGGGCCATATTGGGTGTTACCCATGGGTGAGCAATTTAGGCTGATGTGGCTGTCAATCCAGAACTGGCATTCTCGTGACTTACTACTCAATCTTTCCATGTTCCATGTCTGGACTCTATTGTTAGCATGTTGTACAGTTACTATCTTGCTTACTGTCTTTTGCAAACACTTGTGTTATTTCTCCCCGAGTCTCTAAGGTCCGTGTTTATTCACAGTCTATCCCTAACACTCCCATGTGTTTTATCTATGCCTCATGGCACTGATTTACTTGCATCTCTGCTTAGCACTAGTCTGAGTTTCCTTCATCCTGTTGTTCTCTCTTAGGAGCAGAATTGGATTTCCTAAATAATAACGCAAACACCCATTACCCCAAGCTTCTGCTTCCATATCTTTACAATGAGTAAGTATTTTCGCCCAAGTCATCTCCCAGGAAGGCATTTTTAGGTATTTTCAAGAACCGTATGATGGGAAATCATTAAAATGTGGATGCATCAAAAAGAGAGGAACTCGGTGGTTTCTGTAAGCTTTGTGGTATGTGGACTGTGGTGGGTTGCTGGAAACATCTGCACTTGGCCTTGGGGTCAGATTTGAATGGAACTGGGTTTGAATCCCAGCACTGTCTGCCCCTGACTGTGGACAAAATGCTTCGTCAAACGGAGCCTCCGTCTCTTTCTCTGTGGAAATGGAACTACCGGTGTTTTGGGTTCTGGAACTCTCCCTACCCAGCAGTCAAGGGCCCTTGGGGACCTGGGGTAACATGGAGGAGACAGGGGCTGCAGGATCTAAATAGAAAGGAGTTGAAGATGGTTTAAAAAACCATAAACTTTACACGGATTTCATGTGTGTTGTCTCCAGGCTTTTTACAATCCCCCCTCCTCTCACTTCCACTAGCACCCACAATAAATATAACCAAACAGAGAGAGGACCCAAGTTTTCCATGTTGCCCTTTTCCCCAGGTCATGTGACATCATCCATCCATCCATCCATCCATCTAATGATGACTTATTGGGCACCTATAGTGTGTACTAGCCACTGGGGATGCCGTACTGAGTGAAATGGACATGGCTCCTTGCTGGAATTGTCATTTTCTTGGGGAGACAGAAAATAAGCAGGGGAAACAAACACATATAATTCCAAATTCTAAAGTGGTTGGAAGCCTGGCTGGCATTGCTCAGTGGTTGAGCCTCGATCTATGAACCAGGAGATCATGGTTCGATTCTCCAGTCAGGGCACATGACCAGAATGTGGGCTCTATCCCCTGTGGAGGGCCTGCAGGAGGCAGCCAATCAATGATTCTCTTTCATCACCATCATCATCATCATCATCATCTCTCTCTCTCTGTCCTTTCCTCTCTGAAATCAATAAAAATATTTTTATTTGTAATTTATTTTTAATGAATCTTTATTGTTCATATTATTACAAATGTTCCTCATTTTCCCCCCTCCATTGCTCCCCTCCACCAGGTTCCCACCCCACCCTCTGCCCTTTCCCCACCCCCCATTGTCCTCATCCATAGGTGCACAGTTTATGTTCAGTCTCTTCCCGCACCCCCACTCCCCTTTCCCTCGAGAATTGTCAGTTCGCTCCCCTTCCATACCTCTAATTCTATTATATTCACCAGTTAATATTGTTCATCATATTTTTTAATTCCCTTGGTTTTTAGATTCACTTGTTGATAGTTAGGTATTTGTTGTTCATAATTTTTATCTTTATTTTATTCCTCTTCCTAAAGAACCCCTTTTAGCAATTCATATAATTCTGGTTTGGCGGTGATGAATTCCTTTAGCTTTTTTATTTTTTAATTGTGAAGTTCTTTATCTGACCTTCGATTCTGAGTGATAGCTATGCTGGGTAGAGTATTTTTGGCTGTAGGTTCTTGCTGTTCATCACCTTGAATATTTCTTGCCATCCCTGTCTGGCCTCCATGATTTCGGTTGAGAAATCAGCTGACAATCGTATGGGTGCTCCTTTATAGGTAACTATCTGCTTTTCTCTTGCTGCTTTTATTTATTTTTATTTTTTTAAAATATATATTTTATTGATATTTTACAGAGAGGAAGGGAGAGAGAGATAGAGAACCAGAAATGTCAATGAGAGGGAAACATCGACCAGCTGCCTCTTGCACACCCCCTACCGGGGATGTGCCCGAAACCAATGTACATGCCCTTGGCCGGAATCGAACTCGGGACCTTTCAGTCCGCAGACCGATGCTCTACCACTGAGCCAAACTGACCTCGGCTCTCTTGCTGCTTTTAATATTCTCTTTTTGTCTTTTGCTCTTGGAATTTTAATTATGATGTGTCTTGGTGTGGTCCTCTTTGGATTCCTTTTGTTTGAGGTTCTGTGCACTTCCTGGACTTGTAAGTCTATTTCTCTCACCAGGTGGGGGAAGTTTTCTGTCACTATTTCTTCCAGTTTTTATGTTTTTGGTATCTTGCTCTCTCTCTTCTTCTGGGACGGCCATAATTCTGAAGTTGTCCCAGAGGTTTCTTACATTATCTTCAACTTTCTGGATTCTCTCTTTAAAAAAAAAAAAAAAAAAAAAAAAAAATATATATATATATATATATATATATACATATATATACATATATATATATATATATATATATATATATATATATATATTTGATTTTTTACAGAGAGGAAAGGAGAGGGATAGAGAGTTAGAAACATCAATGAGAGAGAAACATAGATCAGCTGCCTCCTGCACACCTCCTACTGGGGATGTGCCTGCAACCCAGGTACATGCCCTTGACCGGAATCAAACCCAGAACCTTTCAGTCTACAGGCCAATGCTCTATCCGCTGAGACAAACCAGTTTCGGCTCTGAATTCTCTTGTCTTCTTGCTTCTGCGGAGGAGGGTCTTCTGGTTCTTTATGTTTCAAATCTTTGACTTGATTCTTGCGATCTTCCATTCTGTTTTTAGGACTCTGTATAATATTTTTTATTTCAGACAATGTATTCTTAATTTCTAGTTGATCCCTTTTTATTTTTAGTTGATCCCTTTTCATATCCTCATAGGTCTCATTTATTTTATCGGCCTTTTCTAGGAAATTCTTGAAAAACCTTATAACTGTGGTTTTGAACTCTATATCCAGTCACTTTTTGTCATCCATTTCTTTTGTTTGTAATCTGTTCCCATGTCTTGGCATTTTTGAAGCTTCCCTGATTTGGTAGAGTGGCTTTGTGTGTTAAGGTGTCCTGTATGGTTCAGTGGGTCAGCCTCCCAGTTACCTGAGGTGGACACTCTTGGTGCAACCCTTTGTGGACTGTGTGTACAGCCTTGTTGTAGTTAAGTCTTGATTGTTGTTGGTATCACTGGGAGGAACTGACCCCCAGGCCAATTGGTTGTGAGGCTCAGCTGTGTCTATGGTGGGAGCCTTATTCAACTAGACTTGGAAAATTGCAAAAGCCTCTGTGTTCAGCTTGGATGGGGCGTGGAGCCTATAGCCTTGGCTTCCCCTCAGCCCTGCCCTATGAGGTTCCTGAGTCTGTGTTCCTTAGTGTCCTTTGGTACTCACTGCTTTGGTACTCGCTGCAAGCACCTCCAAGAGAAAGGTGCCCTTGAGTTTTGCCCACTACCAGACAATCTAATCTCTCCCCTAATGAGCCCAGAACTGGGGTTCAGTGCAGTTGGAGGTGGGGTTAGAAGTGGAGCAGTGCAGAGCTTTTGTCTCCTTCCCACTAGGGCAATCTAGCAGCACAGTCAACAGTCCATCCTCTGCGTGCAATGTGCGCGACTCTGGGGCTCTGCCTTTCACTGCTCCCCTAAGTTTCCGCCTTACAGCTCAGATTCCCTCCATATGTGCCTGGGTCCCCAGGGTCTGGTCTAGAACTGGGGTTCAGTGCAGTCGGAACTGGGAGTCAGCACAATCCAGATCTTTTGTCTTCTTCCTGCTAGGGCAATCCAGCAGCACAGTCAATAGCCCGTCCTCTGCGTGCAAATGTGCATGACTCAGGGGCTCTGCCTTTCGCCGCTCCCCTGAGTTTCTGCCTTATAGCCTAGAATCCCTCTGAATGAGCCTGGGTTCCCAGGGTCTCGCCCAGAACTGGGGTTCAGTGCAGTAGGAACTGGGAGTCAGCACAGTCCGGAGCTTTTATCTCCTTCCCGCTAGGAAACGCCAGCCAGGCACTCAGCCGCCCCCTCCTCTCTGGCTCAGTCCTCTCCCCATGCCGCACTGTGTCTCTGTACCTTAGGCTTTTACAACTCCTCTGATTTTCCTTCTGGTTTTCTCTTTCCTTCTAGTTGTAGAATTTCCAGTCAGTCAATTTTCCTGTAGTTCTGGATAATGTCCATTTTGTATTTTAGTTGTATTTTTTTTTAATTGTTGTATGAGGCTGCAGTTAGGCGTTTACCTATGCTGCCATCTTGGTTTCTCCTCAATAAAAATATTTTTAAAAACAAAGTACATTGTCGCCGAAACCAGTTTGGTTCAGTGGATAGAGAGTAGGCCTGCAGACTGAAAGGTCCCAGGTTTGATTCTGGTCAAGGGTACGTACCTTGGTTGCAGTCATATCCCCTTTGTGGGGGTGAGCAGGAGGCAGCTGATCCATGTTTCTCTCTCATCGATGTTTCTAACTCTCTATCCCTCTCCCTTCCTCTCTGTAAAAAAAAATCAATAAAATATATATATATATTTTAAAAAGAACAGTGTCTAAGTATTCATTCCTCCATTCAGTAGATATTTGCTGAGCGCCTGCTAAGTACCAAATCTCTGGGAATAAAGCAAGGGACAGAACAAAAAATCCTGACTCCCCAGAAGTTACATTCTACAGGCAGGAAACAAACAAGTGAAGCATGGTATTATGTCAGATGGTAATAAAAGACATAATTATAAATTAAGCAGGTATCTCAGAGGCGACATTAGAAGTAGAGCAGAGGCCTGCCGTAGGGAGGGTTGGCTCAGCTGATGTTTGCAGGAAGAATGTTGCACAGAGAACAAGTGCCAAAGCCCTGAGGCCTCCTGCGCAGACTCGGGAGCAACAAGAGTGGTCGAAGGGCAGAGGTGTCCGTGCTGACTTCCTAGTGCAGGGTCCTTTCCCGCCGCAGTGCCAGGATGGAAGCTGGCACCGGGAGGCCTGGGTTTCCAGCCGGGCCAGGTTGCACACGCCATGTTCTCCTTTTCGTGGGCTTTGCAGAGCTAGATCCTCACTCGAGTCTGTGACTCAACCTGGCCTGGGCTCCTGGGACATGAGGAGGTGGGGAAGGCAGGTTGTGATATAAGTGTTGGCGACCTGCTGGCTCCACACTGTGTCCTAAGTGGCGTGTGCTGAGCGCGGCCGCTGGTGGCCTCCTCTGTGGCGGAAACAATGATGGCGGTCCTCCTGGCCCTCCTCGGGGCCCCCTGCCTGCTCCTCCTGGGGGTTGGGCTGTGGGCGACCTGCAGAGTCTTCTTCACCGTGGACATCCCCGTGGGCATCAGCCACCCCGTGAAGCTGCGGCTCTTGCACTTGATCTTCCAGCTGCTGGTGGCATGGGTGAGCTCTGAGTTTTATTTGTCTCCTCGCTGGGAAGGTAAAGGAGAGAGTTGGCAAAGCAGAGCAGAAGCTTCTAGTTGAATTAATATCCCGGCAGTAGAGGCTGACAGTGTATTCTCGAGCCTGAAGAGTTCCCATTAGGTAACCAGTGGCTCTCAACCTCTTCCCGGGGTTTCCCAAGCTGAATGGGCTGAGAGCCGTAAGATTCAAAGAACGATTCCCCGTCCTCAGGTGAAGAAAAGGCCCATTCCCCCTCCCTGGCCCTGTGTCACCTCCTTCACAGCACTCACCTCGCTGTGAAGCCACGAGGACAGGAAGGCGTTGTTCTGGGTCTTTGGGGCTCCCTTCCCACCCAGCTGCTAGCTGGAACTGGCCGATGGCAAAATGAAGAGGGGCGCTAGCAAATTAGCAAATGAGCACAGATGAACAGAACTACAGAAGGCGGCTTTATAGATAAGGATAATTTGCCTCAGAGAGAGGGAGGGCTGTTCCTTTTTCTCTTCCTTCTTTCTTTTTGGGAGAGGGAGGGAATAGAGAGATAGACACACCCATGAGAAAGAGGCATGGATTGGCTGCCTCCTGTACGCCCCCTACTAGGGATGGACCCTGCAACCAGGGCAATTGCCCTGACCGGGAATCGAATAGGGGACCTCTTGGTTCAACCACTGCGCCACATTGGCTGGGCAAGATGGAAGGCTGTGTATGGCATTAGATTCTGCTTGCTGTTGTTGGTGTGTGTAGTTTAACGAAATCCATGTAAGTAGGTCATGGCGAGGATGGTGTTGAGGTTGGCAATAAGGGTTTGCCCTGCCATTCTGAGGGCTGGCAGGGACAGTCGACAGAAAATCCGTTTCTTAAGTCTCTTACGTAATGCCAAGCGATTGCAATCGCCTGTTCTCATGGGAAACCATGGACGCAGAAGAACCCAGGTACCACAGGTTTCTTTGCCCAGGGTCAGGTGATCGTTTGCTCCTGTCCTCTTCCTGGCCTTGACCTTCATAGTCTACGGTCCGGGTTCCCAAAGGCAGCGACTCGGTTTCCTCGTCTGCAAAAAGAGGGAAGTAACAGTCCCGATGTCATAGCCTGGTGTGGTGAGTCAGTGAGTTGAGTGTGTGTCTGAAGGCCCTGCACAGTGAGCGCTCCATAAACATTAGCCTTATCACTGTTGGTTGATTTGGTTTTTTTTCCCTACACAGATGTGTGTGTTGTGCAACTACTACCTGCTATCCGCCAGTTCTAGCTCTGAGGGTCAGTGATGGTAATAAAGTCCCAGCTAGAGTCTCCCCCAGAGTGGGGAGATTGGGAGCTGGGAGGGGTGGAGGGGGAGACAGCAATATACATACACAATGATTCACAGAGTGGCAAGTGCTGTGGGGAAGTAAGAGAGGGCTTGTTAATGGGGTTCCCCAAGCTCCCGAGGGTGACCGAAGGCAGGGCGTCTGTGGATTTAGATGGGGTAAAATTCAACCCACTTTCCCTAACCTCTAATGAAAATGTACTATTTCTTTCCATTTTAAATGAGGGTCATAATCCAGTGCCGTGACAACAGAAGCTATGACTTGGTCACCAGAGGGATGGCTTATTTTCTGAGCAGATTACAGCAGTGGCAGATTCTGTGAACACGCCCATGTGTACCCCATTCCTTTGAGAGGATGATAGTAGAAGACCAGCTCCCAGATCTCGCTATTTAGTGTGCTAATAAGGAAGCCCACGTAGTATGACATCACAAGTTCACTTCAATATTTTGATGATTATATTAAAACTAGTGACCCGGTGCATGGATTCCTGCACATTGAAAGGAAATTAATTGGAAGGTGGGGAGTGGGGTAGGACTAGGCAATATTGGGCCAGACTCGCCCCGGAGCCAACTTCCCATGGTCCCTCCCCTGCTGGCTGCACCTGGGGTGGCGCCATGGCTAGAAGAGTATCTGCAGAGTGAGCGAGGTCCCTCCGGCAAGTGGGGTCCCTCGGCCTGGCCTGTTGGGATTGGGCTGAAACCGGCTCTCCGACATCCCCCGAGGGTCCTAGAATGGGAGAGGGCACTTGGCAAAGTTGCTGTCGTACAGGGTGTGAAACACAAATGTCAGTGTGAAGCAAACCAGATTTGGGCCGACAGTGCCCCAGCAACAACGTAACCCATGGCCAAAGGTGGAATCGCGTGGCCCCTCGAGGAATTGGGCACCCTCCTCTCTGGTTTTGGGGTGCATCTCCGGAGAACCGCTGCTGCCAAGTCACTGCAGTTCAGTGTCTGCCCCCTAGTGGTCAGTGTGCATCAGAGCCACCAGTCAGAGGGTCAGACACTTAGCATATTAGCCTTTTATTTATATGGATAAAACTGCCTTCCTTTGCCATCCATCTATGTATCCAAAAACATTCTGCCACGAGGTCACAGGCTTCACTACCAGCCCAGAGGCCTTGGCACCAAAAAGGTTAGGAACCCTGGAAAGACAGTGCCCCACTTTGTTTTTATTTTTCATGATGCAAACTTTCAGACATACACCAACAGTAGAAAAGAATCCCCACGTCCCTACCCCACAGCTTGAGTGACCCTGGCCCATCTTGCTTCATCCGTGCCCCCAACCTATTCCTCATTCTCATTTACTTATGAAGCAGGTCCTGGATGTTATATTTTTTAATTTTTTTTTATTGATTTCAATGAGGAGAGAGAGGGAGAGAGAGAGGGAGAGAGAGAGAACCATCAGTAATGGGAGAATCATTGATCGGCTGCCTCCTGCACGCCCCACACTGGGAATCAAGCCTGCAACCCAACATGTGCCCTGACCGGGAATCGAACAGTGACCTCCTGGTTCATAGGTTCATGCTCAGCCACTGAGCATGCTGGGCTGGCTGGATATTGTATTATTTTATCCAAAACTATTTCCATAGGTATCTCTGAAAGATAAGAACTCCACCCTCCCCTTTTAGAAAAACCACCACAATGCAGTCATTATGTCTTAAAAATAGCAAGATGACTGGGGTGGGGGGGTGGGGGGTGGGGGGTGGGAGTCTCCGGAAGGAATGTCCGGTCCAGGCCCAGCTGGAGCAGGAACCCGTGGGGGTGGGGCGTTCCAGGTAAGGGGAGCCCTCAGGGGTGGCCAGAACCTGGTCTGCAGGGCTGGGTTGTGCAGGGTCTGGGGATGGGAGAGGTCTGAGCCCTCTGGTGCAGGGCCAGTGCCGGTCTGGGACCTTCTGCTTGGGGGATGGGGGCCGCCCCTCTGCGGAGGGCATGTGTGGCCGGGGTTGGGGTGGGGGTGGGGGTGGGGGGATGGCAGGACTCCCAGGGACACGCCGAAATCCTTCCTACTGCATTTCCTCTTCTCTGGCCAACAGGGGATGGTTCTTGAGAAGCTGAGGATCTGTTCGATGCCCCAGTTTATCCACTTCATGCACGACCTGCAGCCGTACAGCAAGGATCCGGATGTGGTGGTCACCGACCTCCGCTACGGGACCGTCCCGGTGAAGCTGTACCAGCCCAGGAGGACCTCCAGCAGGCTCCGGCCCGGCATCGTGTTCATGCACGGCGGCGGGGTGATCCTCGGGAGCTTTAGTAAGAGTCCTCCCCTGAGACCCGGCCTGTGGGGTGACAGGCCGAGCGGTGTGGGGGGCGTCCACCTCCCGCCATGCGAAACAGACGCTGTTGCTTTTCACCTTTTTTTTCTTCATATATTTTATTGATTTTTTTACAGAGAGCAAGGGAGAGGGAGAGAGAGTTAGAAACATCGATGAGAGAGAAACATCCATCAGCCGCCTCCTACACACACGTCACTGGGGATGTGCTCACAACCAAGGTACACGCCCTTGACCAGAATCGAACCTGGGACCCTTGAGTCCACAGGCCGACGCTCTATCCACTGAGCCAAACCAGTTACGGCTTTTTTTTTTCTTTGTAAAAGAGAAAATCCACTTGGGACTTCCTTTGGTTAGCCCAAAACAGGTACTAACTAACGTAGGTGTTTCGTAAAAGCAAAGTTTCGAAAAGCGGTGGCTGCCGTCTACCCCTGTGACATTCACACGGCATAAAAGTCACCATTTGAAAGCGCACAGTTCAGTGGCATTCAGTACATTCACAATGCGGTGTGGCCACCGCGTCTACTTGGTTGCAAATAAGGATTTCTAAAACATGAAAATGACGAAAGCACATCATCTTGTTTCACGTCAGGAGTTCCTTGAGACAAATTCTGGGATAAACAGACGTGAAGACCAATGATTCAAGGAAAATTAATGAGAGGGGGGGGAAAACCATACCTCACAATTGAGACAATTTCATTCTCTTAATCTCCCCCTTCCAGTCTGTGGGATGCCAGGATCTATTGCAGTAGTCTTTGAGAATAAGGGTTAGTCGGGGGTGGGCAAACTTTTTGACTCGAGGGCCACAATGGGTTCTTAAACTGGACCGGAGGGCCGGAACAGAAGCAACCTGACCATGCTGGCACTCTCATCTTGGGCTGCTGGTGAAGGAGCGGAGGGGAGAGCAAGAGAACCCTCCGCTCTTTCAGCTCCGCGGGCCTGATAGAACAGCCAAACGGGCCGGATCCGGCCCACGGGCTGTAGTTTGCCCACGGCTGGGTTAGATGCAGCCATGGTTTGGGGATGGTCTGCCTAATAAATGACAGGAATAGCAAGTGTTTATTAACTTTTATCCTCACCTGAAGCTATTTTCCTTTTTCCTTTTTTTAAAAAAAATATATATTTTATTGATTTTCCACAGAAAAGGAAGGGAGAGGGATAGAGAGCCAGAAACATCGATGAGAGAGAAACATCGACCAGCCACCTCTTGCACACCCCCCACCAGGGATGTGCCCGCAACCAATGTACATGCCCCTGACCGGAATTGAACCTGGGACTCTTCAGTCCGAAGGCCAACGCTCTATCCACTGAGCCACACCGGTTTCAGCTGAAGCTATTTTTCATTCATTTGAGAGACAGAGTTGAGAAACATTGATTAGTTTCCTCCCTACTCACCTCCACCAGAGATCAAACCCACAACCCTTCAGTGCACAGGATGACACTCCATCAACTGAGCCACTCGGCCAGGGCAACATCGAATTTATTAATTAATATTTAGAAATATTAGGGTTTACCTGGCAGGCACTGTGGAAGCCCTTTTTGTGCAGCATCTCATTGAAAACCCCCACACCCTATGATTATCACTATCCCCATTTTACAGATGAGAAAATCAAGCCTCAGGGAGAGAAGGGACATGCCTTATGCCGCTTCATCTCAGGTGAAAAGGAGGCAACGTAGCCCTGGCTGGTTTGTCTCAGTGGATAGAGCATCGGCCTGCAGACTGAAGTGTCCTGGGTTCGTTTCTGTCAAGAGTACATGCCTGGATTGTGGGCTCGACCCCCAGTAGGGGCATGCAGGAGGCAACAAATTGATGATTCTCTGTCATCATTGATGTTTCTCTCTCTCTCTCTCCCTCTCCCTTCCTCTCTGAAATCAATAAAAAATTATATCTATATATATATATAAAAGGCCAATATGCAAATTGTGCACTTGGGCGTTCCACCAGGAGAGCAGGAACTGGATTGCTCCCTATGATGTGTACTGACCACCAGGAGGCAGCACGGAACATGGCGGGGGACCAGTAGGGGCAGAGAAGTGTTGAGGGAGCGAGGGAAGGAGGAGGTGGGGAAGAAGAGGCCAGACCTAGGGGACCTTACCCTGTATGAAATTCATGCACAGGTGGGGTCTGGTTCATCCGACCCGATCTCGGCCAATTGGGCCGGCCAGCCAGGGAGGAGGAGGGGCCATGGGTGGTTGGCAGGCCAGCCCTGCCCCCTGGTCAAACTCCCGGTGGAACTCCTGGTCAAGGGGACAATTTGCATATTGGTATTAATAGGATGTATAGGATGTGTAGGAGGCAACATAGAGATTCAGACTTGGGTCTGAATCCAGAGTTCACACACAGAACCACTGTACTGATGGCCAAACAGCTTCTCAGATATTGTCAACAAACATTCACGTGGTGGTGGTTAGTGGGCAGGGGTAAAGGAAGCCTGCTAGCTTTCCTAATGAATTAAGAAAGCCTCTTATTTTCCAGAAATGTACCACAAAATATGCTGTTTTTTGAGCAAGGAGAGTGACTCAGTCGTTTTAATGATTGGGTGAGTAAAGGGGAGGGTGGGGAGGGCCAGGGAAACCACGCTGTGACCTGGAGTGAGGGGGCGGGAGGTGGGGACTCAGACAGCAGCGAGTCCCGGGACACCAGGAACAAGGAGAGATGGAGAGGCAGAGGTCAGGCCCTCCTTCCTGTGGGCAGCCCATGGGCATGTTTCAATGGGGTGGGCATGGCATCCTTTGGAAGCTGGGTGGGGGGGTGGGCTGCCTTAAGTGGGTCAGCTGCCAAGCTTCAGAGCACAGCACTTTGGGGTGGACTACTCCTGGTTGAGCAGAACAGCCCAGCACGCCTCTCCACCAAATGCCCACAGTGCTCTGCGCCATCACCAGGACAACCACAAACACCACCACATCGTTTCCAAGTGCTCTCCGCAGGGAGGGCCACCCTGGCGAGATCCAGCAAAGGAAGGGAGAAGAATTAAAAAGCTACTCTCTATCCTAACTGACCTTGGACAGTCACCCACCCAACCTGGGCAGGGGCCGAAGAGGGTTTGGTGGACACGGGGCAGGAGAGACCCGGGCGGATCTCCTCCCTGGGCAGCCCCCTCCCTGGGCCTCCGTGTCAGGCAAACTGGTCACTGTCGTGGTGTGGCCTTGTCCTCCTGCGAACACGGGGTCCCCCCTGGGGCTGGAAGGGGCCCCTGATGGTGCCTCTCCTGCAGTTTTGTTGAAATACCAATTGCCAAGATCTTGGTGGGGCTCCATTTCCCGGCTTTCCGGTGGCACAGCTGGCTGAGTAGAGTAAAAAAAAAAAAAAAAAAAAAAATAGATGCCAGTCCCAGCTCAGGGAGAGAGGCCTGGATAGAACCTTACCTGACAGTTCTTGGCGCCAAGACTGTTTCTACGGGGAGAATGGAAACCTGGACTCAACTGTTGGCCCTCACATGTCATTCTGCACCAAGAGATGGTCGGGAAAATATGCCAGCAAATACCCGCAGGGACCTTATGTTGTGACTCCTGGGGAGACAGGGTTTAGAGCTTAAGGCATGGCCGTCCCAGGCAGCTCAGAAGAGGGGGCATCAGAATGGACACGGCTGGTGGAAGCTTTGTGGATCCCATAAAGCAGTGGTCGGCAAACCCATTAGTCAACAGAGCCAAGTATCAACAGTACAACAATTGAAATTTCTTTTGAGAGCCAAATTAAAAAATATATATATTTTATTGATATTTTACAGAGAGAAAGGGAGAGAGATAGAGAGCTAGAAATGTCGATGAGAGAGAAACATCGACCAGCTGCCTCTTGCACACCCCCTACTGGAGATGTGCCCGCAACCAATGTACATGCCCTTGACTGGATTCGAACCTGGGACCTTTCAGTCCACAGACCGACGCTCTACCACTGAGCCAAACCGGTTTCGGCAAGAGAGCCAAATTAAAAAATATATATATATATACTTTATTGATTTGTTACAGAGAGGAAGGGAGCGGGACAGAGAGTTAGAAATATCGATGAGAGAGAAACATTGATCAGCTGCCTCCTGCACACTCCCTACCGGGGATGTGCCCGCAATCAAGATACATGCCCTTGACCAGAATCAAACCTGGGACCTTTCAGTCCGCAGGCCGACGCTCTATCCACTGAGCCAAACCGGTTTCGGTTGAGAGTCAAATTTTTTATCCTTAAACTATATAGGTAGGTACATTATTATTTAACTTAAGTAGGGTACTCCTAAGCTGGCCTTTGCTAAAAACTCAAGGGGCCAAAGACCCACATGTGGCTCTCGAGCCGCAGTTTGCCAGCCACTGCCATAAAGCATTTCCTAAGTTAGAGGCCAGCATTTAGAAGAGTGACATTTCTTTCCCAAACTTGATTTCTGGAATCTCTGGAAAAATGCCAGGCTGGCGAGCCCACGTGACAGCTGCCCCTGCGTGAAGCCAGGGGCTTGAGTTGGGGTGATTGAACTGGAAGTGGTGCATACTAGTATGTTATCTGCTGGCAATTGGTAGCATCTCAGTCTTCAAGAGGCGAGGCCACAAAGACCTGTGAGCATGGCAGCGTTATTTACTATCTAAATCCAGGCCAGCCCGAGGTTGCTTGTAAAAAAACAATCCAAAAAGTAGGGAACAGGTGTGAGCCAGGGCCACACCAGCCGGTAGGGTCAGAGGGAAGGGGCTCTTAACCTGGTGGTGATAGCTAAGTTGTGGACCAATAGGTAGATGGCAGGGCTCTTGAGGTCTCCACCTGTCCCCTAACTTGGACATGGAGACCGTGGGACTAGCAGCTGCCACTTACAGAGCCCATGTGTCGGGCTCTGAGGATTTTATGTCTATGAGCTCATGTAAGCGCCATAGCTTAACTTGAACTGCTCGGGTTTCAGAAGGAGGAGTTAATGGAAGAACTTGGAGCCCAGGATGCTAGATGCAGGTGTTTTGGGCTCTGCTGGGGTGATGAATGTAAACCATGTTCCTTGATTCCCTTTTAGATACCGCCTGGCGCCCCAGCACAGGTTCCCGTCGGCCATAAGAGACTGCCTCGTGGCCACCACCCACTTCCTGAAGTCCCTAGATACGTATGGGGTGGATCCAGCCCGGGTTGTGGTCTGCGGTGACAGCGTGGGAGGAGGAGCGGCCGTGGTAACTTGTCAAAAATTCTTGGCTCGGCCAGATCTGCCCAAGATCCGGGCTCAGATTCTTGTCTACCCCACTCTCCAAGTCCTGGATTATCAACTGCCTTCCTTCCAGCAGAACAAGAATGTCCCTCTGCTCTCTTTGGACTTTGCCTTACTCTGTATGCATTATTACCTGGACATAAGTCTCCAGTGGAAAAGCGCCATCCTACAGGGCGCCCATCTGCCCACCCACGTCTGGGAAAAGTACAAGAAGTGGTTGAGCCCGGAAAACCTCCCAGAGAGGTTTAAGCAGAAGAGCTCCCGTCAGGTGGCCCGTGCGCCCCCAAATGAGGATGCTTACCTGGAGACAGACCTCCTTCTGGATTTGCTGCACTCGCCCCTGCTTGCAGAAGACAAAGTTGTGTCTCAACTCCCAGAAGCCTGCATCGTGAGCTGTGAGTATGACCTTCTCCGGGACAATTCACTGCTGTACAAGAAGAGATTGGAGGACCTGGGCATCACAGTGACCTGGCACCACATGGAGGATGGTTTCCATGGGGCGCTGAACACCTTCGGCATGGGATGCTTTCAATTCCCCTGCGCCATGAGGATAATGAGGGTCATGGTCCAGTTTGTGAAGGAGCTGTGAGAGTGTAGGTCCTGCCATCATCCAGTTCCTTATGGGTATCTCTTGCTGATGCAGGTGATGCTGAGTGGGACTAGGGAAACTATTGAGATTGCCATCTTCTTCTTTAAAAAAAAACAAAACAAAACAACAACAATAAAAACTCAGCCTGGCCAGTTGAGCTTTGATCTATGAACCAGAAGGCCATGGTTTGATTCTCAGTTGTGGGCTAGATCCCCAGTGTGGGGCATGCAGGGGACAGCTGATCAATGATTCTCTCTCTTATCATTGATGTTTCTATCTCCATCTCCCTCTCCCTTCTTCTCTCTGAAATCAATAAAAATATTTAAAAACAAATATATATTTTTAATCACACAAAGTATATTTTTGTTTTATTTTATATTTTCGTTAATCTTCACACACACACACACACACACACACACACACACACACGCTCCCCATTGATTTTTCGAGATAGTGGAAGGAGGGGGAGAGGCAGAAACATCAACGTGAGACACATCAATTGGTTACCTCCTTCCCGCACCTGTCCTGACCAGGCTAGGGTTCAAGCCTGCAACCAAAATACATGCCCTTGACTAGAATCAAACCTGAGATCCTTGAGTCCTCGGGCTGACACTCTAACCACTGAGTCAAACTGGTTATGGTGCCATCTTTCCTCACATCAACACTGACTCTACTGGGTGGATATCAACACTCACTCTACTACAGAAGCTAAATTGAAACGGGAGTCAAAGTACATGGAAGTGGCAAGAGAGGACAAGAACAATGGGCAAGTTGACCACCTACCCCTTAGGAATAGCAATTCCTTTAAAAGGATGACTCATATTGGGCCATTGTGGCCCATTGGTTGAGCATCAACCTATGAACCAGGAGGTCATGGTTGGATTCCCCATCAGGGCACATGTCTGGGTTGTGGGTTTGATCCCCAGTAGGGGGTATGTAGGAGGCAGCTGATCAGTGATATTCCTCTCATCATTGATGTTTCTATATCTCCCTCTCCCTTACTCTCTGAAATCAATAAAAAAAAAAATTTCTTAAAAAATGGCCTGGCTGGGAGCGAAACAAGATGGCGGCCTAGGTAGTCTCCTAAGCTGCTGCCTCATCAACAATTTGGGAAAAAAACAACAGCTAAGCCGAAACCGGTGTGGCTCAGTGGATAGAGCATCGGTCTGTGGACTCAAGGGTCCTGGGTTCGATTCCTATCAAGGGCATGTACCTTGGTTGCAGGCACATCTCTAGTAGGGGGTGTGCAAGAGGCAGCTGATGGATGATTCTCTCTCATCGATGTTTCTAACTCTCTATCCCTCTCAATTCCTCTCTGTGTAAAATCAATAAAATATATTAAAAAAACACACACACACAGCTAAAATCTAAAGAGATCGCATCAGATCCACAGGAAAGCTGGCGGAATGGGATGGCTACAACTAGAAACAAATAAAAGCACCGCTGCCTCCGTGTGGAGTTTAAAACTACGGTGGAACCGGAGCTGCCGGAGCCGTCGGAGCCACCGAAGCTGCCAGAGCCACCACCACCTCCGCAGCCGCCGCAAGTGAGGGAAGTCCACCGAGAGCAGAACTTGCCCCACCCCGAGCCCAGGGAGTGGGCTGCTTTGGAGCCTGGCCTCTGCGTCTGCAGCCTTCCCGGCCTGCCCGCCGTGGGAGCAAGGGAACCTACGCCAGGCCGAGGCCACACCTTCTGCTCCCGCCTGGAACAAGACGCCTTGGAGCCCGGTCTCCGTGCCCGCAACCTTCCCTGCCCGGCCTCCTCGGCTGCAGCCTTTCCAGCCCGCCCGCCGTGCTAGCGGGGGAGCCAGCGCAGGTCCATGGCAGCACCTTCCATTTGCGGCCCCAGCGAGCCCTTTGCCCGTTAGTCCTGCTGCTGCCTGGCCAGGCCAGAGCCTCTGCTGAGCCCCCGAGGAAAAGCGCCACTGCCACCATGTGGAGTTTAAAACTACAGTGGAACCGGAGCCGCTGCAGCTGCCACAGCCGCCGCGAGTGAGGGAGGCCCACCGAGAGCAGAGCTCCCCTTGCCCCGGGCCCAGGAAGTGGGCTGCTTCGGAGCCTGGCCTCCGTGTCCGCAGCCTTCCCAGCCTTCCCGGCCTGCCCGCCGTGGGAGCCAGGGAACCTACGCCAGGCCTCGGACGCACCTTCCGCTCCTGCCTGGAGTGAGCTGCCTTGGAGCCTGGCTTCGGTGCCCCCAGCCTCCCCAGTCTGGCCTCTACACCTGCAGCCTTCCCAGACCACCGTGTTCCCTGAGAGAGCCTTGTGCCCTTGGGGAGCGGGGAGACCAGGGTGGGCGGTGGGACCCGGGGGAGCTGTGAGACCTGTGGGGGCAGTGGGACCTTGGGGAGCCATGTGCCCCAGAGGAGCCTTGTGCCCCGGGGGAGCAGTGGGACCAGGGGGAGCCATGTGCCCCAAGAGAGCCTTGGACCCCGGGGGAGCGGTGGGACCAGGGGAGCCGTGAGACCTGTGGGAGCGGTGGGACCCGGGGGAGCCGTGAGACCTGTGGGAGCGGTGGGACCCGGGGGAGCCGTGTGCCCCGAGAGAGCCTTGTGCCCCGGGGGAGCAGTGGGATGAGGGGTGGGACCCAAGGGAGCCCCTATGTTCATAGCAGCACAATTTATAATCGCTAGGATTTGGAAACAGGCTAGGTGCCCATCAGAAGATGATTGGATCAGAAAACTATGGAACATCTACACAATGGAATACTTTGCTGCCATAAAAAAAGAAGGAATTCTCATCATTTGCAGCAACCTGGATGAAATTGGAGAACATCATGCTGAGTGAAATAAGCCAGTCAATGAAAGAGAAACACCTTATGTCCTCACTCATTTATGGATAATAAAGAACATTATAAACTAATGAACAGAAAGATAGATATAATGACAGTAAAGCAACAAGCAGACTGTCAAATGACAGCGGGGAGGGGAGGGTTATCTGGGGGAGATAAGAGATCAACCAAAGTACTGGTATGCATGCATATAAGTACAACCAATGGACACAAAACTCTGGGGAGGGAGGGCATGTATGGGAGGTGGGGGGCGGGCAATGGTAAGCAATGTACACATATAATACCTTAATTTAAAAAAATGGTGGGGAAAAAAATGGCCTGGCTGGCATGGCTCAGTGGTTGAGTGTCGATCTATGAACCAAGTGGTCACAGTTTGATTCCTGGTCAGGGCACATGCCTAGGTTGCAGGCTTGATCCTCACACAGGGCATGCAGGAGGCAGCCCATCAGTGATTCTCTCTCATCATTGATGTTTCCATTTCTCCTTCTTTCCTCTCTGAAATCAATAAAAAAATGTATTTTAAAAATTTAATAAAAAAGGATGACCCAGGCCCCCATGCTGACCCTATTGAGTCTTCAAGAGACTCTATTCCTGGTTGGCCAGTGGCTTTTATAGACCAAGACCCAAGTTTACAAAAACCCCCAAACATTCCTTTGACTGGCTTCCAGTCGAGTGTTTGTGCTGAAACATGGGACAGAGAAGAAGCCACTGGGTGGCTTCTCAATCTCTTCGCAGCAGGCAGACCCGCAGGTGGCTTTGTTGGAGAACTAGAAAACCACTCAATTGAAAGAACATTGTTTGGTGGCCATTCAGCTGTTGGGGAGCACTGGGATCTGAGCTGCATGGTCCCTTTTGAGACAGACCTCTGAGTTGAGTCTGGGTGGCTTCCCTCCTGGGGTGTGGTCTTTGTGATTTCACTGCTGCCTCTGAAGGCAGGTGGAGAGGCGTGAGCTGACCTTCTGGAGAGTTGGGTGGTTGGCTCTTCCACCGAGGGGTGCCGAAGAGCGGGATGAGCCACTGGAGGATTGTGCCCAGTGGAGGTGAATAGGCTATACTTTAGGGGCTGGAAGCACAATTAGATGGACCTCCATCCCGACCACCTGATAAGAAGTGCTTGCAGCCCTGCTCTTGTCTCTTGCTCGCTCATGACCTGGGCTAGAGGACTGCTTCTCCCCTGGCTCATTGCACCCCTACCCCCTGTTTCGGGGATCTGCAAATAGTAAGTCTTGTGACTTCACTTCATCTCCTTTGTGTTAGTATTAAAACTGTACCTTCAGTCAAAATGACCCTGGGATTTTCACTTCCTCAAAGTGGGAACTTGGGTGCTGAGGGAGCTGCCTGCAACCTTGTATGAGGTGGGGTTCCGGGGGCTGGTGCCACCTCATTCTGCAGGTCATAATCTGAATGAATTCCGCAAAGTGGGTATTCTGAAGCCCATTTTACAGATGAGGAAATTGAGACCCAGACACATTGATAACAACACTCACTTCATGTTTCTTTCCAGTCAGGCTCAACGCCAGCTGATTAACTAGTTTGCCCAAGGCCATGCGATTGGCCAGATGCTGTGCGTTGCAATCCCTATCTGTCTAACAACAATCTATATCTGCCGTGCCCCATGGCCCATTGGCCCTCTGTGGCCCATTAGCCCTTTTCTTTCCCATCATTCAGAATGATGACCATAGCCTTACTTGAGTCATTTCCCATCCAAATAGGTGTTCAGTGTTTTGCTTTCTGGTTTCTTTTGTTTATTGGACTGTAGCTTTCTCTAAGTGTGAATGACTTTGAAATTGCTACCTGTAAGTGCCAGCTAACACAGCTCAGGGAAGATGCCCCCCACCCCGCACACCTGTAAACCCAGACACAGGGAATGTTTTCTCAGTAAATTCCAAGGACTTCCTTGGAAAGATCTGCCAGGTAGCCCAGGGCACGTGCCATCTGCTGAAGGACGAGGAGTTGCACCCCAAATTGCTGTCTTTGGTCAGGAGCAGGCAATTTCAGACAAGGTCTGAGGGAAAAGTCGAAAAATTGGCAAAATTAGAGTCTTTCCCCCAGTGTCCTCCTCAGGTGCTCCTCACTCCCACCTAGGACATCTCTGCCTTTCTGATCCCAAACCTTGTCTTCCTTCCTCCCTCTCCCCACCCCGCACTCTCTGTTTCAGAATGACTACTTGAACTCTCTTCGTGCTCCTGAGCTAGTATAGGTTAGTAGAGGTTAGGATCTGCTGCAGTGACAAATGGCCCCACAGTCTTAGTAGCCAAAGACTACTTCTTGCTCACGTTACTCATTACTCAGCCCTCACCGGTCAACAGCAGCTCTGTTCCACGTGTGTCTGTTTGTTCTGAGATCCAGGCTGATAGAAGAGCCTCTATTTGAAACATCACTGAAAGGTTATCTCCCCCTCCCAAACTGGTGGGCGGAGTTTGACACATGACCCCTTAGGGCTCCCCCTCCCAAACTGGTGGGTGGAGCTAATGACATGACTGGCACCTGCCAGGAGGACATCTCCAGGACAGTGAACCACCAATTAACACGGGCCAAGGTGCCCTTGGGGCCCATCCCTTCCTGTTCCACCATGGGCCCAACCCCCTCCCTTTAAGAGGGACTGCAGGCCGGACATGTGCGCTCTTTGGAGGCGATCTCCATTGGCCCGGTTGGGTTCCGATTTCCTGTCCCCTCTCCCCTAATTCTGATCTTTACCTCGGTGATGGCTCCCGCCCATTACCGGGGAATAAACTCTCTTTAAAACTCCCTGTTGTTCTGTTTCCTGTTTCCTTTCAAACCTAACAATCACCAGTCTCATGGCAGAGGGAAAAAGAACCTGGTGGCTCCCAAAGCTTTTCTCAGAAGTAAGGCTCATGGTTCCTGCTCACCTTTCATTGTCCAGAGCAAGTCACATAGCCAAGCCTGACATTGACAGGACAGAAGGCAGTAGATATTTTTGAACAACATGACAGCTGCCACACTTTGCATCATATTTCCAGGAAGCAGAGGGATGAAGGACTTGTGGTCTAGAGCCAATTAGAGGCCCAAAGTTCACTTCATCTCCAAACCCTCAGTTTTCTTTCCTTGAAATGGGGATAATCATATCGAGTGCACGGGGGTGTTTCATTAAATCTTGAGCCTTGAGCATCTGGTGAGGACAACAAGTTGCTTTTGTGTCCAGGAACCCTCTATTCAAAAGGAATCTAGAATGACTGCCTTTTGGGATATTGCTGCCCCAATGTCCCAAATACACTTCTGTAATATAGAGGAAGGAATGTTACTAAAATAAACATTGTTCAGGCACGTGGGGAAGAGGGGATGGAACTTTTATTGACCCCATAGATGTGACAGGCTTTTTGCAAATGCTTGATCGGTCACTGAATTCTCATAATTTGATGAAGTATGTGCGAGGTATTTACTCCCAATTTATAGATTAGGAAACCACAGTTGACTTGGCCAAGGGCCTGGGTAAGAGGAGCAACTGGAAGTTGAAGCCAAGTGTGTCTGAGTTCCAAGTCCACCGCCCACCATCATTGGGCTCCTTGTGCAACAACCCCAAGCTGATTGGCCATCTCCAAAAAGTGTTTCCAGGCCACCATAGACCAGAGAGAAGTCAATGCTTCATTCACCTCTCAGGTCTCATTGTAGGCCCTACCTGCTCTGGAGAGCCTCCCTCCCCCGGAGGGTGAAATCCCGCTGTGAGTCTTCAGGGCATCTTGTAGCTCCTCGAGCTCAGCATGAGCACACGGAGCTGTGAGCATGCCATGACTGACATGCCTGCCCCTAGATTGCCTAAAAGTGGTCTTGTTTCTAATGTCCACTCAGCATCTGTGCAGTCATCTCTGGAGGAAGGTAATATCCTCCTAGACCTCCTGTTATTTTTTGCAAATAATTTTCCAGCTACCGGGCATGTGAGAAGAGAAGTATTAGCAGTCAAAACTCACAGAAACAACAGTTAAAAAAAAAAGAAAGAAAAAAGGAATCACAGACTTTAAAATAGTTCTGTTCACTATGTCCAATGAAGTAAATCTGTAGAATATATTTGTAAATAGAACCTATTAACCTGCAGATTTATTATTCCATACATTTAAAAATCTAGAAGGCAAAAATGTGATAGGTAATCTGAAAATTCAGAAGGTTAAAACAAATAGAAATTTGGAGCTATGAAAAGTAACATTATATGTGTGTGTATATATCATATATACAAATCAAACATTTTAGAATTGAAAGATGCAACAAATCAAATGAAACATTAACGATGGGTTTAGTCACATGAGACACACTTGAGAAAGGATGGGCGACTGGAATAGGTCGAAAGGGATAATTCAGAATCAAGAGACAAAAGAATAGAAAATGCAGAAGAGGTGGGCAGGAATCACAAGGATTCAATGAGAAGCCACACAAATATTTAACTGCTGTCCCATAAAGAAAGGAGGAAAGAGGCAGAAGCAATATTTGAAATGCAGTGGTGTAAAATTTCCTGGGGATCCCCAAACCTCCTTCAGGGAACCTGCAAGGTCAAAACCACGTTCTTAATACTACTAAGATCTTCTTTATTTTTTTTGTTCATTTTTTATTACTCAAGAGAAGTACCAATTTAATTTAAGGAATTGTAAATAAACTAGGGTCTCGGTGCATGAAATTCATACACAAGGGGAGGGAAGTGGTCCCTCAGCCTGATCTGCACCCTCTCCAATGTGGGAGCCCTCAGGGGATGTCTTACTGATGGTTTAGGCCTGCTCCCCATGGTTCTCTGCTCTTTGTGTACCTGTTTGCTTGATGCCACCAAAGGCCCTGATATCTGCTCTCTGTGGGGGCTCTACATGGGACTGCTTGTCCCTCACTACCACAGCCAGGGCCCCACAGTCTTCTGTTTGCTGACTCTCTGCAGGGGACATTCCCACCCTGCCCCTGGCTGCTTGCACATGTGCTGGCTCGAAGCTCCTGGTTCCCAGGGATGTTTCCACCCTGCCAATGGCCACTCAGCTTCTCTGTGTGTAGGCCAAGTGTCCGGGGGCATTCCTATGCATGGGCCTACAGGCTCGCTCAGAGCGGCGAGAACAACTGTCCCTGGGATGCAGGCTGCTTGGCACCAGTGCATAGCTGCTTCGCTCCTGGCTGCTCAATGCCTATGCATGTAGCCCCAGAGTGGCCGGGGGCATTCTGGGACCCTGGGTGCTCTGGGCCTATGCTAGGGCCTACAGGCTTAGAGTGTCCTGGGTCCCTAGGACACTCATCTCCGGGACCCAGGCCACTTGGTGCTGGCATACACACAAGCGGCCACCCACCCTTGGCTGCTCAACACCTGCTTTGCAAATTAATCTGACAAATTTGGCCATCTTTGTCAGGTTAATTTGCATACTCACTCCTGATTGGCTGGTGGGTGTCACAAAGTGATGGTCAATTTTCATCTTTCTCTTTTATTAGTGTAGATATTAATATTTACCTAGTATTATATTTCCAATGATGATATAATGGAATAGCCATTGATATTTTTCCATTAAAAATTAAATGTATTAGGATGACATCTATATATATAAAAGCCTAAGCGACCATTACAACTGGCCGACCAAATGACCAGCTGACTGTTAGCTATCATGTGCATTGACCACCAAGGGGAATATGCTCAATGTAGGAGCTGCCCCCTGGCGGTCAGTTCGCTCCCACAGTCCTCCTATGTCCAACCCCCCACCCCCCATTCCCCACCCAGCCAGTCTTGATCGGCCCTGATTGCCAGCCAGGCCAAGGGACCCCACCTGTGTATGAATTCGTGCACTGAGCCTCTAGTTTGTTAGAAAGATTATATATATCTCAAGTGTACAGTTCTATGCTACATCATCTGCATTGTGTGTCTACCATCAATACTAAGATCTTATTTGTCCTTTTTCTTTAAAAAAAGTAGATTTTTATTGATTTCAGAGAGGAAGGGAGAGGAAGAGAAATATAGAAATATCAATGATGAATCAGCTGCCTGTTGCATAACCTCTACTGGGGATCAAGCCCACCAACCAGGCATATGCCTGACCTGGAATTTAACCAGTGACCTTGTGGTTTATGGGTCGGTCGATGCTCAAGCCCTGAGCTACACTGGCCGGAACAGGAGACAATTTATACTCAGTCTATCACCATGGTGACAGTCAACAATACGGAATCCAAGATCAAGTGACCTCTCCCTGGAAGCTGAAAGTGGACTCTCAAGGCCCTATTATTCTATGAGGTTGGCAGGCTGTCACCTACAACTCACTCATAAGGGTGTCAGAGAACAGAAAAAAAAAGCACCCCAAACTCAGCAACTTCATAATATCCCCACTCCCGAAACCTTAAAACGGTCTCAAAAGGAAAGCTGGGGTGAATCCTTACCATGCTGTTTTCGACTGAATTAAGTCCACAGTCAGTGTATACTCCAAGCTGGAAGGTTGAGAGCAAGTATTCAACCAGAGTGCTCACCGGAAACTGGGTGGAAGAGAGGAGGAAGGTAAGGAAAGAGAGAGGGTGGACAGAAGGCTCTGAGGGGAGGTCTGGCAGGGAGAGGTAGGAGTTCAGTCATTACTATATTCTAATTAAGGGCCATAGACAATTGTCTCTTAAGAATATGGCCTGAGGGTGTCTGTGTGTGCTACACTGGGGAGTTATATTCAAGCCATCATCAAGCCATCATCAAGAGGTCCCTCCCCATCCCCCCTATTTTGAAAATGCCATAGCAGATGTGCCAATATAGTTGTGCTTCACAGAAGTCTTTGCAGCAGAGTGTTTCTAGGCATCTGATGTTTCCTGTTCCTAATTTCTTTCCACCTTGATTTGAAGAATCTCTGCTCAACCTGGCCTGGCCCTTACCGGAACTGGTACCTGCCGAGGCAGGCTGAACATCCCTGCAGTGATGTCTGGGAGAGCTGTTCTCTGGCACCTGTTCCACAATCTTGCCCTGCCTGTGCATTTCAGGTTTTTTCATTGTTGTTTTTGTAAGTCCTAGAAGAAACCATAGGCACTAAATACATTTTTATTAATTTCAGAGAGGGAGGGAGGGAGGGAGAGAAGGGGAGGGAGAGAGAGAGAGAGAGAGAGAGAGAGAGAGAGAGAGAGAGAGAGAGAACAATGATGAAAAAGAATAATTGATTGGATGCCTGCTGCATGCCTCCAACTGGGGATGGAGTCCAAAACACAGGCATGTGCCTATGATTGGAATCAAACCCAGAACCCTTTGGCCTTCAAACTGACACTCTATCCACCGAGCCAAATTGGCTAGGGCCACATTTCAATTTTTACTTTCAAAACAGAACAAATGGGTTCAGGGTATTTCCATGTACTTGAAAGGCCATTACAAGATAGTAGTTGGCCTGAATTGGCCTATTTAAAGTTGAGTATCTTCATTTTTGGCAATCGGGACTGTGAGCCACTACGCTAAGTGAGAGGAGCCAGTCACAGAGGTCAAATACTGTATGATTGCACTTACAAGAGGTGCCTTGAGTAGTCAAGTCCATAGAGATGGAAAGTAGAAGAACAGTGGGTACCAGGGGGTGAGTGGGGATGGGGAGAGACTTGTTGAATGGAGAGAGAGTTTTAGTTTGAGATGATGAATAAGTTCTAGAAATGGATGTTGGTGACGGGTAGTTGCACAATAATGTGAATGTACTTGATGCTACTGAAGTGTACACTTAAAAATGGTTAAAATAATAAATTTCCTTATGTATATTTTACTACAATGAATTTTAAAAATATAAACCAGAAAACATAATAGCATGGCTCAGTAGTTGAGCATCGACCCATGAACCAGGAGGACTTGGTTCGATTCCAGGTCAGGGCACATGCCCAATTGTGGGCTCGGTCCCCAGTGTGGGGTGTGCAGGAGGCATCCCATCCATAAGTCCCTCTCATCAATGATGCTTCTGTCCCTCTCTCCCTTCTTCTCTGAAATCAATAAAAAAATATTTTTTAAAGAACATAGTCTAGCAAGGGAGAAAAATGAGTGAGTTGGAATGACGGAGAACAAAGAAGAAAAAGAAAGGGAGGAAGCAAGCAGAGAGAGGATCAGGGAGGGAGGAGATGAGAGAGTGAACAGATGCCGACCATGAGAAGTGTCAGGTGACACCAATACCAGCTTCCCCTGGGGGGCCTGAGTGGTGGGGTGCACACTCCTTTCCCAATCCTGCAAGGACTGGGACAAAAGCCAGGGTTATGAAGGACGCCCTGGAGGCCTACTGTACCCCTTCTCTGCCCAGCATCCTATGGCCCAGGAGGTGAGGGGTCGCAGCAGAAGTTGTCTTGAATATGTGATCTCTTCCAGTTCATCAGACCCACTGAGAAGATACCCCAGAGCTCCTACAGTAAAGAGTATATCCCTTTCCCCGGCCACAGACCGGACCAGATCTCCAGGTGGTATGGGAAGAGGAGAATTGAGGTAAGAGGGAGTGGGGGCCCCATGTTCAGGCTGGGCCCCTCCCCAAGGCTCAGAAGATCCCGCCAGCCCAGTTAGCTCTTGGGAACACAGGACTAGGCTTACCAGGACCCTCCCCAGCCCCTTGGCTGCGGGCGGCACTCACCTTTATGTCCTGAGGAGCAGAGATCCGTCCAACCCGGAGCTGGTAGCATCCCCACCCTGGGTCCCAGCACTTCTCTGGACCATTTCCCCATTCCACCCCACGTCTCCAACAGGATCCGGGCGAAGGATGGAGCAAAGAAACAGACAGACATAGTTAATATTGAATCCAGGTGACTACAGTGAGGAATCATATAAGGTGCTCCATCCAACACCACCTGGAGGTGATGTGTAGATGTCAGCATTGCGTGTCATCTCAGCCCCAGCTTCCTGTTCTTTTGTGCGAAAAGTCAATGACCATTCAGCACCCTCTCACTCGCTGGGTGCCTATGGTATGTTGTGTTCCAGGCCTGCGGAGGGGGGAGCAGGGAACTGTACCCTCAGGTCACCCCCTTCCCACCACCCCTCCCCCACCCTATATCTGCCTGAATTCGGGGCAGGACAGGAGGCACAGGACGAGCAGTGACATCTGTCAGAGGGGGTGCGTTTTGAAGCTGGAAGAGATTGTTGAGTTCAGCACCCTCATTTTCCCATAAAAGGTGCCAGGGTGGCGAGTGTATCGTCTGATGCTGTGTAGCTGGTTGGCAAGGGACCACGTTGGTGGCTGCTCTAAGGGGTGTCCTGAGAGTGCCCTTCATCACTGGCTGGAGTTGTCTTCTGCCTTGGGGATCCGTGTCAGGATGAAGGGCACCGGAGTCTCAGCTCTGTGCTGGCACCCCGGACGGTGCTGATACCCTCAGACCACGCCGCTGCTCCCGGCTGCCCGGTTACCGTTAGCGTGCACGGGGGACACGCAAATGCATCTCAGAACCCACCCGCTGGGGCTTCCGGTGCCCAACCACCAGTGTACACGAGGCACTTAGCCTCGTCCGCCGTGCCCTTTCTTAAAGTCCTCTGGACCCAATGCAAACCCTGACGAAGGGCTAACCACGCAGACACAGTCGTTAAAATTAAGACCAGTCCCCCTGCCCCAACACACACACTAAACAGAGCCCAAGTGACCGGACGCTCGTTCCTACAGACTCTGAACCGGCCTGTTCCTGTGGCGGCTTCCACGCCATCAGCTCTTCCTTCTGCTTCGTTGGGCACCACCTCATCCCCCGGGACCGGTCCCTCCCCGTTTCCCATCCCAGCTCTTCTTCCCCCTTCTCAGGAAATGCTCCTGGCGCTTCAAGTTGAGGTTATGAGGTCACCAGGGAGGATCCCCTTCTGGAGCTTCTCTCCCAGGCAGGCGTATGAATCCCAGTTTCCACTGTTTCTATCTGATGATGCTTTGCTACCACGGGGCCTTGCTAATCCAGAGAGCTGCCCTCCCAGGGCGGGCTAATTCCTGGAGATAGTGAACAGCTGGCTAGCATCAAGCCTTTCAGATGCAAACCAACACTTCAGTACCCCCACTCCCCCTTTATCTAAACTCGCTAAGACAGTAAATCCCCATCCAAGGACAGATGCCCCCAACCAGATGCACCCCCGTAGCCCAGAGCCATCTGAAATTATTCAAACTATGCAATCCTAAACAACCAACCAACCAACCAAACAAACAAACAAACAAACAAACACCCTATGCCAGTGGTTGGCAAACTGCAGCTCGCGAGCCGCATGCGGCTCTTTGGCCCCATTGAGTGTGGCTTTTCCATAAAATACCACGGCCTGGCTGAGTCTATGTTGAAGAAGTGGCGTTAGAAGGAGTTTATGTTTTAAAAAATTGGCTCTCCGAAGAAATTTCAATCGTTGTCCTGTTGCTATTTGGCTCTGTGGACGAATGAGTTTGCCGACCACTGAACTATGCAATCCTGAACTTCTGAAACTTGCCTGGCCTGCCCGGCCCGCTCCCTGGGCCATACTCTCTCTGCTCCTGCTGATGACCGATGACCGACCTTGCTGCTTTGCAGGGTGGCCCTGTGTGACGTGACGTGCCCCCTCCTCTGGGGGCCTGTAAGCTCTTCTTTCAAAGGCAGCTGTCTCTATGTCTGTCACCTTACCTGCCCTACCCGATGAGGACAAAAGTCCTGGGAGCATAATCAAGACAGCAGGGCTGAGCCCCAAACCAAGAGGAACAGCATGAAAATCCTGGGGCGGAGTGGGGGGTGGGGGAGGGGCGGGAAGGAGAGACTCTCTCCTTTCCTCCTCTGGGCCAATGGGAATCTCTCCGACTCGCCTTCCCTGGCATTGGAAACACTGGGCTCCTGGCGATGGAGACCTTGGGAACCCCCGCTCCCCATCTGGGCCCAGCCCCCTGCCTCCCTCCAGCATTGCATTGTGGTCTGACTTATTTATGGAAGCACCACTTTGAAATATTGGGTGCAGCCAGCATTTCCAGACCAGAGCAGACACAGGCCTCCCTGTCTGCCCCAGACAAGAGGACGGGCATGAAAATCAACATGATCCTCCCCGTAAATCAGCCTCCCAGGACCCCCACCCGCCCGGTGCCAAGAGGATTTTCTTAAGAAAAGCACCGTTTCAGGCAAACGGCCCAGGGCGAGGAGAGCTCGGCTTTCTTCCCCCTGTAAATTACTCCCCACCAAAGCAGCCGCCCCAGGTGTCCAGCCGTAAATCCTGGGCCGAAAGCCATGCATGGGCGTCTCCGACTCTTCCCTTAGCAACCGACGGAAACACAAGGTGCATGCGTCAGGCCCCGCCCGGGGTCAGCGTCGTCTTTGGGAACGGGCACTCGGTGGCCGAGACCGGAGACAAACCCCAGGGTCTGACTTCAGCTCCCCGGGGCAGGCAGCCAGATGGCGCTGGCTCTTCCTAGTCTGCGGGCGTCCTGACTTTCACACGGGTGTGTCCCCAGAGCTCACGGGCTTGGCCAGGCTGGGGACCACTCCTGCGGAGAGCTCGTGGCAGCCGAGCTGAGACGGGTGTTGGAAGGTGAGCTGTATCGGGTCAGGACAGCCAAGTGTGTTTCCCGTTCGGCGGCTCCGAGAGCCCACGCAGCCACACTTGCCGGCGCCCGTGGGGGCCCCCTGGCCGTCAGCTCCACGGACCGCCACGGCAGACGACTCTGCCTCCGTCCACGTCCACGGCCCGGTGAGGCCTCGCTCCGTCAGTCACAGGCCCGCTCTGTCTGTCCTTCCAGGGGCTCCCGTACAAACACCTGATCACCTGCTACCAGGAGCCCTCGCACTACCACCTGATCAGCACGTACGACGACCATTACAACCGGCACAATTATAACCCGGGCCTGCCCCAGCACCGCACCTGGAACAAACACAAGTTGCTGTGGCTTCCAGAGAAAAACGACTCCCCGCTCCTGGGTATCTGTATAATTCGGGATCTTCCCCCGTGATGGGCTGTAAGGGGTCCCCACCTGCCCAGGACTCAGGTGTGCCGGGCTCACTCAGAAAGACCCGCAGGGGGGACCCGGACTCCAGGAGAGCATTAGAATGAGATGTTGGGGTGGGGGTGGGGGAGGGTGGCCTATTTGCCTCCAGGGCTACCACCTCCCTCCTCTCCTTCTTCTTAATTTTTTTTCCTTTTAAATATATTTTTATTGATTTCAGAGAGGAAGGGAGAGAGAAAAACATCAATGAGAGAGAATCATCGATCAGCTGCCTCTTGCTTGCACCCCACTGGGGATCCAGCCACAAGCCGGCCTGTATCCTGATTGGGAATTGAACCTTGACCTCCTGGTTCATAGGTCAGTGCTCACCCACTGAGCCACACCGGCCAGGCACACTTCATAAATAGTCCCTCGTCCGGGTGCCGGCACGTGGCAGCATCTGGAGACACAGCCATGACAAACAGGGAGGGACTTCTGCCCTCGGGGACTTGATATTCCAGTCAGCAGACAGCTTAGACACCCCGAGGGAAAAGGACAGCGAATGAGCTAGTAAAGGAGATAACTCTGGACGGGGATGGGTGTTCTGAAGAAAATAAAACGCGTTAAGATAGAGAGTGTGGCTGGTCTCCGGGGACCTCCATTGGGTGGATGATGAGGGAGGGGCTGTCCCAAGGAGATAATTGAATTGAGAAGGAGGGAGCCTTTGGGAATTAAGGGGAAGAGCATTCCAGGGTGAGAGTAGCTGGTGACAAAGATGCAAGACCGGAGAGGACCCACGGGCCACAGTAGGTGCTGGTTTTGTGCTTCCCACAGTCCCAAGACTCTGGAGGGATTTGTGTAGGAGACTACCAGGCTCTGATTTACCCCTCAAGCTACCCCGGCCCTTGGCACCCACCCCTTTGCAGTCCCACCTCCTATGCAAAGGGATCCTAAGGATATTTTTCCATTGATTTTTTTTTTTTGAGAGAGAGAGAGAGAGAGAGGAAGAGAGAGAGGGGAAGAGAGAGGGAAAGACAGAGAAATATCGATGTGAGAGAAACACATGGATTGGTTGCCTCCTGCACACGCCCCGACCAGGGCCCAGGCCGGGGAGGAGTGCCCTTGATCAGAGTCGAACCTGAGGACTCTGTCCACTGAGCCAGACTGGCCGGGGCTGCTCTGTCACTCTGGCAGGGTTTTTTTTTTTTTTTTTTTTTAATATATTTTATTGATATTTTACAGAGAGGAAGGGAGAGAGATAGAGAGCTAGAAACGTCGATGAGAGAGAAACATCGACCAGCTGCCTCCTGCACACCCCCTACCGGAGATGTGCCCGCAACCAATGTACATGCCCTTGACCGGAATCGAACCTGGGACCTTTCAGTCCCCAGACCGACGCTCTACCACTGAGCCAAATTGGTTTCGGCTGGCAGGGGTTTCTTCATCTGACAAGCCCACGCGACTCCCGTCCCCCCTGGAGTGGGGTGGTTACCAAAGAGCAGGCAGGGCAGACTGTTCTGAGGCCTCCAGCAGTTCGGGTCCCTCCTGAGTATACAGGGAGCCAGGTCCCCACCTCCGACTCCCGGGGAGGGGGTACTGGCGGAGCCTACATTCCCCTGCAAGCCTCTTTCTCTCCCTGCCCCTCCCCCTCCCCCCATCTGGGCATTGCCAACTGAATCCCTGATCCCACAGCCTGGGAAGCCTCCGTGTCTCCCTCCTCCATGTCCTCACTCCCTCCTCTTCCTCTGCCAGCCTGTGGGGCAGGCCCCGTGCTCTGAGCCCTACCCACCCGAACCCCGCTTCTCTTGCAGCTCCCCCTACAAACTACGGACTCTACGAGGAGCTGAAGCAGAGATGGCTCACCTCCCGGGCTGGCCTGCAGAAGAGCACTTACACTTTGTCCTACCCCAGGCCGCTGCCAGGTGCTCTGTCCCGGCGGGAGCACGCCATCCCGGTCCCTCCGAAGCGCCTGCAGCCCCTCCCACGCTTCTGAGAAGTGTCCCCCCGCCCACGGTGCCCGCAGAGCCACCTGCAGACCTCCAGTGCCATTGGAGCTGCCGGAGAGCAGGCAGCTGCAGATACACCCCGAGTTTTAAGTGCAGCCCATCGAGGGGCCCTCAGAGTCATGGCCTGTGGTGCGGGGTCCCCCACGCCCTCCCCTTCTCCCTCCCCCCCGCAGGTCCCTTTCTCGTCCAGCCCACAATTAAAGCTCTTTGACACCGCGGAGTGTCCCGTATGCGCAGAAGAGAGAACATTAGGAGAAGGACCCTAGAGTTCCGCTCCCTCAGTTCAGGGAGGGGAAACTGGGGCCCAGAGAGGTCATGTGGCTCCTCCAAGTTCCCACAGCTTGGCACATGCCTTCCGGGAGCCTGGTCCAATGAGAGAAAGGAATCTGACTCGGGGTGCATCTGGAAAAGCCCACGGGATGGTCAGAGTTACGAGGTGGGCTGCAGGGGAAGTCCAGGGTGCCCGGCGCTGCCTGAGCAGAGGAGGCACCCCGCACCCCCCTCCACTGCTCACCTGTCCGAATTCACAGAACAGACTACGAGGGGAGAAAGAAGTATGACGAAAGCGAGACTTAAAAAAAAATTTTTTTAAAGTGATTTTTCACACAGAGGAAGGAAGAGAGAGAATTAGAAACATCGATGAGAGAGAAACATCGGTCAGCTGCCTCCTGCACACCCCCCACTGGAGATGTGCCCGCAACCAAGATCTGCCCTTGACCGGAATCAAACTTGGGACCTTTCAGTCCGCAGGCCTATGCTCTATCTATCCACTGAGCCAAACCCGTTTCATCAAAAGCGAAATTTTAAAAAAATATATAATTGCTTTTCTACAGAGAGGAAGAGAGAGGGACAGAGAGCTAGAAACATGGATGAGAGTGAATCATCAATCAGCTGCCTCTTGCACACCCCCCATTGGGGATGTGCCCACAACCAAGGTACATGCTCTTGACTGGTATGAAACCCGGGACCTTTTAGTCCGCAGGCCAACGCTCTATCCACTGAGCCAAACCAGTTTTGGTGAAAGCGAGACTTTTAATGCGTTCCGATGTCTGTCCGGTTGTACCAGCATACCTGGAGTAGGGGCCACAGCCTGTTTATCCCCTTAGGGTGCGCCTCTTACGTCGCCTGGGTCTTACTCTCCCATTGGGCCAGTAAGAAAAATTGGGCTGAGGCCTTTTCTAGTTGCCTCCCCTCCCCTTCCCCTCCCATTCTGCTCCCCCTCCCCCTGTGTAGCTGAGGCGGGCACCTTGGGGGTTTCCACTGTGATGCTGGCCACGTCCACAGTTCTTTGCTCTTAACGTCCTCTTACCTCCTCCCTACTTTCTGTTGGCCTGGGGGAAATTCAGTAGCCGTTTCCATGAAGAGCTGACTCTGCTGGAGATGGATCACGGGCCCCCTTCCTACACACACGAACCGGGGTGCTGCCCTGGCCCAGGGTGGAGTCTCCTGAGGCACCTCCTATCACCCATGTGCTGTCCAACTTGGGTTGAGGACAGCAGGTTCCTGATGTGCTTCCTCTGAGCGTGGGGATTGGACGCGGAGAGTCTTCCTGGGAATGGCCTTCCTCTGCCTTCTGTCTCCACCCCAACTGTTTGCATTCCCTACTGTAGAGACAGTGTTTGGGATCGAGTGGGTGCTTATAATCAATCCTGGGCTGGAAGAATGAGCCATTGTGGGATGGGAACTCCCCCAAGGAACCCCTGCCCCGCCACACCCAGGACAGCCACTCTTGGGCTCCAGCTTGAGCCTCCATCCAGCTGCTTCCGGTAGAAGAAAATGTGCAGCCCAGCAGACAAGGTGAATAGGAGTTCCTGTAAGAGTTTGTGTCCAACAGAGGACACTGCCCGAAGCAAGATCGCCTCAGGCTGAGAAAAATGCTTCCCAGTTTCTGTTCTGCATTTAGATCTAAGGAGGGAACGTAGGGGAGATTACAGGGAGGTGGGAGAAAGCAAAGTACGCCGATTCCTTTTTTTAAAAAAAATATTTTATTGATTTTTTACAGAGAGGAAGGAAGAGGGATAGAGAGCTAGAAACATCGATGAGAGAGAAACATTGATCAGCTGCCTCCTGCACATCCCCCACTGGGGATATGCCCGCAACCAAGGTACATGCCCTTGACAGAATCGAACCTGGGACCCTTCAGTCAGCAGGCTGAAGCTCTGTACTCAGATCTCTAACTGGATTGCAGGATACTTAACAAGATCATGCCCTCTAGAGGAGTCTGAAAAAGGCATTTCAAAGGCGAGTTCAGCCAGATCTACAAAACAATGGAGAGAGGGACCCGCTATTGGCCTTGGGTGAGACTGGCCTTGGGTGTGACTACCCACTACCACCTGCCTGGTTAGAAATTTATGATCAGATCACTTTGTGAGGTTACTTTCAGTTAGATTTATTTATTTTAATTTCTTTATTGATTATAGTGTCACATAATTGTCCTCAACCCCCCCCCCATTCCCATCTCAAACCCCTCCCCACGTATTCCCCCACTCCCCTATTGTCCATGACCACTGGTTGGGCTTATATGCATGCATACAAGTCCTTTCGTTGATCTCTCCCTCTTTCCCCCACCTTCCACTACCTTCCCTCTGAGGTTTGACAGTCTGATTGATGCTTCCCTGATTCCAGGTCTGTTTTTGTTCATCAGTTTATATTGTTCATTATTTCCTCTAGATGTGTGAGATCATGTGATACAGGATTTATTTTTAAAAAATATATGAGAGAGGGGGAGAGAGAAAGAGATGGGGGAGAGAGAGAAAGATGGAAGAGAGAGAAACTTTGACCAGCTACACAAACCCTACTGGGGATAGAGCCCACAACCCAGGCATGCACCTAGATGGGTATTGAACCAGCGACCTCCCAGGGCACGGAACAACACTCAATCTACTGAGCCACACCAGCCAGGGCACAGTTAGATTTATTACAGAGCCCCCTTTATCATTCCTTAAACCCCTGCCCCAAGGTGGACCTCTGTCTCCAGACCCCAACTCATTCTGATGCCTAAGAACCGTATTCTCCCCAGAGCTCAGCTTCTCCCCTCTGACTCAGAGGCTGCTGACCTGCCTCAGCTCCCCAGCCTCAGAGGGGAGTCAGCTCCGGCCTCTCCTCCAGAACCTGCCAGCAGCGCCCATCTCATAGGTTCTGACACTAAAACAAGCCAACAGCAAATAACTGTTGTTCCTTCTGCTTTGTAGGAAAATGAATAGAACTATGTTTTGAATTTTTTTTTTTTTTTTGTATAGTTTGGTCACTTGTTATTGCATTCTAGCACGAAAAGGAAAAAAGGAAGAGAAAACAAACTAAGCTGTGGGGGGCGGAGAGCCAGGACACAGCTTCCCTGGGAAGATCTCCCTGTCAGCACCACCATCCCCCACAGGTGCCCCAGGTGGGCTCTAACCTTCACACCTGCTCATGGAGGAGGAACAGGCCGGGGGTGGGACTGGCCCGAGGTCACACAGGGAGTGAGTCTCTGGGCTGGGTTTTGAACCCAAGTAGGGTGCCCTGGGCATGCCCGCTGGGACCTTCTGCAAAACTGCCTTTCCCGCCCTAGCCAGTTTGACCCAGTGGATAGAGCATTGGCCTGAGAACTGAAAGGCCCTATGTTCCATTCTGGTCAAGGGCTCATGCTAGGGCTGAAGGCTCAATCCCCAGTGGGGGACTAGCAGGAGGCAGCCAGCCGATCCATGATTCTCTCTCATCGTGGATGTTTCTATTTCTCTCTCTCCCTCTTCCTTCTTCTCTGAAATCAATAAAAATATATTTTTAAAAAAACAACACAAATGTGTTATTCCATCTTCATGTATTAAACTGTATACTTGTAAAATGTTTGAAAACAAAAGAAAACAAAACAAAACACAAACAAAAAACTGCCTCTCCCTTCTGGGAAAGGCCAGCAGAAGCCAAGCTCAGGTCCTTCTGGGCACACCTGGGTCTACTGTGCCCTTGATGTGCCGGCTCATGGGCCTGCAGCTGTGTGGTTGCAGGTGTTTTGAACTGCAGACGAATCCTATGATTCCTAGAAGAGGCAGCCTGGGTTGTGCTGTCCGTTTCCAGGAGAGCTCAGCGACAGGCCTCAGCACTCACTCCGGTGCCTCCTCTCCTCACTCCAGAGTCTGCTCAGTGGCGCTGTCTTCTCCATGTGACACTGGGTGCTCAGGGGAGTTGTGGGGCCAGTGACTGACAGGAGAAGGACGGGGGCCTGGAGGAAGGCTGTGCAGGACAAGAACCCCACGTGGCAGCAATGGGCTGGCCACAGCTGGCCTTCCTCACACCGCCAAGGGCCACCTATTCATTTGCAGATGTCTAAGGACCCATGGTTGCTCCCTGGCCTCACAGTGCCTCTGGTTCTGCACACCACAAGGATGTCAGACAATACAGAACAGAGCGCTATTGGGGTCAGGCTTACTGAAGTGGGGGATTTAGGGGCTGGTGGTCATAAGGGAGATCATTGGGGGTGTGGTGAAGTGAAGTGGTGTCATGAGGGCAGGAATGGGGCCAATGCAGACACAGTGTAGTCCAGGAAGGCACTTGGTATCCACGAAGGGTTCTCTGGGGAGGAACCTCTTCACTTTGATGAACATCGCCTGGTGGCAGCTGCTATGATGTTGACAGGGTTACATGCTATTGGCCTCCCTTTATTTCTGTCCATGGCTCCAAGATCCCAAAGAACCTAAACCATCCACCCTCAATGCCCTTTGGGCTTGAAAATATCTAACTCCCAGGGCTGGCCCCCTGCCCCCTCTGCTCCCATTCTTATATTTAATCTTCCCCACCCAGAATGCTGAGCTAATCCCATCTTCCCCAGCGCAGACCCACCCTTTTTCCTCCTGAGCGGGACAGAAGATGGAATCCTCTCCCTTTGCCCTCCAGGATGGCACTGTCTCCCCTCCAGCTTGTCTACTTTTAGATTCTGAATTCACCCAGAGAAGAGTCTTTCCATCTCTCTTCTTTCCAAGAAAAATCCCCATCTTTTCCATGGCCCAGGTTCATTCACAGGGTTCCATTAGGATGGCCAAGTGCCACCCTGCCCAGCCCTGACCCCTGCTTGTCATGCTGCTTGTGACCTCACCTCCTTCAGAGAAGCCTTGGGGTCTAGGACAGACACATCCTCAGTTGTCCAACACTTGCTCCCTGAGGAGCTCATGATCTGCTATGTCACCTGTCATAACACCGAACTTGAAGCCTGGACACATTTCCTTTGTTTTCCTGGGGGTGGCACCAGTGTCCTCTCAAGGATGTTTTAACTCTGCAATGTTCTGATACCATTGCTGTGGACAAAGAATCCCAGCAACCATGCTCTCTAGTTTTGCTCTTTCCTATTTAACATCAGGAACCCACGACACCTTCACTGTCTCACATGGAGGATGACAACTTCGGGCCATCAGTCAACCCCAGTCAGTGGCTGTGGAAGGGATCAATGATTCAGGCCTCCACCCTGCCCCTCCCTACCTTTCTCTCAATCCATTCATCTGAAGAGAGGCTATAATCGCACTAAGATTAAGGGGTGGAGACTGAGAGTTCTGATTAGATATCAGCCTTTGAGAAGGTGTCTAAACACCAGGCACCAGAGGAGACATTCAGAATCCTCCATCTCTGCAGTCAGTGCCCTGGTTCTCACCAGGTCTGAGATCTGAGCCCCAGCCAACCTGGTCACAGCAGGTACGTTACCGGCCTCGGGTAAGGCAGCCGGCCTCATGGTGGAAGGAAGCCTGACATGGCACAGACAGCTGTCCCTTTTTCTTTTCTTTATATAGACAAACAGATTGAAGTCATTGATTTTGCCTCTTAGTGTTGTTTTCCCTGAATTTCATTTGGATGCGTGCTTTGGTTTATTTATAAATGTGTAACCAAAGCTGATTTCCTAACCCCACCACCGCCCCGAATGAAAACATCTTAACTGTGGTTTTATTTCTGGAAATTTTAATTATTCAATTTGTGTCCATCGATTGGTCTGAAATTTCCCCAAATAAGGTGGGGGTCAGATTTCAGGCCCTTCAGTACCCACTTCCCAGGCAGACTGGAATGAAAGGTGTGGATGTTTCTGAGATGCTTGTCCTGGGGCCTGCAGGGGAGCTATGGCTCTGTGGTCACCCAGCCCAGATAGGGACTCTCTAAACTGAGGCTCTCACCATTGTCAGGCATGGGCTTTGGCTCTGAGTTGATTCCCGTGAAAATGGGGAGTCAGGATGGGGCTCAAAGGCTTGGCCTGACAAGACTGTCTTGTTCCCAGGACTTTTCCACAGGATTCCTTTTGGAGCACCTTGAGGATGAGCATCAGGACCCCACCCACACTCGTGCAGCTGGCAGGAGAGAGCCTGCTGAGGGACCAGGCCTCGGCCATCGCAGCTCTGGAGCACCTGCCCGCCGAGCTCTTCCCGCCTCTGTTCATCCTGGCCAACCATAACAGATGCCACCAGGTCCTGAAGGCAATGACACAAGCCTGGCCCTACCCTGTCCTCTCGCTGGGGCGCCTGATGCAGGACCCTCAGTTCAACATCTTAAAATCCGTGTTCCATGGGCTTGACCTTCTGCTTGCCCGAGAGGTTCGCCCCAGGTAAGGCTGCTTCCAATGCCTGGTAGGGTCCTGGGCATCCTAGAGACAGCGGGCATCAGGGCGTGTGGAGGGCTTAAGGGGGACCTGAGTTTTCTGAAGGTGCCAGTGAGGCTCAGGGAGCCCTGGCACTCTGCTGAGCTCACTGGCTAGTGGAGCACTGCCTACTGGGCAGAAGCACCTGCAAAACGTTCCCTGCCTCCTCCCAGTGGTAGGCACAGGTATGAGAAGTGCGGACCAGGAGGGATGGATGGAGATCAAAGCAAAGCAGAGGGAAGAGAACACTAAGGGAGAAGCTGACCTTGGGATTCTAAGTGGAAGCTCAGGGTTGGGGTGGAATATGATTGTTGCCTCAACTCAGATGCTCATTCTCATTCTTCCCTGCCCTCTTTCTGTTCTTTTTTGTTGTTGCTGTTAAATAAAAACATTTTTAAAAATTGATTTCAGAGAGGAAGGGAGAGATAGAAACAGCAATGAAAGATAGAAACAGAATCATTGATCAGCTGCCTCCTCCCAAAGCTCCTCTCCGCACTGGGCATTCATCCTATAAGCCAGGAATATGTCCTGATTGGGAAGGAAATCATAACCTTCAGGTTCATATGTAGATGCTCAAACACTGGGACACACTGTCCATAAAGCCAATGCCCTGTTGACCATAGAGAATCTCCAATAATGGCCGGCTTTCCCCACAGGAGGTGGAAGCTGCGGGTGCTGAATTTAAGGAACCTGGGTTCCAAGTTCATGACAATGTGGTGTGGAGGCAGCAGCCAGGAGCACTCAGCAACAGGACCAGTGGCTGTGCCCAGGTCCAGCCCCAACATGGAGCACCCCTTAGCTCCCATGGAGGTGTACCTAGACCTGAACTTCAATAAGTGGGAAATAAATGAGTTTTTCATGTACGTCATCCACTGGGCCCAGCAGAGGGAAGGGCTGGTACACCTGTGCTGCAAGATGCTGAGGATTGCTACGGTGCCCCTCAAGCGGGTTTGGCAGGTCCTGGATGGGGTGCAGCTGGACTGTATCGAGGAGGTGGAAGTGAACTACAGCTGGGACCTGTCTATCCTGGGAAAGTTTGCTCTTTACCTGGGGCAGATGAGGAACCTGCAGAGACTCTCTCTCTCCCAAATCTACAAGCTTTCAGGGTGGGAGGAGGAAGAGGAGTGGGAAAAGGAAAGGCTGGAGGAGCAGCGATCCTTTTCCCAATTCCTCTCTCAGATGCTTAGGCTGCAGCACCTCAGGGAGCTCACCATGGATTCCCCTGTATTTCTCCGAGGCTGTCTGGACCAGATGTTCAGGTGAGCTGTGTAACAGAGGACATAGTCTTAGAATGTTAAGGGTGTGGTCTTGTTGGGTGTTTTGAAGGGTGGTAGCCTGTGAGCACCAAAAGGAATCATGTTTTAAATTCTGCCTGTCAGGATGTGTAAAAGAACTGGCTTGATGAGGGACCCAATGAGCTTGGATGTGTGAATACTTCCTTAGGGACAGATGTCTAAGTGATGAGGCCTTAGGAAGAGGGGAGCAAGGACGAAAATCCACGTTGGATGGACCATTTCCAGACATAAGCTCTGTGCCCACCAGCCACATGAACACGCGTGAGCCTGTCTCAGATTCGCCATCTGTCAGAGGTGGACCTGGTTACCACCCAGGAAGTCATTAGAGAAAGGAAAGGCATGATTCCGAAGTTAAGGGAGCAAGAGTGGAAAGGATGCAGAGTGAGAGATGGTTGCAGTGATGTAGGAATGCAAGTCACCTCTGCGGACTGGCCTTCCCAGATGTTGCTGCAGGATCTTGACCAGATCTGCTCTATTGCTCTCTTAAATCCTCACTGAAGGTATTTTCCCCATTGATTTTTAGAGAGTAGAAGGGAGGAGAAGAGAGAGAGAGAAACACCTATGTGAGAGTGACACGTATTGGTTGCCTTCTCTTCATGCCCCAACCAGGGCCAGGGGTTTAGCCTGCAAATGAGGTGCATGTGCTTGAGTGATAATCAAACCTGAGGCATGCCAATCCAAAGGCCAACACTCTATCCACTGAGTCATACCTGTTAGTGCCGTGTGTGTTCTTTATGTATTACATGAGCGAGTCTCATGTGGCCCAGATGTCTGGTGCCTGGAGCCAAGCAGTGGTCAGAAGGAAGCCTGAGTGGACAGCACTCTTGGTTTTGTCTCCCAGTCATAAGGTGCAGGGCTGGACACTGTCAGGCTCTCTCAGCACATCCCCAGGGTTTTCTATACGTCCAGGTACCCTCCAGATTGCTGAGCTGTGCTTGGCAGCTGAGGAACAAAAGCTCTGAAGATGTGGTGAACTTGACCCAGCCTAAAAGGAGACTGGGCGTCCTGGGTGTTTCCCTTCATGAGATTGTCAGGACAACCCTGGGCTTGGACAAATCCATCTTCTGTCCCTGGAGGAACCCCTCTACCAGACACCCCCATCCTCAGGAACTAACTGCTCTGTCTCTTCCCCAGATGCCTGCAGACCCCCTTGGACAAATTCTCCATAACAAATTGCCGGCATTTGATGCCTTCAGACCTGACACACCTGTTCCAGTGCCCGAACCTCAGGCAGCTGAAGTCCCTGTTTCTGTTTGGCCTATGTCTCATTGGTTTTCATCCCGAGCCCCTCCGAGCTCTGCTGGAGGCAGTGGCACCCACCCTCCAGAATCTGGTCTTAGATAACTGTGCCTTGGTGGACTCCCAAGTCGAGGCCATCCTGCCTGTCCTGAGCTGCTGCCACCAGCTCAAGATGTTCAGTATCTCTAAGAACTACCTCTCTGCTGCCATGGTGGGGAAGCTGCTGCGCCACACAGCCAGGCTGCGCAATTTAGAGCACGAGCTGTACCCCGTACCCCTGGAGTGTTACACGACCCCGCAAGGGACTATAAACCAAGGGAAACTTGCCCTGGTCCGGGCTGAGCTGTCGGGGATACTGATTGAGTTAGGACAGAACAGGACTATCTGTCCTATCAACAAGGGCTATGGCATCAGTATAATTTATAAAGTGTAGTGTTCATGACTTGTAGCTGTGCTCTGCCCGGTAGTGACCCTGCTCAGTGGGAACACTCAGCCAAAGCTTTGTTCTGGGCCCTTGGAAGCTGTAATATAGAACCGGGGTGCATTATGCAGGGGACACCCACATTTCAGGTTCATGCTCACTGTGAATGGGGATAGGAGGGGACCCACGGGAGGGGTACGCAACGACAAGGTCAACAGTTGGGGAGTTCATGGGACCTCAGTGGGCAAGGTCCTAGAATCAGAAACATGAATTGGATTTGCTTGTGGAGGGGGGAGGGGATTTGGGCTGGAGGTGCAGGTGTGGGAGTGAATCCTGGGGAGGGTGGTGGAAAAGAAAACAGAAATAAATAAAGACAGTTTGAAAGTCTACCGTCTGGTCTTCCCCCTGTATTCACCTTTCTCCCCACTATATTCCTCATGACCCTCAGTAACTGATGGAGGGGGGGGGGGAAGGTGGGGAGGGCTCAGGGTCAGAACCTGGAACTGCTGGGATGCCGTTTGGCTGCAGGGCTCAGCTCCATGTTATCCCTCCCTCCAGGTCTCTTCTCTCTGGGCATGTCTGACCTCCTTGTGGCTGCTCAGTGAGTGGATACAATGGGCCATGCTGAGGGGCCCACCAACCCCTGAAGTGAAGAGGACCTGGCTGCTGGCTCGGATCCTGGACCTGAGTGTTCCCTATGGTTCTGCAGGTGGACCCACACATCCCGGGACCTGTGCCAGGATGGGTTCAGGGACAAGGCAGGGCCCCCAGTTCCAGAAGGGCTCATCCATATGCAGAGGAACCCAGCCCCTGGGCCTCCCAGCCCATGCCTGTCAGCCTGGTGCAGAGGAAGTAACCTGTTCATGGCCAGGAAAATTATCCAAATTCCTTGGAGCAAAATACTATAGCTATTCAGGGACATAACATTTTTCTGAGGATTTGTACACCACATAAAGTATAACCCGGCGAGGGGGGCAGGTCATACCCATGGGGGATTGGCTTATTCCCATTAAACTACCTGCCTCTCTATGGAGCTAGACTAGAGAGCATGTTTGAAACCAGCCTGTCAGGGAGGGGGGCAGACACACAGCACAAATGAGTGAGCTTCTTCCCTGTGGTCAGTCGCTGTATTAGGCTGTGTTACCCGGAATAGCCAACAGGGACACATGGATGCAGGTAGGAGATTTACAGGGATAGGCTCCTTCCTTCAGTCCCAATGCCTTCCCTCTTTAAGCTGGAGAACCTACAAAGCCAATGGTATAACTGAGGCCAAGTCCAAAGGCCTGAGAACCAGGGGAGCCCATGACGGAACCCCCAGTGTGAGGCCATAGGCCTGAGAATAAAGCAAGCTAGTGCACACCTAGGAGTTTGATGCCCTGACAACCAGGAACCTATGTTCACCATCAGCTAAAACCAAAGAAGAGAGAATTCTTCCTTGCTTCCTCTTTCTATTCCACTTGGGCCCCCAAGAGATTGGAGGAAGCTCACCTGCACTGTAACATCTCCTTACTCGCCGAGACAGGTTTAGCTGAGTGGATAGAGTATCGACCTGTGGCCTGGAAGGTCCCGGGTTCAATTCCAGTCAAGGGAATGTACATGGTTGCGGACACATCCCCAGTAGGGGTGGTGCAAGAGGCAGCTGATCGAGGTTTCTAACACTCTATCACTCTCTTCCTCTTTGTAAAAAATCAATAAAATATATTTTAACAACAACAAAAAAGATCATTTTACTTGTGTGCTGAATCAAGAGCTAACCTGGTCCATTCCCATCCAGAATGGTTTTACCAACTATTTGATCAACCTTTAGCGCCATCAAGTTCAGTAGTTGCCAACTGGTGGTCTATGATGTCCAAAAGTTTGACGACCTCAGGTCAAGTTGACTCATAAAATTAACCCATCACAGTGACCCTAATCAAAGTGCACCGGAATGAAGACTCACGCTGAGGAGGGGTGCTGTTGGGTGGAGGGACCTCTGTCAGATGAGGTTCATGGTGCTCACCCAGCTTAGTGGATGCTTATAGATCCAAGGAGATGGTGCATGTTGAGGGCTTGGCAGTGGTCCTGACATAGAGTAAGAGTCAGTAAATGGGTTTTCCCTCTTTTCCCTCTCAGCAGAAGCACAGACATCCTTCCCCCTCAGTCTCCTGCTCTCCTCCTGAGGACAGGGAAGAGAGCCCAGCACAGGGCGCCCAGTGGGACTCAGCTTCTGCATGGGGCCCCCCTGATCCTGCTTCACCCAAACAGCTGAAGCAGTCAGCCCTGGGGTGGGGGTATGGGTGGGAGTTGGGTGGTGGGGGTGGGGTTAGAGTGCAAAGAGTGGATTCAACCCTGGTGATTATCAGGAGAAATGGCCAGGCCTCAGGATTTGTGCGCCACCTGCTGGTCAGACCAGGTGATGTGTTAGTGTTGCAAGCAGAGCTATGGTGTTGAGTGGTTATAAAATCTGCTGTTAGGTAGATTTTATTATTTGAGTAGAAATATTTTTATTGTGAGTTCTGTAAATGTTAATGATATAAACTGCCCATTAAAGTGATTAAGGAGCATGCCCGGTATATCTCTGGGGTTGAGTTTGAACTCTGAACCGGGAGGTCAAGGTTCCATTCCTGGTTTGGCACATGCTGGGGTTGTGGGCGGGATCCCCAGTGGTGGCCAATCAGTGATTCTCTCTCCTTAGTGATGTTTCTGTCACTTTCTCCATCTTCCTTAAATCAATAAAATATTAAAAATATGAAATAGAATGACAAAGGAAATTTAGTATTTTAGAAGCTGCATGGGGATATTTCATATTTTTTACTTTTTAAATTATTTAAAGTTTTATGTAAGTCTTCTTTTCCCCACATTGATTTCTTCTTTGCCATTCTCACCCCCAGGCAATTTCCCTCACCCCCTTACTGTCTTTGTCCTGTGCTTATGCTCCTATGTAAGCATATAAGTCCTTTGATTCATCTCTTATCCCGCCACCCCACCTTCCTTCATAGGTTGGACAGTCTGTTTGATGCTTCTGTGACTCTGGTTCTATTTTTGTTCATCAGTTTATGGTGTTCATTATATTCCACAAATGAGTGAGATGATGTGATATTTCTTTTTCTCTGATTGGCTTATTTCACTTAGGGTAATGCTCTCCTGTTCAATCCATGCTGTTGCAAATGGTGAGAATTTCTTCTTTTTTACCAAAGCCTAGTATTTCATTGTGTAGATGTATCACCATTTTCCTATGCTTTCCTATACACTTATCTGCTGAAGGACACTTAGGCTGTTTCCAAATCTTAGCTATTGTAAATTGTGTTGCTGTGAACGTAGGGGTGGATATATCCCCTCCGATTGGTGTTTCTTGGAATATATTCCTAGAAGTGGGAATACTAGGTCAAATGAAAGTTTCATTTAAAAAAATATTTTATTGATTTTCCACAGAGAGGAAGGGAGAGGGATAGAAAGCTAGAAATATCGATGAGAAACATCGACCAGCTGCCTCCTGCACATCCCTCACTGGTGATGTGCCCGAGACCAATGTACATGCCCTTGACCGGAATCGAACCTGGGACCTTTCAGTCTGCAGACCGATGCTCTATCCACTGAGCCAAACCGGTTTCGGAGGAAGTTTCATTTTTAATATTTTGAGGAGATGCCATACTGTTTTCCCATGGAATATTAAACAAAAAAAATGTTTGCCTTAGGTGCTTTGGCTCAGTGGATAGAGTGCTGACTGAAGTGTCCTATGCTTGATTCTGGTCAAAGGGTACATGCCCAGGGTTGTGGGCTCAATACCCAGTGGGAGGCTTGCAGGAGGTAGCCAATCAATGATTCTCTCACATCATTGATGCCTCTCTCTCCCTCTCCCTTCCTCTCTGAAATAAATAAAAATACTTTTAAGAGTTGATTTTATTTTTTAGACAGATTTGGGTTCACAGCAGATCTGAGCAAATGGTAGAGAGTTCCCCTACACCTCTGCCTCTCCACACTCACAGCCGCCCCACTCTCCACCCCCCACTGGGCCAGGCATTTGTTACAACTGATGGGCCTGCCCTGACCCATCCTGTCACCCAAAGCCCATCATGCCATCAGGGTTCATTCTCATGACTGTGGAGCCCATGGGTTCTGGTGAATGTACAATGACTTGCTGCTCCTCTGGGGGCCGCCATCTTGAAACATCAAAGGCCAACTGCTGGTTACATCTTCTAAGAAAGTAACTCAGACCTCCCATGATCCCAATGTATATGCAAAATAGCCAAAAGGGATACTCTTTAAAAATAGAATTGTAGCGGCCTGGGCCCGTGGGCAGGCTTGCCTCTGCCTTGCGTGCGGAGCTCCTCGCTGTTGTCAGGGTGCTCACATTAGTCCCATGGATCGGCAAACCGTGGCTCAGGAGCCACCTGAGGCTCCTTGGCCCCTTGAGTGTGGCTCTTCCACAAAATACCACGGCCTGGGCGAGTCTATGTTGAAGAAATGGCGTTAGAAGAAGTTTAACTTTAAAAAATGTGGCTCTCCAAGGGGGGAAGGGGTATATATAATTTATATAATTGTAAATTTAATAAAAAGGAGAAATTTGAAAAGTTGAAATCTCTTCCATTAACATATACAATGTAAACTTAAGATTGCTAAGCTATTAAATATGACAGTAAAGTAGTAGTAAACCGTTCTGTAAAATGACCAGCAATATAGCTAGCTATTCAGCAGTACAAGCTGCTAGGAAGCAGCAGCCCTGTATGTTGCTTATTGTAAAGAAAGACAAAGGTTCCTAAGTGAAACCCTGTATAACCTGAAAGTTATTCTGGATGGAAATAAAGAAACATTTTCTTCAAGCATCTGAAGAACTGTAATTAGAAGTCAATTTATTTGCCTCATAAACTAAGGTATATAATTTGAGTTTTTACCCTGCTGACAAAGTCAATGTTAAGTTAGCCAAAGACTAATTACAGAATTTTACTATTATTATTATTATTATTTTAAAATATATATTTTATTGCTTTTTTACAGAGAGGAAGGGAGAGAGATAGAGAGCCAGAAACATCGATGAGAGAACATCTATCAGTCGACTACTGCACACCCCCCATTGGGGATGTGCCTGCAACCAAGGTACATGCCCTTGACCGGGATCGAACCCTGTGATCCTTCAGTCTGCAGGCCTATGCTCTATCCACTGAGTCAAACCAACCTTGGCTAATTACAAAATTTTAATTAATGTATTTTATTGTTAGTAACCTAGGACAAATATAGTTTAAAAATATAAGCTTTATTTCAAATTGTTTGAAAGTGGCTAATTGAAATAAATGAACATTTAAGAAAACTTAATTGTATAAAAAAACAGCTGTTTCTAAAGTATTAATTAAATTTTCTATTGATAGTTCATCTCATAGTAAAATTGCTCAACATGCAATGAATCCAAAGTGGTCATATTTCTATGCAAAAAATTAAAAGTTATCAAGACTGCATTGTAAAATTTTCAAAAGCCTCCTACTATTTTAATAAAAAAGGGGGTATGTTAGAATAATATCCTGTAAGTAAATTACATCAAGAAATTTTTACGTTGAAAATTATTTTTCATTTGTAATGCCAATAGCCCATGAAAAATCACATGGTGTCAAAATAAGCTAAAGGAAAAATGTTTGGGCAAAAAAATGAAAAAGGATTCCAAGTCAAATTTATAGAAAAGATTCCTTCATTAACCTTTGGTGGAGAATGTGTTTATATATTTCCAGAAAACCCCAAGCCCATGTGGATTCCTGCAAAAACGAATCCCAGAGAGGAATTGACAGGACTGCTCCAGCCACAGAAATAGCAGTGGTCTTCCCTCCCCCTGAAAAAAGAGGAGAAACAGTCCAGGAATGAAGATGGTGAAGACACTTTGCCATGCTAGCAGTCAGCAGCTGTGCATCACTGCAGCTTGCCCAGGACCAAACCAGAGAGGGTTGGACCTGCATTGACACTGTTTACCACCCAGAACTAGAATATCATTGCTGACATGTACACATAAGTAACTGTTGGACATTGAAATTGGGACTCAATTTCAATCTTGGCCCAAAAAGAAACTGACTGCAGACTAATTCCATTCCCATCCTGACTAAGAGGGGAGCTAAGGCAGCTCAGAGAGGAATCAGCTACTGCCTCTCCGTTCTCTAGAACCTTCCGCCTGTCTCAAGTGTTCAGCCACTCAAAGAAGTAAACAACAAACAACTGTTGTTTCTTCTGCTCGGCAGAAAAATGAATGACTAGAACTCTTCTATGAGTTTTTTCTTAACTTTTTGTCTTACCACATTCTAGCAAATAATCAAGCCCTAGCAGGTTTGGCTCAGTGGATAGACAGTCTGTCTGTGGACTGAAAGGTTCCATTGCAGTCAAGAGCATGCACTACTTGAGGGCTTAACCCTGGCCCAGGACCAGTTGCCTGAGGGAGGCAAACAATATATGTGACTCTCTCATGACAATGTTTTTCTGTCTCTTCCTCTCCCTTCTATACTCTCTCTAAAAATTAATAGAGGGAGTAAATAAATGAATAACAGTAAAAATTAATGAATGTAAAATCAATGGAAAACATAAGCCCAAAAGGAGGATTTGCACAGCGACAACAAAAGTTAAATAGAAATAAAATAGATTAAAGTAGGGGAAAAAGTTGAGTTGTGAGGAATTAAGAGCTGGGACCTGGGCCTCCATGGGAAGATTTCCATGGTCACCACCACCATGCTTGATAGGAACCCAAGTCATAGTTCTCAATGGCACTCCTGCTCCTAGAGGAGGACACAGGCCCCGAGAGTGACTGGCCTGAGATCACACAGGGAATGAGTCTCCCAGCTGGGATTTGAACCCAGGCAGGGTGGTCCCCAAACATGCCTGCTCAGACTTGTGCAAACTGCCTCTCCCTTCCAGGAAACGCCAGCAGAAGCCCAGCTCAGGTTCCACGGGGTCACCTCTGGGTCTACTGAGTGCTTGGCTCATGAGCCCACATATGTGTGCCTGGCGGTGATTTTATACTGCAGACAAATTCCATGATGCCTCGTGGAGGCAGCCTGGGCTTGTGCTGCCCCTTTCCAGGACACCTGCTAACTACAGGCATCAAAACTCACTTTGGCCTCCCCTCTTTCCTGTAAGAGCCTGTTCAGTGCCTCTGTCTTCCCTATGTGATTCAGTTTCCTCAGAGTCAGAGCTTGGCACACACACTGGGTGCTCAGGGGTGGCTGTGGGATGATTGACTGACATGAGAAGGATGGGGGTCTAAGGGAGGCTGTGCAGGCCAAGAGTTCCATGTGACAGCAGTTGGCTGGCCATAGCTGGTCTCCCTCAGACCACCAAGAGCGACCCACTCATTCCACACACGTCTCATGAGGCATGATTACACCCTGGCATCACAGAGCCTTTCATCCAGCAGGCCATAGTGATGTTAGACAAAAACAGAACAGATTTATTGGGGGACAGGCTGGTTGTCATAAGGAAGGTGATTGGGGGTGTGGTTCAGTTATGGGGTGCCACGAGGGCAGGAATGGGGTCCTGGAGACACAGTGTATAGTAAGGGAAGGCACTTGCTATCTGGGAAGAGTTCTCTGTGGAAGAACTCGAACCCTGAGATAAAAGTCACCTGGTGGCAGCTGCCGTGATGTTGCCATGAAGGGATTACGTGTTATTGGCCCACAATTATTTCTGTCCCTGGCTCAAAGATCTCAAAGAGCCCACCCATCAACCTTTAGTGCCTCTCAGGTTTGAAAACGTCTAACTCCCTGATTGGGATGCTTTCCCACTAATTACATTCTTACATTTAATGTTCTCCACCCAGATTGTGGAGCTAATCCCATATTCCCCAGAGCAGACCCACCCTTTTCTCCTGAGCTGGACAGAAGCTGGAATCTCCCTTTGCCCTCTAGGATGGCACTGTCTCCCCTCCAGCTTGTCTCCTTTTAGGACCTGAATTCAGCCAGAGAAGAGTCCTTCCATCTCCCTTCTTTCCAAGAAATATCCCCATCTTGCCGAAACCGATTTGGCTTAGTGGATAGAGCGTCAGCCTGCAGACTGAAAGGTCCCAGGTTCAATTCCGGTCAAGGGTATGTACCTTGGTTGCAGGCACATCCCCAATGGAGGTGTGCAAGAGGCAGCTGATTGATGATTCTCTCTCATTGATGTTTCTAACTCTCTCTTCCTCTCTGTAAGAAAATCAATAGCCGAGACTGGTTTGGCTCAGTGGATAGAGCGTTGGCCTGAGGACTGAAAGGTCCTGGGTTCCATTCAGGTCAGGGGTATGTACCTTGGTTGCAGGCACATCCTCGGGGGTGTGTGCAAGAGGCAGCTGATCGATTATTCTCTCTCATCGATGTTTCTAACTCTCTATCCCTCTCTCTTCTTCTTTACAATCTTTATTGATTGTAAAAAAAAAATCAATAAAATATATTTTTAAAAAAGAAAATCAATAAAATACATTTTAAAAAATAAAATAAAAAAATCCCCATCTTTTCCATTTACCTGGGTCATTCACAGGGTCCCATTAGCATGTCCCAGCACCACCCTGCCCAGCTCTGACCCCTGCCTCTCATGGTCCTTATAACCTCCCAAAGAGAAGCCACGTCCTCAATCGCTCACTCCTTGCTCCCTGTGGAGCTCATAATCTGCTATGTCCCCTGACAGAAAATCTGAGTGACAATTAGATGCATGGACACTTCTTTTTTTTTTTTTTTAATATCTTTATTGTTCGTATTATTACAAATGTTCCTCATTTTCCCCCCCTCCATTTTTCCACTCCACCAAGTTCCCAACCCACCCTCTGCCCTTTCTCCATCCCCCATTGTCCTCATCCATAGGTGCACAGTTTATATTCGGTCTCTTCCCGAACCCCCTACTCCCCTTTTCCCAGAGAATCATCAGTCCACTCCCCTTCCATATCTCTGATTCTATTATATTTACCAGTTAATATTGTTCATGTTTTTTACTTCCCTTGGTTTTTAGATCCACTTGTTGATAGTTAGGTATTTGTTGTTCATAATTTTTATCTTTATTCTCTTCCTCTTCCTAAAGAACCCCCTTCAGCAATTCAAATAATCCTGGCTTGGCGGTGATGAACTCCTTCAGCTTAAATTTATTTGTGAAGCTCTTTATCTGGCTTTGATTCTGAGTGATAGCTTTGCTGGATAGAGTATTTTTGGCTGTAGGTTCTTGTTATTCATCACCTTGAATATTTCTTGCCATTCCTGTCTGGCCTGCATGGTTTCTGTTGAGAAATCAGCTGATAATTGTATGGGTGCTCCTTTATAGGTAACTACCTGCTTTTGTCTTGCTGCTTTTAATATTCCCTCCTTGTCTTTTGCTCTTGGAATTTTAATTATGATGTGTCTTGGTGTGGTCCTCTTTGGATTCCTTTTGTTTGGGGTTCTGTGCACTTCTTAGATTTGTAAGTCTATTTTTCTCACCAGGTGGGGGAAGTTTTCTGTCACCATTTCTTTCAATATATTTTCGGTATCTTGCTCTCTGTCCTCTAGGACGCCCACAATTCTGATGTTGGTGTGCTTGAAGTTGTCCCAGAGGTTTCTTACACTATCTTCAACTTTCTGGATTCTCTTGTCTTCTTGCTTCTGCAGAGGAGTGTCCTCTGGCTCTTGGTGTTCTAAATCTTTAACTTGATTCTTACGATCTTCCATTCTGTTTTTAGCACTCTGTATAATATTTTTTTATTTCAGACGATGTATTCTTTATTTCTAGTTGATCCCTTTTCATATCCTCATATGTCTCTTTATTTTATCGGCCTTTTCTAGGAGATTCGTGAACAACCTTATAAGCGTGGTTTTGAACTCTATATCCAGTCGCTTTTTGTCCTTCATTTCTTTTGTTTGTGTTCTGTTTCCTTGTCTCGGCATTTTCGCTGCTTCCCTGAGTTGGTAGGGTGGCAGGATCAGCTGTGTCTATGCCAGGAGACAGCCTTATTTGACTAGACTTGGAAAACTGCAAATGCCTCTGTCTTAAGCTTGGATGGGGTGGAGTTTCGGGGTGGAACCTACAGCCTTGGTTTCCTGTTAGCCCCGCCCTATGAGGTTCCTGAGTCTCAGTGTCCTTTGGTACTGGCTGCAAGCACCTCTGAGAGAAAGGTGCCCTAGAGTTTCGCCCCCTACGAGACAGTCTAGTCCACCATGGGCAAACTACGACCCGCGAGCCGAATCCGGCTCGTTCGGCTGTTTTATCTGGCCCTCGGAGCCGAAAGAGCGGAAGGTTCTCTTGCTCTCCCCTCTGCTCCTTCACCAGCAGCCCAAGATGAGAGTGCCAGCATGGTCAGGTTGCTTTTGTTCCGGCCCTCTGGTCCAGTTTAAGAACTCATTGTGGCCTTCAAGTTAAAAAGTTTGCTCACCCTGGTCTAGTCTCTCCCCCAACGAGCCCAAAACTGGGGTTCAGCACAGTTGGAAATGGGGTTAATAGCAGTCCGGAGCTTATGTCTTCTTCCTGCTAGGGCATTCCAGCGGCTTATCAACAGTCTGTCCTCTGTGCACAATGTGCGCTATTCCAGGGCTCTGCCTTTTGCCGCTCCCATGAGCTTCTGCCTTACAGCCCAGATTCCCTCTGTATGAGCCTGGGGCCCAAGGGTCTGGCCCAGAACTGGGGTTCAGTGGAGTCCGGACTGGGGCTCAGCACAGTCCGGAGCTTTTATCTCCTTCCTGGTAGGAAACGCCAGCCAGGCACTTAGCCACCCCTCCTCTCAGGCTCCTTCCTCTCCCCACGCACGCACTGTGTCTCTCCATACCTTAGGCTTTAACAGCTCTGATTTTCCTTCTGGTTTTCTCTTTCCTTCTAGTTGTAGAATTTCCAGTCAGTCAGCTTTCCTGTAGTTCTGGATAATGTCCACTTTACATTTTAGTTGTGTTTTTTGAATTTGTTGTGTGAGGCTGCAGTTAGGCATTTACCTCTGCCGCCATCTTGGTTTCTCCTCAACACTTTTCTTTTTCCCTGGGGATGCCACCATTGCCTTCTCGGCTGTCTTAACTGAAGATGCATCTGGATTATTTTGATGTGGCCCCAAACCCCCAGAAACCATGCTCTCAGGTTGTGTTCTTTCCTGTCTAACCGCAGAACCCATGACACCCTTAAATGTCTCACATCGAGGATGACAACTACAGGCCATCAGTCAACCGCAGTCAGTGTCAGTGGAAGGAATCAATGAGCCAGGCCTCCACCCTACCCCTGCCTAACTTTCTCTTTTTGAAACTGATTTCTGGGTCAATCAATTAATCTGGAGAGAGGCAATATCCCATTAGAATTAAGGGATAGACACTAAGGGTTCTCTATCCTTTGATGTTAGCCTTTGAGAAGGTGTCTAAAAGCCTCAGGCACCAGAGGAGAGATTCAGAGTCCTTCAGGTCTGCAGTCAGTGTCCTGGTTCTCTACCAGGTCTGCGATCTGAGGCCCAGCCCACTCGGTCACAGCAGGCAAGATACCGACCTCATTTAAGGAGTCATCCTCATGATGACATGAAGCCTGAATTGGCACCGAGAGCTTTTCATAACCTTCTTTCCTTCCTTCCTTCCTTCCTTCCTTCCTTCCTTCCTTCCTTCCTTCCTTCCTTCCTTTCTTCCCTCCTTCCTTCCCTCCTTTCCTTCCTACCTTCCTTCCCTCCTTTCCTCCCTCCTTTCTTCCACCTTTCCTTCCTTCCTTCCTTCCTTCCTTCCTTCCTTCCTTCCCTCCTTCCTTCCCTCCTTTCCTTCCTACCTTCCTTCCCTCCTTTCCTCCCTCCTTTCTTCCACCTTTCCTTCCTTCCTTCCTTCCTTCCTTCCTTCCTTCCTTCCTTCCTTCCCTCCCTCCCTCCCTCCCTCCCTCCTTCCTTCCTTCCCTCCTTTCCTCCCTCCCTCCTTCCTTCCCTCCTTTACTCCTTCCTTCCTTCCCTCCTTCCCTTCTTTCCTCCTTCCTTCCTTCCTTCTTTCCTTCCTTCCTTCCTTCCTTCCTTCCTTCCTTCCTTCCTTCCTTCCTTTCTTCCCTCCCTCCCTCCTTCCTTCCTTCCTTCCTTCCTTCCCTCCCTCCTTTCTTCCTTCCTTCCCTCCCTCCCTCCCTTCTTCCTTCCCTCATTTCCTCCTTCCTTCCTTCCTTCCTACCTTCCTTCCCTCCTTTCTTCCTTCCTTCCTTCCTTCCTTCCTTCCTTCCTTCCTTCCTTCCTTCCCTCCTTCCTTCCCTCCTTCCTTCCCTCCCTCCTTCCTTCCTTCTTTCCTTCCTTCCTTCCTTCCTTCCTTCCTTCCTTCCCTCCTTTCCTGCCTCCTTCCTTCCTTCCCTCCTTCCTTCTTTTCTTCCTTCCCTCCTTTCCTCCCTCCCTCCTTCCTTCCCTCCTTTCCTCTCTCCTTCCTTCCTTCCTTCCTTCCTTCCTTCCTTCCTTCCTTCCCTTCTTCTTTCCTTCCTTCCTTCCCTTTTTCCTTCCTTCCCTCCCTCCCTCCTTCTCTCCCTCCCTTCCTTCTTTTTTAAAATGTATTTTATTGATTTCAGAGTGGAAGTGGGAGGGAGATGGAAACAGCATCAATGAGAGACAATAATGGGTCAGCTGCCTCCTCAAGCCCTAAATTGGGGATAGAGAATAAAACTCAGGCATGTGCCTTTGACCAAAATAAAATCCAGGACCCTTCAGTCTACTGGCTGAACCGCTATCCACTGAGGCAAACCAGCTCAGGCTCTTTCTCTTCCTTTACAGACTAACAGGTTGAAGGCTTTGATTTTGCCTCTAAGTGTAGCTTTTCCTGAATTCCAACCTTTTACATCTGGGCTACAGTTTATTTTTTAAATATCCAAACAAGCTGATTCCCTGACCCCAACCCCTCCCACCCTGCCTTCCCAGTGAAAACATCTTAACTGTTAACTGTAGGGGGTTTTCGTTTTGGATAGTTTAAATATTTAGTTTCCCTAGATTGGTCTGAAACTTTTCTGCCCAAAACATTGGGGGTCAGCATTTAGGCTCCTTAGTACCCATTTCCTAGTCAGACTGGAATGAAAGATGTGGGTGCTTCTGAGATGCTTGTCCTGGGCCTGCAGGGGAGAGCTATGGTTCTGTGGCCACCGAGCCCAGAAAGGAACCTTCTAAACTGAGACTGTCCCCATTGCCTGGCAGTGGCTTTAACCCTGAGGTGATTCCTCTGAGGCCTTGAATGCATGGAAGGCATTGCCTGGTCCTGACGTCAGCCACGTTGCAGGTGGAACCCCAGGAGGCCCCGAAGTGGACCTCAGTCTGGGTCCCCATGCAGAGAAATGGGGAGATTGGTTGGACAGCATTCGGGATTATTTGGTCATCCACTGTATGCCGGGAGTTTTTATGAAAGGGAATGGCCTCATATAAGCCCATCCAAGTCACCAGGAAATGAGTCAACGTAGAAGTGCCAGTTAAGGTTTAGACCCACCTGCCCCGTCCAGGTACAGAACCCGGCGAAGAATTTGAAAACTTGATCTTCTGTGGAAGAATCTCTTCCCTTTGATAAACAAGGCCTGGTTGCAGCTGCCATGATGTTGACAGGGTTGCATGTGATTGGCCGATGTTTATTTCTGTATCTGGTTCCAACATCCCAAAAAGCCCAAAGCATCCATCCTCAATGCCCTTTGGGCTTGAAAATGTCTAACTCCCAGGGCTGGACCCTCCTTCCTCTGCTCCCATTCTTAGATTTAAGCTTCTCCACCCAGTTTGCTGAGCTAATCCCATCTTTCCCAGATCAGACCCACCCTTTTCCTCCTGAGCAGGACAGAAGATAGAATCGTTCCCTTTGTCCACTAGGATGGCACTGCCTCCCCTCCAGCTTGTCTCCTTTTAAACCCTGAACTCACCCAGAGAAGAGTCTTTCCATCTCCCTTTTTCCAAGGAAAACCCCATCTTTTCCATGGCCCAGGTTCATTCACAGGGTCCCATTAGGATGGCCCAGCGCCATCTTGCTCAGCCCTGACCCCTGCTTGTCATGGTGCTTGTGACCTCACCTCCCTCAGAGAAGCCTTGGGGTCTAGGCACAGCTACAACCTCAGTCCCCCACCTCTTCCTCCCTGAGAAGCTCATGATCTGCTATGTCACCTGCCATAAAACGGAACTTGATGCCTGGACACATTTCCTTAGTTCTGGGGATGACACCAGTGTCTTCTCGAGGGTGTTTTAACTCTGCAATGTTCTGATACCATTGATGTGGCCAACGCCCCCAGAAACCATGCTCTCCGGTTTTGCTCTTTCCTATTTAACACCAGGAACCCAGGATGACGACTATGGGCCATCAGTCAACCTCAGGCTGAGGAAGGGATCAATGAGCCAAGCCTCCACCCTACTTCTCCCTAACTTTCTCTCAATCCATTCATCTGAAGAGAGGCAATAATCCCATTAGGATTAAAGGTTAGAGACTGAGGATTCTGATTGGATGTTAGCCTTTGAGAAGGTGTCTAAAAATCTCATATGCCAGAGGAGACATTCAGAATCCTTCATCTCTGCAGTCAGTGAAGTGGTTCTCTATCAGGTCTGACATCTGAGCCCCAGTCAACCTGGTCACAGCAGGTAAATTATGGGCCTCAGCTAAGGAAGCCGGGCTCACATTGGCACACAGAGCTTTCCTTGTTTTCTTTCTTTCTTTCTTTCTTTCTTTCTTTCTTTCTTTCTTTCTTTCTTTCTTTCTTTCTTCCTTCCTTCCTTCCTTCCTTCCTTCCTTCCTTCCTTTCTTTCAAACAGACAAACTGATTGAATGCATTGATTTTGCCTCTAAGTGTGGTTTTGCCTGAATTTCAAACATTTGGATTTGTGCTTTTGTCTATAAATGTGTAACCAAGCTGAATCTCAGCTGCCTCTCTCCCCCGAAACCCCTAATGAAAACATCTTAACTGTGGTTTCATTTCAGGAAACTTTTTAAAAATATATATTTTATTGATTTTTACAGAGAGGAAGAGAGAGGGATAGAGAGTTAGAAACATCGATGAGTGAGAATCACCAATCAGCTGCCTCTTGCACACCCCCTACTGGGGATGTGCCCGCAACCAAGGTACATGCCCTTGACCGGAATTGAACCCAGGACCTTTCAGTCCCCAGGCCAACGCTCTATCCATTGAGCCAAACTGATTTCGGCTCATTTCAGGAAACTTTTAATATTAACTTTGTGTCTCTAGATTGTTCTGAAACATTTCCCCCAAAAATGTGGGGGTCAGCTTTCACACCCTTTAGTACCCACTTCCTAGGCAGACTGGAATGAAAGATGTGGGTGCTTCTGAGATGCTTGTCCTGGGGCCTGCAGGGGAGCTATGGCTCTGTGGTCACCCAGCCCAGAATGGGACTCTCTAAACTGAGGCTCTCACCATAGCCAGGCATGGGCTTTGGCCCTGAGTTGACTCCTGTGAAAATGGCAAGTCAGAAGATGGGGCTCAAAGGCTTGGCCTGACAAGAATGTCTTGTTCCCCGGACTTTTCCACAGGATTTCATTGGAGCACCTTGAGGATGAGCACCAGGACCCCGCCCACACTCGTGCAGCTGGCAGGAGAGAGCCTGCTGAGGGACCAGGCCTTGGCCATTGCAGCTCTGGAGCACCTGCCCGCTGAGCTCTTCCCGCAGCTGTTCATTCAGGCCTACAAGAGTAAACGCCACCGGGTCCTGACGGCAATGACAAAAGCCTGGCCCTTCACTGTCCTTCCACTGGGTGGCCTGCCACAGCTGTCACTGGACGAGGTCTTCAAAGCCGTGTTGGATGGCCTTGACGTCCTTCTTGCCCAGGAGATTCGCCCCAGGTAAGGCTGCTCCAGGTGCCTGGTAAGGTCCTTGACATCCTAGAGACAGCGGGCATGAGGGCGTGTGGAGGGCATAAGGGGGAACCCAAGGTTTCAGATGGTGCCAATGAGGGTAGGGAGCCCTGGCACACTGCTGAGCTCACTGGGGAGTGAAGAACTGTCTACTGGGCAGAAGCACCTGCAAAACGTTCCCTGCCTCCTCCCAGTGGTAGGCACAAGTACGAATGTGTGGACCAGGAGGGATGGATGGAGATGAGCAAAGCAAAGCAGAGGGAAGAGGACGGTAAGGGAGAAGCTGACCTCGGGATTCAGAGTAGAAGCTCAGGGTTGCGGTGGAGTCTGATTGTTGCCTCAACTCAGATGCTCAGTCTCATTCTTCCCTGTCCTCATTCTGTTCATTTTATTTTCCCAAAAATTTTAAATATTTATTTTATTGACTTTTTTTACAGAGATGAAGGGAGGTAGATAGTTAGAAACATCTATGAGAATCATGGATCAGCTGCCTCTTGCATGCCCACTTATGGGGATGTGTCTCACAACCAAGGTACATGTAGTTGACCAGAATTAAACCCTGGACCCTTTAGTCCGCAGGCTGATGCTCTATTAACTGAGCCAAACCTGTTTTGGCCTCATTCTGTTCTTTTTTTTTTCTTTTTAAATAGTTCTTAATTGATTTCAGAGAGGAAGGGAGAGACAGATAGAAACAGCAATGATGAGAGTGAATCATTGATCAGCTGCCTCCTGCCAAAGCTCCCCTCCGCACTGGGCATTCATCCTATAAGCTAGGAATATGTTCTGATTGGGAAGGAAATCATAACCTTCGGGTTCCTATGTAGATGCTCAAACACTGGGACACACTGTCCATAAAGCCAATGCCCTGTGTTGATCTGAGAGAATCTCCAATAATGGCCGGCTTTCCCCCACAGGAGGTGGAAACTGCGGGTGCTGGATTTAAGGAACCAGTGTGCATATTTCTGGAGAACGTGGTGTGGAGGCGGCACCCAGAAGTGCTCACCAACAGGACCAGTGGCTGTGCACAGGTCCAGCCCCAACATGGAGCACCCCTTAGCTCCCGTGGAGGTGTTCCTAGACCTGAACTTCAATGAAAGTGACAGGGATGAGTTTGTCATGTTTGTCAATCACTGGGCCCAGCAGAGGGAAGGGCAGCTACATCTGTGCTGCAAGACAGTGAGGATTGCTGCGGTGCCCTTCCAGCGGGTGAGGCAGGTCCTGGGTGCGGTGCAGCTGGACTGCCTCCAGGAGGTGGAAGTGAACTGCACCTGGGACCTGCCCACCCTGGGGAAGTTTGCTCTTTACCTGGGGAAGATGAGGAACCTGCAGAGACTCTCTCTCTCCCATATCCACATGTTGAGTGAGGAGGAGGAGGAGCAGGAGGAAGGGGAGTGGGAGGAAGAGGATTGGGGCAAGGAACTGCAGGAGGAACAGCGATCCTTTTCCCAATTCCTCACTGAGATGCTCAGGCTGCAGCACCTCAGAGAGCTCACCATGGATTCCCCCTCCTTCCTCCGAGGCCGTCTGGACCAGATGCTCAGGTGAGTTGTGTAAAAGTGGACACAGTCCCTGAATGTGAAGGGAGTGATCTTATTAGGTACTTCGAAGGGTGGTATCCTGTGAGCACCCAAAGGAAGCATGTTTTGAAATCAACCTGTCGGGATGGGTAACAGAACTGGCTCAATGAGGGACCCAGCGAGCCTGGGTGTGTGACTTCTTCCTTAGGGACAGATGTCTAGGTGATGAGGCCTTAGGAAGAGGGGAGCAAGATCGAAAAGCCACCCAGGAAGTCATTAGAGAAAGGAAAGGCATGATTCCGAAGTTAAGGGAGCAGGAGTGGGAAGGATAGCAGAGTGAGAGATGGTTGCAGTGATGTAGGAATGCGAGTCACCTCTGCAGACTGGCCTTCCCAGATGTTGCTGCAGGATCTTGACCAGGTCTGCTCTATTGCTCTCTTAAATCCTCACTGAAGGTATTTTCCCCATTGATTTTTAGAGAGTAGAAGGGAGGAGAAGAAAGAGAGAGAGAGAGAGAGAGAGAGAGAGAGAGAGAGAGAGAGAGAGAGAGAAACACCTATGTGAGAGTGACATGTATTGGTTGCCCTCTCTTCATGCCCCAACCAGGGCCAGGGGGTTTAGCCTGCAAATGAGGTGCATGTGCTTGAGTGACAATCAAACCTGAGGCATGTCATTCCAAAGGCCAACACTCTATCCACTGATTTAAACCAGCTAAGACCAGGTGGGCGCCCTCTGAGTTAGTTGAATGAGCCTCATGTGGCCCAATGTCTGGTGCCTGGAGCCAAGCAGTGGACAGAAGGAAGCCTGAGTGGACAGCACTCTTGGTTTTGTCTCCCAGTCATAAGGTGCAGGGCTGGACACTGCCAGGCTCTCTCAGCACATCCCCAGGGTTTTCTATACGTCCAGGCACCCTCCAGAGTGCTGAGCTGTGCTTGGCAGCTGAGGAACAAAAGCTCTGAAGATGTGGTGAACTTGACCCAGCCTAAAAGGAGACTGGGCGTCCTGGGTGTTTCCCTTCATGAGATTGTCAGGACGACCCTGGGCTTGGACAAATCCATCTTCTGTCCCTGGAGGAACCCCTCTACCAGATACCCCCATCCTCAGGAACTAACTGCTCTGTCTCTCCCCAGGTGCCTGCAGACCCCCTTGGACAAACTCTCCATAACAAATTGCCGGCATTTGATGCCTTCAGACCTGACACACCTGTTCCAGTGCCCGAACCTCAGGCAGCTGAAGATGCTGTTTCTGTTTGGCCTACGTCTCATTGATTTTCATCCTGAGCCCCTCCGAGCTCTGCTGGAGGCAGTGGCACCCACCCTCCAGGAGCTGTGCCTGGATAACTGTGCCATGGTGGACTCCCAAGTCGAGGCCATCCTGCCTGTCCTGAGCCGCTGCCACCAGCTCAGGAAGTTCACCATCTCTGAGAACAACCTCTCTGCGGCCATGGTGGGGAAGCTGCTGCGCCACACAGCCGGGCTGCGCAATTTAGAGCACGAGCTGTACCCCGTCCCCCTGGAGTGTTGCACAACCCAGGGGACTATAAACCATGGGAGACTTGCCCTGGTCCGGGCTGAGCTGACGGGGATACTGAGGGAGTTAGGACAGAACAAGACTTTCTTTCTTATCAACAAGTACTGTAATTATGCGTCGCATCAGTATAATCTCTGATGTGGAGTTTTCATGACTTGTAGCTGTGCTCTGCCCGGTAGTGACCCTGCTCAGTGGGAACACTCAGCCAAAGCTTTGTTCTGGGCCCTAGGAAGCTGTAATATAGAACCGGGGTGCATTATGAACCCACATTTCAGGTTCATGCTCACTGTGAATGGGGAATGAAGGAAACCAGGGTGGGTCCGCAGTGACAAGCTCAGCTGTTGGGGAGTTCATGGGATCTCAAGGGGCAAGGTCCTAGAATCAGAAACATGAATTGGATTTGCTTGTGGAGGGGGGAGGGAATTTGGGCTGGAGGTGCAGGTGTGGGAGTGAATCCTGGGGTGAATGGTGTGAAAAGGAATGATCAGAAATAAAGACAGTTTGAAAGTCCACCATCTGGTCTTCCCTCATGTGTTCACCTGTCTCCCCACTTTTTACATCAGGACTCTCAAGAACTGATGGAGGGGGGAAAAAAGGTGGGGAGGGCCAGGATCAGAACCTGGAACTGCTGGGATGCCGTTTGGCTGCAGGGCTCAGCTCCATTTTATCCCTCCCTCCAGGTCTCTTCTCTCTGGGCATGTCTGACCTCCTTGTGGCTGCTCAGTGGGTGGATACAATGGGCCATGCTGAGGGGCCAACCAACCCCTGAAGTGAAGGGGACCTGGCTGCTGGCTCAGATCCTGGGCGTGAGTGTTCCCAGGCGGGGTGGTCCCCAAACATGCCGGCTCAGACTTGTGCAAACTGCCTCTCCCTTCCAGGAAACGCCAGCAGAAGCCCAGCTCAGGTCCCACAGGGTCACCTCTGGGTCTACTGTGTGCTTGGCTCATGGGCCCACATGCGTGTGCCTGGCGGTGATTTTATACTGCAGACAAATTCCATGATGCCTCGTGGAGGCAGCCTGGGCTTGTGCTGCTCCTTTCCAGGACACCCGCTAACTACAGGCATCAAAACTCACTTTGGCCTCCCTTCTTTGCTGTAAGAGCCTGTTCAGTTCTCTGTCTTCCCTATGTGATTCAGTTTGCTCAGAGTCAGAACCTGGCACACACACTGGGTGCTCAGGGGTGGCTGTGGGATGATTGACTGACAGGAGAAGGATGGGGGTCTAAGGGAGGCTGTGCAGGACAAGAGTTCCATGTGGCAGCAGTTGGCTGGCCATAGCTGGCCTCCCTCAGACCACCAAGAGCGACCCACTCATTCCACACACGTCTCATGAGGCGTGATTACACCCTGGCATCACAGAGCCTTTCATCCAGCAGGCCATAGCGATGTTAGACAAAAACAGAACAGAGATATTGGGGGACAGGCTTATGAAAGGGGGACTTTGGAGGCTGGTTGTCATAAGGAAGGTGATTGGGGGTGTGGTTCAGTTATGGGGTGCCACCAGGGCAGGAATGGGGTCCTGGAGACACAGTGTAGTAAGGGAAGGCACTTGTTATCTGGGAAGAGTTCTCTGTGGAAGAACCCCAACCCTAAGATAAAGGTCGCCTGGTGGCAGCTGCCGTGATGTTGCTATGAAGGGATTACGTGTTATTGGCCCACAATTATTTCTGTCCCTGGCTCAAAGATCTCAAAGAGCCTACACATCAGCCTTCAATGCCTTTCAGGTTTGAAAACGTCTAACTCCCTGATTGGGATGCTTTCCCACTAATTACGTTCTTACATTTAATGTTCTCCACCCAGATTGTGGAGCTAATCCCATCTTCCCCAGAGCAGACCCACCCTTTTCTCCTGAGCCGGACAGAAGCTGAAATCTCTCCCTTTGCACTCTAGGATGGCACTGTCTCCCCTCCAGCTTGTCTCCTTTTAGGACCTGAATTCAGCCAGAGAAGAGTCCTTCCATCTCCTTTCTTTCCAAGAAAAATCTCCATCTTCTCCATGGCCCTGGGTCATTCACAGGGTCCCATTAGGATGTTCCAGCACCACCATGCCCAGCCCTGACCCCTGCCTCTCATGGTCCTTGTGACCTGGCCTTTCTCAGAGAAGCCTTGTGGTCTGAAGCCTGAGGCCTTCCAAAGAGAAGCCACATCCTCAATCGCTCACTCCTTGCTCCCTGTGGAGGTCATAATGTGCTATGTCCCCTGACAGAAAACCTGAGTGACAACTAGATGCATGGACACTTTTCTTTTTACCTGGGGATGCCACCATTGCCCTGTTGGCTGTCTTAACTTAGGATGCATTTGGATTATTTTGATGTGGCCTCAAACTCCCAGCAACCATGCTCTCAGGTTGTATTCTATCCTGTCTAAGAGCAGGAAACCATGACACCCTTAAATGTCTCACATTGAGGATGACAACTATAGGCCATCAGTCAACCGCAGTCAGTGTCAGTGGAAGGAATCAATGAGCCAGGCCTCCACCCTGGCCCTGCCTAACTTTCTCTTTTTGAAACTGATTTCTGGGTCAATCAATTAATCTGGAGAGAGGCAATATCCCATTAGGATTAAGGGATAGACACTAAGGGTTCTCATTGGATGTTAGCCTTTGAGAAGGTGTCTAAAAACCTCAGGCACCAGAGGAGAGAGTCACAGTCCTTCAGCTCTGCAGTCAGTGTCCTGGTTCTCCACCAGGTCTGCGATCTGAGGCCCAGCCCACTCGGTCACAGCAGGTAAGGTACCGACCTCAGCTAAGGAGTCAGCCTCATGGTGGCAAGAAGCCTGAAATGGCACAGAGAGCTTTCCATATCCTTCCTTCCTTCTTTCCCTCCCTCCCTTCTTTCTTCCTTTCCTACCCTCTCTTCCCTCCCTCCTTCCTCCCTTCCTCCCTCCCTCCCTCCCTCCCTTCCTTCCTTCCTTCCTTCTTCCTCCCTTCCTTCCTTCCTTCCTTCCTTCCTTCCTTCCTTCCTTCCTTCCTTCCTTCCTTCCTTCATTTTTAAAATTTATTTTATTGATTTCAGAAAGGAAGTGGGAGGGAGATGGAAACAGCATCAATGAGAGACAATATTTGATCAGCTGCCTCCTCAAGCCCTCCACTGGGGATAGAGAACAAAACTAAGGCATGCGCCTTTGACCAAAATAAAATCCAGGACCCTTCAGTCCACTGGCTGAATCGGTATCCACTGAGGCAAACCAGCTCGGGCTCTTTCTCTTCCTTTACAGACTAACAGGTTGAAGGCTTTGATTTTGCCTCTAAATGTAGCTTTTCCTGAATTCCAACTATTTGCATCTGGGCTACAGTTTATTTTTTAAATATCCAAACAAGCTGATTCCCTGACCCCAACCCCTCCCACCCTGCCTTCCCAGTGAAAACATCTTAACTGTTAACTGTAGGGGGTTTTCGTTTTGGACAGTTTAAATATTTAGTTTGTGTCCCTAGATTGGTCTGAAACTTTTCTGCCCAAAACATTGGGGGTCAGCATTTAGGCTCCTTAGTACCCATTTCCTAGTCAGACTGGAATGAAAGATGTGGGTGCTTCTGAGATGCTTGTCCTGGGCCTGCAGGGGAGAGCTATGGTTCTGTGGCCACCGAGCCCAGAAAGGAACCTTCTAAACTGAGACTGTCCCCATTGCCTGGCAGTGGCTTTAACCCTGAGGTGATTCCTCTGAGGCCCTGAATGCATGGAAGGCAGTGGCTGGTCCTGACGTCAGCCACGTTGCAGGTGGAACCCCAGGAGGCCCCGAAGTGGACCTTGGCCAGGGTCCCCATGAAGAGAAATGGGGAGATTGGTTGGACAGCATTCGGGATTATTTGGTCATCCACTGTATGCCGGGAGTTTCTAATATAAGGGAGGAGTTTTTATGAAAGGAAATGGCCTCATGTAAGCCCACCCATGTCACCAGGAAATAAGTCAACGTAGAAGTGCCAGTTAAGGTTTAGATCCTGCCCGCCCTTTCCAGGGAAATAACCTGGTGAAAATGGAATGAGTATCGCTGGCTGGGCAGGGAAACATGGATGCTTGAAGCATAGACTGCTGCTACCTGAGTAGCACCTGGGAGCACACGGGACCTAGGAAGCCCTTGGTGAAAAATTTGAAAACTTGATCTTCTGTGGAAGTACCTCTTCCCTTTGATAAAGGTCACCTGGTGGCAGCTGCCATGATGTTTACAGGGTTACATGTTATATTTCTGTCTCTGGTTCCAAGATCCCAAAGAGCACAAAGAATCCACCCTCAATGCCCTTTGGGCTTGAAAATGTCTAACTCCCAGGGCTGGCCCCTCCTTCCTTTGCTCCCATTCTTAGATTTAAGCTTCTCCACCCAGTTTGCTGAGCTAATATCGTCTTCCCCAGAGCAGATCCACCCTTTTCCACCTGGGTGGGACAGAAGCTGGAATCTCTCCTTTTGCCCTCTAGGATGGCACTGTCTCTTTTTAGATCCTGAATTCATCCAGAGAAGAGTCTTTCTATCTCTCTTCTTTCCAAGAAAAATCCCCATCTTTTCCATGGCCCAGGGTCATTCACAGGCTCCCATTAGGATGGCCCAGAGCCACCCTGCCCAGCCCTGACCCCTGCTTATCAGGGTGCTTGTGACCTCACCTCCCTCAGAGAAGCCTTGGGGTCTAGAGGGACAGCCTCAACCTCAGTCCTCCACCACTTCCTCTCTGAGGAGCTCATGATCTGCTATGTCACCTGTCATAACACCTAACTTGATGCCTGGACACATTTCCTTAGTTCTCCTGGGGATGGCACCAGTGTCTTCTCGAGGGAGTTTTAAAACTGCAATGTTCTGATACCATTGATGTGGCCAAAGACCCCCAGCAACCATGCTCTCTGGTTTTTCTCTTTCCTATTTAACCTCAGGAACCTATGACACCTTCACTGTCTCACGTGGAGGATGACAATTACAGGCCATCATTCAACCTCAGTGTATATGGAAGGGATCAATGAGCCAGGCTTCCACCTTGCCCCTCCCTAACTTTATCTCAATCCAAGAATCTGAAGAGAGGCAATAATCGCATTAAGATTAAAGGTTGGAGGCTGCCAAAACTGGTTTGACTCAGTGGATAGAGTCCCAGGTCCGATTCAAGTCAAGGGTATGTACCTTGGTTGTGGGCACATCCCCAGTAGGGGGTGTGCAAGAGGCAGCTGATGGATGTTTCTCTTCTTTCATCAATGTTTCTAACTCTCTATCCCTCTCTTCCTCTCTGTAAAAAGTCAATAAAATATTTAAAAAGAAAATAAGTAAATGAAAGCATGAACTTAAGTGTTCTGCCTGGGTTCCACACAGTTCTACACCTAAAAATAAATCAACAAACAAACAAACAAATAAATAAATAAATAGAGGTTGCAGACTGAGTATTTTGATTAGACATTAGCCTTTGAGAAGGTGTCTAAAAACCTCAGACAGCAGAGGAGACATCCAGAATCCACCATCTCTGCAGTCAGTGAAGTGGTTCTCTACCAGGTCTGACATCTGAGCCCCAGTCAACCTGGTCACAGCAGGTAAATTATGGGCCTCAGCTAAGGAAGCTGAGAGAGCTTTCCTTTCCTCCTTCTTCACCTTCTTCATCACCTTCTTCACCTTCTTCTTCTTCACCTTCTTCTTCACCTTCTTCACCTTCACCTTCTTCTTCTTCACCTTCTTCTTCACCTTCTTCTTCTTCTTCTTCTTCTTCTTCTTCTTCTTCTTCTTCTTCTTCTTCTTCTTCTTCTTCTTCTTTTAAACAGACAAACAGATTGAATGCATTGATTTTGCCTCTAAGTGTAGTTTTGCCTGAATTTCAAACGTTTGGATTTGTGCTTTGGTCTATGAATGTGTAACCAAGCTGATTCTTTGACGCTCCTCCCCCCCCAAACCCTAATGAAAACATCTTAATTGTGGTTTTATTTCTGGAAATTTTAAATATTGAGTTTATGTCCATAGATTGGTCTGAAATTTTCCTCCAAAAACAGTGGGGGTCAGCTTTCAGGCCCTTCAGTACCCACTTCCCAGGCAGACTGGAATGAAAGATGTGGGTGCTTCTGAGATACTTGTCCTGGGGCCTGCAGGAGAGCTATAGCTCTGTAGTCACCCAGCCCAGAATGGTACTCTCTAAAAAAGCTCTCACCATTGCCAGGTAAGGGCTTTGGCCCCGAGTTGATTCCTGTGAAAATAGGGAGTCAGAGAATGGGGCTCAAAGACTTGGCCTGACAAGGATGCCTTATTACTGGATGTTTCCACAGGATTCCTTTGGAACACCTTGAGGATGAGCATCAGGACCCCACCCACACTCCTGGAGCTGGCAGGAGAGAGCCTGCTGAGGGACCATGCCTTGCTCATCGAAGCTCTGGAGTACCTGCCCGCCGAGCTCTTCCCGCTGCTCTTCACCCTCGCCTATTTTTATAGGCGCTACCGGTCCCTGAAGGCGATCACGAAAACCTGGCCCTTCACTGTCCTCCCTCTGGGGGGCCTGAGGCATCGAACTCGGACTAAGGTCTTAAAAACTGTGTTGGATGGGCTTGACGTTCTGCTTACCCCGGAGGTTCGCTCCAGGTAAGGCTGCTCCATGGTAGGGTCCTGGTAGGGTGCCTGGTAGGGTCCTGGGCATCCCGGAGACAAAGGGGGTCAGGGCATGTGGAGGGCCTAAGGGGGACCTGAGATTTCTGAAGGTGCCAGTGATGCTCAGGGAGCCCTGGCACTCTGCTGAGCTCACTGGGGAGTGGAGCACTACTTAGTGGGCAGAGGCATCTGCAAAATGTGCCCTGCCTCCCCCTAGTGGTAGTTAAAGATACAGGAAGTGCTGAGCAGGAGGGATGGAAAGAGATGAGCAAAGCATAGCAGGGGGCAAGGGTGACACTAACCTTGAGAATCCAAGTTAAGATCAGGGTGGGAATAGAGTCTGGTTGTTGCTTCAACTCAGATGCTCAATTCTCATTCTGGCCTGCCCTGGTTCTGTTGATCTTTTTATTTTTATTTATTTATTTATTTATTTATTTATTTATTTAAATAAATCATCTTTTAAAAAAAATATATTTTATTGATATTTTACAGAGAGGAAGGGAGAGAGAGAGAGAGAGAGAGAGAGAGAGAGAGAGAGAGAGAGAGCTAGACAGGTCGACGAGAGAGAAACATCGACCAGCTGCCTCTTGCACACCCCCACCTGGGTTGTGCCCGCAACCAATGTACATGCCCTTGACCGAAATCGAACCCCGGACCCCTCAGTCCACAGACCGATGTTCTATCCACTGAGCCAAACAGGTTTCGGCTGTTGATCTTTTTAAGATACCATTTTTCCCCTTGATTTCAGAGAGGAAGGGAGATATAGAGATAGAGGCCTCAATGATGAGAGAGAATCATTGATTGTCAGCCTCCTACACACACACCTCACATACTGGGCATCGAGCTTGCAAGACAGGCTTGTATCCTGATCAGGGATTGAACTGTGACCTCCTGGTTCATAGGGAGATACTCAACCACTTTATGGACACACTGTCCATAAAGCATCTTAGCGTACATCCTGATGACATGAAAGAATCTCTGCTAATGTCCTGCTTTCCCCACAGGAGGTGGAAACTTCGGGTGCTGGATTTAAGGTACAGGGGTTCCGCCTTCTGGAGAATGTGGTTGGGAGACCGCACCCAGGAGCCCTCGCAGATGGTACCAGTGGCTGTGCACAGGTCCAGCCCCAACATGGAGCACCCCTTAGCTCCCGTGGAGGTGTTCCTAGACCTGAACTTCAATGAAAGGAACAGGGATGCGTTTTTCATATATGTCATCCTATGGGCCCAGCAGAGGGATGGGCTGGTACACCTGTGCTGCAAGACGCTGAGGATTGCTGCGGTGCCCTTCCAGCGGGTGAGGAAGTTCCTGGATGCGGTGCAGCTGGACTGCATCCAGGAAGTGGAACTGAAGTGCACCTGGGACCTGCCCACCCTGGGGGCGTTTGCTCTTTACATGGGTCAGATGAGGAATCTGCAGAGACTCTTTCTCTCCCACATCCATATATTGAATGAGGAGGAAGAGGTCCAGGAGCGGGAGGAGCAACAGTTGGTGGAGGAAGAGGAGCAGGAGAGGGAGGAGGTAGAGGAGCAGGAGAGGGAGGAGGTAGAGGAGCAGGAGTGGGAGGAGGTAGAGGAGCAGGAGAGGGAGGAGGTAGAGGAGCAGGAGAGGGAGGAGGAAGAGCAACAGGCTTTGGAGGAGGAAGAGGTGCAGGAGAGGGAGGAGCAAGAAGAGCAGATATCCTTTTCCCAGTTCCTCTCTCAGATGCTCAGCCCACTGCACCTCCGAGAGCTGGACCTTGGTTCCCCCTCCTTCCTCCGAGGCCGTCTGCACCAGATGCTCAGGTGAGCTGTTTAGCAGTGGACATAGTCTTAGAATGTCAGGTGGTTTGAGGGTGACATCCCATGAGCACACAAAGGAAGCATGTTTTGAAATCAACCTGTCAGGATGGGTAACAGTACCGGCTCAATGAGGGACCCTGCGAGCCTGGGTGTGTGAAATCTGCCTTAGGGACAGATGTCTAAGTGATGAGGTCTTGGGAAGAGGGTTGGGAGGAGGCAAAGCCACATCAGATGGAGCATTTGAGACATAAGCTCTGTGCCCACCAGCCACGTGAACACACGTGAGCCTCTCAGATTCCTCATCTGTCAGAGATGGTCCTGGGTACCAGGATGGTCATTAGTAGGTTCTGCAGCTAAGGGAGTGGGAGTGGAAAGGATTGCAGAGTGACCAGTGGTTTGTGGTGATGTATGGATGGAAGTCGGTTCTGCACACTGGCCTCCCCAGTTGATGTTGCAGAATCTTCCACCTGTTTACTCTCTCCCTTTTCTTTAAATCCTCAAAAGAGAATATTTTCCCCATTGGTTTTTGGAGAGTGAAATGGAAGGGAAGAGAGAGCAAGGAAATACATAGTGAGAGAGAGATGATTGGTTGCCCTCAGCACATGCCCAAAATGGGGTCAAGTGTTGAGGCTGCAAATGACACCTGTGCCCTTGACCATGAATTAAATGTGAGACTCTTGGGTACAAAAGGGAAAGCTCTATCCACTGACTCAAACCAACTAGGGCCAGGGTGTTCCCTCTAAATTAGAGGAATGAGCCTCATGTGGCCCAGATGTCTGGTTCCTGGAACCAAGCAGTGGACAGAAGGAAGCCTGAGTTGACAGCACTCTTGGTTTTGTCTCCCAATCATAAGGTGCAACGATGCCCACCTTTGACCTAGACCAGTGGTCGGCAAACTCATTAGTCAACAGAGCCAAATATCAACAGTACAGCGATTGAAATTTCTTTTGAGAGCCAATTTTTTTAAACTTCAACTTCTTCTAATGCCACTTCTTTAAAATAGGTTAGCCCAGTTCATAGTATTTTGTGGAACAGTCACACTCAAGGGGCCAAAGAAGTGCATGTAGCTCTCCAGCTGCAGTTTGGCGACCAAGGATCTAGACACTGTGAGGCTCTCTGAGCAGGTTCCCACGGTCTCCCTTATGTCCAGCACCCTCCAGAGAGCAGTGCTCTGCTTGGCAGCTGAGGAAAGGAAGCTCTGGGGGAGTGGTGAACTTGACCCAGCCTAAAAGGAGACTGGGCTTCCTGGGTGTTTCCCTTCATCACATTGTCAGGACAACCCTGGGCTTGGACAAATCGGTCTTCTCTCACGTGGAGGCCCCTCTACCTGTCACCACTGTCCTCAGGAACTAACCATTCTGTGTCTCCGCAGGTGCCTGCAGACCCCCTTGGAAAAACTCACCATAACGCATTGCCGGCGCCTGACCCATTCAGACCTGACACACCTGTTCCAGTGTCCGAAACTCAGGCAGCTAAAATCTCTGCGTCTGTATTGTGCCAGCCTTGCTGATTTTAGTCCGGTGCCCCTCCGAGCTCTGCTAGAGGCATTGACACCCACCCTCCAGGAGTTGTGCCTCGATAAATGTGCCATGGTGGACTCCCAAGTCGAGGCCATCCTGCCTGTCCTGAGCCGCTGTCACCAGCTCAGTTTCTTCACCATCTCTGAGAACCGCCTGTCCTTGGCCACCGTGGGGAAGCTGCTGCGACACACAGCTGGGCTGTGCAATTTAGACGTGGAGCTGTACCCCGTCCCTGTGGAGTGTTACACAACCCAGGGGACTGTCAAGCAGGAGAGACTTGCCCTGGTCCGGGCTGAGCTGATGGAGATTCTGAGGGACTTAGGACAGCCCAGGTCCATCCTGCTTTCCACCAAGCACAGTGGCCAAAGGGAATATTATGATGTGGCATTTTCATGCCAGGGAGCCCGTGCTCCGCCCCGGAAATGACCCTGCTCAGTGGGTGCACCTGAGCTTCTTTCTGGGCCTTTGGAAGATGAAACCTCGGACCGGGGTGCATTATACAGTGACCACCCGATGCTTCAGGTTCATGCTCAGTGTGAATGGGTAAACAGAGGGACACAGCCAGGCTACAGGATTGCAGGGGCAATGGATGTGGAGTTCATGGGACCTCAAAGACAAAGTGTCCTACAGTCAGAAACATGAGTCTCTTTTGCTTGGGGAGGGGGCAGAATTGGGGCTTGAGCTTCTTATGAGGGAGTGAATCCTGGGGTGGATGATTGTAAACAAATGATCAGATATAAAGACAATTTCAAAGGCAACCTTCTGGTCCTCTTGCATGTATTCACCTGTCTCTCCAGTTTATACCCCAGGACCCTGTAGTTACTGATTTAAAAAAGTGGAAGGGACTCAGGATCAGAACCTGGAACTGCTGGGATGCGTTTCAGCTGCAGGGCTCAGCACCATGTTATCCCTCCCTCCAGGTCTTCTCTTCTCTCTGGGCATCTCTGACCTCCTTGTGGCTGCTCAGTGGGTGGATACAATGGGACAAGCTTTGGCATTGATTTTGCTCCCATTTGGATATCCTATTGTTGTGACACCCATTTGTTGAAAAGACTTTCATGTCCCCATTGAATCATCTTGAGAATCAAACCAGCCACTTTCCAGTGCACGGGATGACACTCAACAAGCTGAGCCACAGCGCCAGGGCACACATTGATCATAGAGCCTCCCAACCCCCACTTTCCTATTTTACTCACATTCCTAAATCCCCTTCCCCAAGGTGGACCTCTGACCCAAAGCCCCAACCCCTTCTGATGCCCAAAGACCCATATTCACCCTAGAACTCAGCTTATCCCCTCCTGACTCAGAGGCTGCTGACCTGCCTCAGCTCCCCAGCCTCAGAGGGGAGTCAGCTCCGGCCTCTCCTCCTCCAGAACCTGCCAGCAGCACCCGTCTCTTATGTTCTGACACTAAAACATGCAAACAGCAATTAACTGTTGTTTCTTCTGCTCGCCAGAAAAATGAATAGAACTTTTCCAATTCACTTTCTTACATTTTTGTCACTTGTTACCACAATCTACCAATTAATCAAGCCCTAGCTGCTTTGACTCAGTGCGCATCAGCCTGTGGACGGAAGGGTCCTGGGTTCCATGCCAGTCAAGGGCACAGAAGGTTGCAGACTTGATCCCTGGCCCTCTTCGGGTTGAGTGCAGGAGCCAACCAATCAATGTGTCTCTCACACCCACGTTTCTGACTCTTCCCCTCCTTTCTACTCTCTAAAAATCATTGGAAAAGATGTCCTCCAGATAAGGTTAGTAAAAACAAAAATAGCTTAACAAAATATCAAAGGCATGAAAATAAATTGATCTGTGGGGGCCTAAGAGCCAGGACACGGCCTTGCTGGGAAGATCTCCCTGTCAGCACCACCATCCCCCACAGGTGCCCCAGGTGGGCTCTAACCTTCAGGACTTCTCACAGAGGAGGAACAGGCTTGGGGCGTGACTGGCAAAGGTCACACAGGGAGTGAGTCTTTGGGCTGGGATATGAACCGAAGTGTGCCCACTGGCCCTTCTGCTAAACTTTCTCTCCCTTCCAGGAGAGGCCAGCAGAAGCCCAGCTCAGGTCCCACTGGACACATCTGGGTCTACTTTGCCCTTGGTTCATTGGCCTGAAGGTGTGTGGCTGCAGGTGTTTTGAAATGCAGACAAATTCCATGATTCTTAGAAGAGGCAGCCTGGGTTGTACTGTCCATTTCTAGGAGAGCTCAGCTACAGGCCTCAGCACTCACTCTGGTGTCTCCTCTCCTCACTCCAGAGTCTATTCAGTGGCGCTGGCTTCTCCTTGTGACTCAGAGTTCCCCAGAGTCAGGACGTGTCACACATATTGGGTGCTCAGGGGAGTCTCTGGGGAGAGTGACTGACAGGAGAAGGATGGGGCCTAGAGAAAGTCTGTGCAGGCCAAGAACTGAATCTGGCAGCAATGGGCTGGCCACAGCTGGCCTTCCTTCACACCTCCAAGGGCCACCTATTTATTCATTTGCAGATGTCTAAGGATCCATGATTGCTCCCTGGCCTCACAGTGCCTCTGGTTCTGCACACCACAAGGATGTAAGACAATACAGAGCAGAGCGATATTGGGGTCAGGCTTACTGAAGTGGGGGATTTAGGGGCTGGTGGTCATGAGGGAGATCATTGGTGGTGTGGTGAAGTAAAGTGGTGCCATGAGGGTGTTATGCCCAGACTTCGTGATCCCCAAAGACCAACAGGGAGCCGAGTTGGATGCAATAGATAAAAGAGCCTCTTCCATGCTAGCATGGGCTCTGTCCCACTCACGCCTACAGCATGGCGGAAGAGAGGCTGAACTTGGACAAGTCAAGGGGTTTTATAAGGGTGGTGATGTCACTGCTTTGGCTGACCCTGATTGGTTTGGTGAGGGATAGAGCCGTTACACAAAATGGAGGATAGCTCTGCCCTGTTCTGCCCTGCCCCACAATACAAAATGGAGTCAGTAGTTAGTTTAGTCCTGCCCTGCCCTTTCAAGGGCAGGAATGAGGCTATGGCAGGGCTGGGCAAACTAGGACCCCCGGGCTGGATCCGGTGAATAAAACTATTGAATTAAAAAACAAAACAAAACAGCATGTAATGATGTTTACTTTGAATTTATATTAGTTCACACAAACACTACATCCATGCTTTTGTTCTGGCCCTAAGGTCCAGTTTAAGAACCCATTGTGGCCCTCAAAAAGTTTGTCCATCCCTGGGCTATGGTGACACAGTGTAGTGAAGAAAGGCCAAGTGATTTACTGTCTGCCAAGTGTTTTCTGTATATGAAACGCAACTCTTTGATAAATGTCGCCTGTTGGTAGATGCCAAGATGCTGTTGAGCTTACCTGTGATTGGCTGACGTTTATTTCTCTCTCTGGCTCCAAGACCCCAAAGAGGCCATCTCATTCACATTCAATGCCTTTTGGGCTTGAAAATGTCTCACAGGTACTGCCCCTCCTTACTCAGGTCCCATTCTTAGATTTCAACTTCTCTCCCCAGTTTGCTGAGCTAATCCCATCTTCCCCAGAGCAGACCTACCCTTTTCCTCCTGGGCAGGACAGAAGATGGAATCCTGTACCTTTGCACTCTAGGATGGCACTGTCTCCCCTCCAGCTTGTCTACATTTAGATCCTGAATTCACCCAGAGAAGAGTCTTTCTATCTCTCTTCTTTCCAAGAAAAATCCCCATCTTTTCCATGGCCCAGGGTCATTCACAGGGTCCCATTCAGATGGCCCAGCGCCACCCTGCCCAGCCCTGACCCCTGCTTGTCAGGGTGCTTGTCACCTCACCTCCCTCAGAGAATATGTGGGGTCTAGGGACAGCCACATCCTCAGTTGTCTACCACTTGCTCCCTGAGGAGCTCATGATCTGCTATGTCACCTGTCATAACACCAAACTTGATGCCTGGACACATTTCCTTTGTTCTCCTGGAGGTGGCACCAGTGGCTTCTACTCTGCAATGTTCTGATACCACTGATGTGGCCAAAGACCACAGAAACCATGCTCTCAGGTTTTGCTCTTTCCTATTTAACACCAGGAACCCATGACACCTTCACTGTCTCACACACAGAATGACAACGACGGGCCATCAGTCAACCTCAATTGGTGTCTGTGGAAGGGATCAATGAGCCAGGCTTCCACCTTGCCCCTCCCTAACTTTCTCTCAATCCATTCATTTGAAGAGAGGCAATAATCGCATTAGGATTAAGGGATAAGTGCTGATGATCTGATTGGATTCCAGCCTTTGAGAAGGTGTATAAAAACCTCAGGTATCAGAGCAGAGATTCAGAGACTTCCAGCTCTGCAGTCAGTGCACTGGTCCTCCACCACATCTGAGATCTGACCTCTGACAACCCGGTCATAGCAGGTAAGTGTCCAATCTCAGCCAAGGCAGCTGGCCTCAGGGTGGCACAGTGAGTTTCCCTTTTTTTCTTCTTTTGTTTCGAAATCATTGATTTTGCCTCTAAGTGTAGTTTTGCCTGAATTTCAAACATTTAGATTTGTGCTTTGATCTATTTATAAATGTGTAAACAAGCTGATTCCCTAACCATCACCCCACTCCCACGCCCCTAATGAAAACCTCTTAACTGTGGTTTTATTTCTGGAAATTTTCAATATTCAATTTGTTTCCATCGATTGGTCTGAAATTTTCCCAACTAAGGTGTTGGTCAGCTCTCAGGCCCTTCAGTACCTACCTCCCAGGCAGACTGGAATGAAAGATGTGGGTGCTTCCGAGATATTTGTCCTGGGTGCCCTGGGTGTGCAGGGGAGCTATGGCTCTGGTCCCCCAGCCCAGAATGGGACTCTAAACAGAGGCTCTCACCATTGCCAGGCAGTGACTTCAGCCTGGAGTTGATTCCCGTGAAAATGGGGAGTCAGGGGATGAGGGTCAAAGTCTTGGCCTGACAAGAATGTCTTCTTCCCTGGACTTTCCCACAGGATTCCTTTGGAGCACCTTGAGGATGAGCATCAGGAACCCACCCACACTCGTGCAGCTGGCAGGAGAGAGCCTGCTGAGGGACCAGGCCTTGGCCATTGCAGCTCTGGAGTACCTGCCCCCCAGGCTCTTCCCGCAGCTGTTCATTCAGGCCTACAAGAGTAAACGCCACCGGGTCCTGACTGCAATGACAAAAGCCTGGCCCTTCACTGTCCTTCCTCTGGGTGGCCTGCCACAGCTGTCACTGGACGAGGTCTTCAAATCCGTGTTGGATGGGCTTGATGATCTGCTTGCCCAGGAAGTTCGACACAGGTAAGGCTGCTCCTGGTGCCTATTAGGGTCCTTGACATCCTAGAGACAGCGGGCATCAGGGCCTGTGGAGGGCCCAAGGGGGAACCCAAGGTTTCAGATGGTGCCAGTGAGGCTCAAGGAACCCTGGCACCCTGCTGAGCTCACTATGGGAACTGGAGGACTCCAGACTGGGAGAATCATCTGCAAAACAAAACATGCACTGCCTCCTCCCAATGCTCTTTGAAGGTAGAAGTGCAGAGAAGGAGGGATGGATAGAGATGAGCAAAGCAGAGGGAAGAGGATGGTAAGGGAGAAGTTGACCTTGGGATTCTAAGTAGAAGCTTATGGTTGGGGTGGAGTCGGATTGTTGCCTCAACCCAGATGCTCAGTCTGATTCTTCCCTGCTTTCGTTCTATTGTTATTTTTAAATATATATTTTTTTATTGATTTCAGAGTGGGAGAGAAATAGAGAGAAAGAAACATCAATGATGGAGAGAATCTAATTGGTTGCTTCCTGCACGACCCCTACAGAAGGGATTGATCCTGCAACTCTCATAGGTGCCCTTGGCTGGAATGGAACCTGGGACCCAATAGTCCACAGGCTGAAGCTCTGTCCACAGAGCCAAACCAGCTAGGCCTCTGTCCTTATTATTATTATTATTTTTTTGGAAAGCATTTTTTATTCTGGATTTCAGAGAGGAAGGGAGAGATAGAGATAAAAACACCAATGATGAGAGAGAGTCATTGATAGCCTGCTTCCTGCAAATATTTCCCATCTGCACTGGACATTAAGCCTGCCACACAGGCATGTGCCCTGATTGGGAAGCAAATCATGACCTCCTGGTTCATAGGTAGATGCTCAATCACTGAGACACACTGTCTGTAAATAATGTCATCCAATGACCTGTTGACCTAAAAGAATCACTCTAATGGGCTCCTTTCCCCACAGGAGGTGGAAACTTCGGGTGCTGGATTTAAGGAACCTGGGTGCAGACTTCTGGAGAATGTGGTGTGGAGAAAGCACCGAGAAGCGCTCACCAGCAGGACCAGTGGCTGTGCACAGGTCCAGCCCCAACATGGAGCACCCCTTAGCTCCCTTGGAGGTGTTCATAGACATTGACTTCCATGAAAGGCACAGATATGGGTTTTTCATGTACGTCATCCACTGGGCCCAGCAGCGGGAAGGGCTGGTACACCTGTGCTGCAAGACGCTGAGAATTGCTGAGGTGCCCTTCCAGTGGGTGAGGAAGGTCCTGGATGGGGTGCAGCTGGACTGCATCCAGGAGTTGGAAGTGAACTGCACCTGGGACCTGCCCACCCTGGGGACCTATGCTCTTTACCTGGGGCAGATGATGAACCTGCAGAGACTCTCTCTCCCCAACATCCACATGTTGGCAGGAGAGGAGGATGATGAAGAAGAGAAGGAAGAAGAGGATCAGAAGGGAGAAGCGTGGGAGAAGGAGGATCAGCTATCCTTTTCCCAATTCCTCGCTCAATTGCTCAGCCTGCAGCACCTCCGAGAGCTCGACATGGATTCCCCCTCCTTCCTGCTAGGCCGCCTGGACCAGATGCTCAGGTGAGCTGTGTAGCAGTGGTCACAGTCTTAGAATGTAAAAGAAGTGGTCTTGTTAGGTGTTTTGAGGGTGATATCCCATGAGCACCCAAAGGAAGCATGTTTTCTAAAAAATGTATATTTTATTGATTTTTTATAGAGAGGAAGAGAGAGGGATAGAGAGCCAGAAACCTCGATGCGAGAGAATCAGCCATCAGCTGCCTCTTGCACACCCCACTGGGGATATGCCCCCAACCGAGGTACATGCCTTTGACCGGAATCGAACTTGTGACTCTTGAGTCCGCAGGCTGATGCTCTATCCAATGAGCCAAACCGGTTTTGGCAGGAAGCATGTTTTAAAATCAGCCTGTCAGGGTGGGTAACAGAACTGGCACATTGGGGATCCCACAGAGCCTGGGTGTGTGAATTTTTTCTTTGGGAGAGATGTCTAAGTGTTGAGGACTTAGGGAGAGGGAGGGAGGAGGAAAAGCCACATCAGATGGATCAATTGCAGACATAAGCTCTGTGCCCACCAGCCATTGTGAACATACTTGAGCCTGTCACATTCTCCATCTGTCAGAGCGGGTCCTGGGCCCCAGGGAAGGTCATTAGTAGAAAGGATGGGCATGATTCCGCAGCAAAAGTGCGGGAGTGGAAAGGATTGCAAAGAGTGAGAGGTGGTTGCAGTGATGCAGGGATGTAAGTTTCTTCTGCAGACTGGCCTTCCCAGATGTTGCTGCAGGATTTTGCCCAGGTCTGCTCTCTCTCTCTCTCTCTCTCTCTCTCTCTCTCTCTCTCTCTTTCTCTCTCTCTCTCTCTCTCTCTCTCTCTCTCTCTCTCTCTCTCTCTCTCTCTCTCTCTCTGTCTTTATCCTTACCCTAGGATATTTTTCCCACTGATTTTAAGAGATGAAGAAAGAGGAAGAGAGAGAGAAACATTTATGTTAGAGTGACCCATGTATTGGTTGCCTTCTCTTCATGCCCCCATCAGGGCCAGGAGTTGAGCCTGCAAATGAGGTGCATGTGCTTGAGTGATAATCAAATCTGAGACACGTCAATCTAAAGGCCAACACTCTATCCACTGAGTCATACCAGTTAGTGCCATGTGTGTTCTTTATGTATTACATGAGTGAGCCTCATGTGGCCTAGATATCTGGTGCCTAGAGACAAGCAGTGGTCAGAAGGAAGGCTGAGTTGATAGTACTCTTGGTTTTGTCTCCCAATCTTAAGGTACAGGCATGTCCACCTTGACCTAGACATTGTCAGGCTCTCTGAGTATGTTCCCATGCTTTTTCATATGTCCAGTCACCCTCCAGGGTGCAATGCTCTGCTTGGCAGCTGATGAGAGGAAGCTCTGGGGATTTGGGATCTTGACTCAGCCTAAAAGGACACTAGGAGTCTTGGGTGTCTCCCTTCATCAGAGTTTCAGGGGAACCCTTGGCTTGGACAAATCCATCTTCTGACCCTGGAGGAACCCTTCTACCAGATACCCCTATTCTCAGGAACTAAAGGCTCTTTCTCTCCCCAGGTCCCTGCAGAACCCCTTGGACAAACTCTCCATATCAAATTGCTGGCATTTGATGCATTCAGACCTGATACACCTGTTCCAGTGCCCCAAAATATGGCATCTGAAGTCTCTGCATCTGTTTGCTGTCAGCCTCAAACATTTTAAGCCAGAGCCCCTCAGAGCTCTGCTGGAGGCAGTGGCACCCACCCTTCAGGACTTGGGCCTCGATAACTGTGCCATGGTGGACTCCCAAGTTGAGGCCATCCTGCCTGTCCTGAGCCACTGTCACCAGCTCAGGGAGTTCACCATCTCTGAGAACCGCCTGTCATTGGCCACTGTGGAGAAGCTGCTGCGCCACACAGCCAGGCTGTGCAATTTAGACGTGGAGCTGTACCCCGTCCCCCTGGAGTGTTACACAACCCAGGGGACTGTCAACCAGGAGAGACTTGCCCTGGTCCGGGCTGAGCTGACGGGGATTCTGAGGGAGTTAGGTCGGCCCAGGACCATCTGTCTTGGCACCAAGTACTGTCATCGATGTGGCTTCAGTAAATTTTATGACGTGGAGTTTTTATGACCTGTAGCAGAAGTGTCCCTATAATGACCATCGTCAGTGGGAACACTCAGCAAAAGCTTTGTTCTGGGCCCTTGGAAGCGCTAATATAGAACCGGGGTGCGTTATACAGGGGACACCCACATTTTCGCTTCATACTCACTGTGAATGGGGAAAGGAAGGAACCCAGCACCGGTCCACAATGACCAGGGCAAATGTTGGGGAATTCATGGGACATCAGGGAGTAAGGTCCTAGAATCAGACACACGAATCTGCTTTGCTTGGGGAGCAGGTCAGAATTTGGGCTTGAGCTTCTTGTGAGGGAGTGAATCCTGGGGTGGATGATTGTAAAGGAATGATGTGAAATAAAGACAATTTCAAAGGCAACCTTCTGGTCCTCTTGCTTGTATTCACCTGTCTCTACAGTTTACACCTCAGGACTGTGTAGTCACTGATTAAAAAAAGTGGGGAAGACTCAGGATCAGAATCTGGAGTGATGGGATGCAGTTTGGCTACAGCGCTCAGCACCATGTTATCCCTCCCTCCAGGTCTTTTCCTCTCCCTGGGCCTGTATGACCTCCTTGTGGATGCTCAGTGGTTGGATGTAATGGGCCGTGGTAAGTGTTCCTCCAACCCCTGAAGTGAAGGGGACCTGGCTACTCGCTCTGACCTTGGACTCTAGTGTTCCTCATGGTGCTCCAGGTTGACCTACAAGTCTCAGAACCTGTGCCACAGGAGGGGTTCAGGGACAAGGCAGGACCCCCATTTCCAGAAGGGCTCATCCATATGCAGAGGAACCATGTTGCCGGGCCTCCTAGCCCATGCCTGTTAGCCTGGTGCAGAGGAAATAAGCTGCTTTAGATCAGCTAAATCATCCAAAATCCTTTGACCAAAATACTACAGTTTTTCTGGGGCATAACACTTTTTCTGAGGGTTTCTACACCACATAAAATATGTCCCAGGGAGGGGTTGGGGAGGTTATATCCATGGGTAGTTGGCTTATTCCCATTAAACCTACTGTCTGTCTAAGGAGCAAGAGGGGAGACCGTGTTCTGAAATCAGCCTGTCTGAAGGGGGGCAGACACACAGCACAAATGAGTGAGCTTCTTCCTTGTGCTCAGTCACTGTATTAGGCTGTGTTCCCCGGAATAGCCAACTGGGACACATGGACGCAGGTAGGAGATTTACAGCGATAGGCTTCTGCCTTCAGTCCAATACCTGTTCTCTGTAAGTTGGAGAACCTTGAAAGCTAATGGAATAGCTCAGGCCAAGTCTGAAGACCTGAGAACCAGGGGAGCCCATGGCGGAACCTCCAGTGTGAGGCCATAGGCCTGAGAATAAAGTAAGGTGGTGCAAACCCAGGAGTTTGCTGCCCTGACAACCAGGAACCTAGGTTCAGCATCAGCTAAAACCAAAGATGAGAGAATTCTTCCTTCCTTCCTCTTTCTATTCCACTTGGGCCCCCAAGAGATTGGAGTAAGCCCACCTGCACTTTAAGATCTCCTTACTCGTGTGCTGAATCAAAACTAACCTGGTCCACTCACAGCCAGAATTGTTTTACTAGCTGCCTTGGCAACCCATGGTTGCATCAGGTTTAGCTCTTGACAAATTGTGGTGTGTGGGGTCCAAAAGTTTGACGACCTCAGGGCAAGTTGACACATAAAATTAACCCATCACAGGTACCCGAATCAAAGGGCACTCGAATTAAGACTCACGCAGAGGAGGGGTACTGTTGGGTAGAAGGACATCAGGCAAGAACCTCATTTCCCCTGTCAAATGAGATTCACCCTGCTTAGTGGATGCTTGTAAGATCCAAGGAGATGCTGCACGTTGAGGGCTTGGCAGTGGGCCTGGCGTAGAGTAAGAGCTCAGTAAATGGGCTTTCCCTCTTTTCCCTCCAAGCAGAAGCCCCCAGCATCCTTCCCCCTCAGTCTCCTGCTCTCCTCCTGAGGACAGGGAAGAGAGCCTAGCACAGGGCGCCCAGTGGGACTCAGCTTCTGCATACCCCCACACCCTCCTGACCCTGCTTCAGCCAAACAGCTGAAGCGGTCAGCCGTGGACTGTGGGTGTGAGTGGTTATTGAGTAGTGGGGGTGGACTTATAGTGAAAAGAGTGGATTCATCCCTGGTGATTATCAGGAGAAATGGCTAGGCCTCAGGCATTGTGCCCCACCTGCTGGTCAGACAAGGTGGCTTGTTAGTGTTCCAAGCAGTTCTATGCTGTGAAGTGTTTTTAAAATCTGCTTTTATGGAGATGCTATTTGAGTATAAATAGTTTACTTGTGAGTTATGTAAATGTTAATCATATAAACTGCCTAGGAAAGTGATTGAGGACTATTCCTGCTATGGCTCAAAGGTTGAGTCTGAACTGTGAACCAGGAGGTCAAGCTTCCAATCCTGGTTAGGCACATTCCTGGGGTTGTGGGCTGGGGTCTGTACAATGGCGCTGTCTTCTCCAGGTGACTCAGAGTTCCCCAGAGTCAGGACGTGTCACACATATTGGGTGCTCAGGGGAGTCTGTGGGGTGAGTGACTGACAGGAGAAGGATGGGGGCCTGGAGGAAGGCTGTACAGGCCAAGAACTCCATGTGGCAGCAATGGGCTGGCCACAGCTGGCCTTCCTCACACCGCCAAGGGCCACCTATGCATTTGCAGATGTCTAAGGACCCATGGTTGCTCCCTGGCCTCACAGTGCCTCTGGTTCTGCACACCACAAGGATGTCAGACAATAAGGAACAGAGAGATATTGGGGTCAGGCTTACTGAAGTGGGGGATTCAGGGGCTGGCGGTCATAAGGGAGATCATTGGGGGTGTGGAGAAGTGAGGTGGTGTCATGAGGTCAGGAACGAGGACAATGCAGACACAGTGTAGTCAAGGAAGGCATTCGTTAGCCACGAAATATTTTCTGGGGAAGAACCTCTTCCCTTTGGCAAACATGGCCTGGTGGCAGCTGCTATGATGTTGACAGGGTTGCATGTGATTGGCCAACTTTCATTTCTGTCCCTGGCTCCAACATCCCAAAGAGCTCACAGCATCCACCCATAATGCCCTTTGGGCTTGAAAATGTCTAACTCCCAGGGCTGCCCCCTGCCCGCTCTGCTCCCATTCTTATATTTAATCTTCCCCACCCAGATTGCTGAGCTAATCCTATCTTCCCCAGAGGGGATGCAGCCTTTTCCTGCTGGGCGGGACAGAAGATGTCCCTTTGCCCTCCAGGATGGCACTGTCTCCCATCCAGATTGTCTCCTTTTAGATCATGAATTCACCCAGAGAAGAGTCCTCCTACCTCTCTTCTTTCCAAGAAAAACCCAATCTTTTTCTTGGCCCTGGGTTATGCACAGGGTCCTATTAGGAAGGCTCAGCGCCACCCTGCCCAGCCCTGACCCCTGCTTGTCATGGTCCTTCTGTCCTGACCTCCCTCAGAGAAGCCTTGGGGTCTAGGACAGCCACAACCTCAGTCCCCCACCACTTCCTCCCTGAGGAATTCTTAATCTGCTATGTCACCTGCCATAACACCAAACTTGATGCCTGGATACATTTCCTTAGTTCTCCTGGGGATGGCACCAGTGTCTTCTCCAGGGTGTTTTAACTCTGCAATGTTCTGATACCACTGATGTGGCCAAAGACCCCCAGAAACATGCTCTCCGGGTTTGCTCTTTCCTATTTAACATCAGGAACCCATGACACCTTCACTGTCTCACACAGAGGATGACAATTATGGGCCATCAATCAACCTCAGTCAGTGTCTGGGGACGGGATCAATGAGCCAGGACTCCACCCTGCCCTTCCCTAACTTTCTCTCAATCCATTCACCTGAAGGGAGACAATAATGGCATTAGGATTAAGGGTGGGAGACTGAGGGTCCTGATTGGATTCTAGTGTTTAAGAAGGTGTATAAAAACCTCAGGCACCAGAGGAGAGATTCAGAGACTTCCAGCTCTGCAGTCAGTGCACTGGTCCTCCACCACGTCTGAGATCTGAGCCCCAGCCAAGTCAGTCACAGCAGGTAAATTACCAGCCTCAGCCAAGGCCACTAATCTCACATTGGCACAGACCATTCCCCTTTTCTTCTGTTGTTTTAACAGACTGATTGAAGGCATTGACTTTGCCTCTTAGTGTACTTTTTCCTGAATTTCAAAATTTGGATTTGTGCTTTGTTCTATTTTAAAGGTGTAACCAAGCTTATTCCCTGACACCCCTCCTCCCTCCAAGCCCCTAATGAAAACATCTTAACTGGTTTTATTTCTGGAAATTTTAAATACTAAGTTTGTGTCCATATATTGTTCTGAAATTTTCTCCAAAAAAGGTGGGGGTCAGCTTTCAGGCCCTTTGTATACAATTCCTAGGCAGACTGGAATGAAAGATGTGGGTGCTTCTGAGATGCTTGTCCTGGGGCCTGCAGGGGAGCTATGGCTCTGTGGTCACCCAGCCCAGGATGGGACTCTCTAAACTGAGGCTCACACCATAGCCAGGCATGGGCTTTGGCCCTGAGTTGATTCCCGTGAAAATGGGGAGTCAGAGGCTGGGGCTCACAGGCTTGGCCTGACAAGGATGCCTCCTTCCCTGGACGTTTCCACAGGATTCCTTTGGAGCACCTTGAGGATGAGCACCAGGACCCCACCCACACTCGTGCAGCTGGCAGGAGAGAGCCTGCTGAGGGACCAGGCCTTGGCCATTGCAGCTCTGGAGCACCTGCCCCCCAGGCTCTTTCCGCAGCTGTTCATTCAGGCCTACAAGAGTGAACGCCACCATGTCCTGAAGGCAATGACACAAGCCTGGCCCTTCACTGTCCTCCCTCTGGGGAGCCTGAATGATCCACTGCCAGTCAAGGTCTTAGAAGCCGTGTTGGATGGGCTTGGCGTTCTGCTTGCCCAGGAGGTTCGCCCCAGGTAAGGCTGTTCCTGGTACTTGGGAGGGTCCTGGGAATTCCTGAGACAAAGGGGGTCAAGGCATGTGGAGGACCTAAGGGGGACCCGAGTTTTCTGAAGGTGCCAGTGAGGGTAGGGAGCCCTGGCACTCTGCTGAGCTCACTTGCCAGTGGAGCACTGCCTACTGGGCAGAGGCACCTCCAAAATGTGCCCTGCCTCCCCCTAGTGGTAGTTAAAGGTACACAAAGTGCTGAGCAGGAGGGATAGAAGGAGATGAGCAAAGCATAGCAGGAGACAAGGGAGATGCTGACCTTGAGAATCAAAGTTAAAGTCAGGCTGGGGGTAGAGTCTGGTTGTTGCCTCAACTCAGATGCTTAGTCTCATTCTGACCCGCCCTCATTCGGTGCATCATTTAAAAAAAACTTTTTCCCCCCTTGATTTCAGAGAGGAAAGGAGAGAGACATAGAAGCATCAATGGTGAGAGAGAATAATTGATTGGAAGCCTCCTACTCACACACACACACACACACACACACACAAACACAGAGCTTAAGCAGGGAGAATGCAAACCAAGCACGTATCCTGACCAGGGATTGAACTGTGTCCACCTGGTTCATAGGCAGATGCTCAACCACTGACACACACTGTCCATACAGCATGTCAGCCAATGCCCTGTTGACCTGAAAGAATCTCAGCTAATGTCCTGCTTTCCCCACAGGAGGTGCAAACTGCGGGTGCTGGATTTAAGGAACCAGGGTCGCGACTTCTGGAGAATATGGTGTGGAGAGAGCACCCAGAAGTACTCACCAACTTGTCCAGAGACTGAGCACAGGTCCAGCCCCAACAAGAAGCACCCCTTAGCTCCTGTGGAGGTGTTCCTAGACCTTGATTTCAATGGAAGGGACAGGGATGCGTTTCTCAAGTACGTCATCCAATGGGCCCAGCAGCGGGAAGGGCAGCTACACCTGTGCTGCAAGACGCTGAGATTTGCTGCGGTGCCCTTCCAGAGGATGAGGAAGGTCCTGGATGAGGTGCAGCTGGACTGCATCCAGAAGGTGGAGGTGAAGTGCACCTGGGACCTCCCCACCCTGGAGACGTTTGCTCATTATGTGGGGCAGATGAGGAACCTGCAGAGACTCTTTCTCTTCCACATCCATGTGTTGGGTGAAGAGGAGGAGGAAGAGGAAGTAGAGGAAGAAGAGGAACTGGATTGGGAGGATGATGAGGAACTGGATTCGGAGGATGATGAGGAACTGGATTGGGAGGATGATGATGAGCAGGATTGGGCAGATGATGAAGAGCAGGATTTGGAGGAGGAAGAGGAGCAGGAGAGGGAGGAAGAGGAGGAGCAGATATCCTTTTCCCAGTTCTTTTCTCAGATGCTCAGCCCACTGCACCTCCGCGTGCTGGCCCTGGAATCTCCCTCCTTCCTCCGAGGCCGTCTGCACCAGATGCTCAGGTGAGCTCTTTAGCACTGTACAAAGTATTAGAATATAAAGGGAGTGGTGTTCTTAGATGCTTTGAGTGTGATATCCTGTGAGCACCCAAAAGATGCATGTTTTAAAAACAGCCTTTCAGGATGGGGAACAGAACTGCCTCAATGAGGGACCCAGCGATCTAGGATGTGTGAAATCTGCCTTAGGCAGTGATGAGATCTTGGGAAGAGTTGTGGGAGGAGGCAAAGCCACCTCAGATGGAGCATTTGAGACATAAGCTCTGTGCCCACCAGTCACGTGAACACACGGGAGCCTCTCTCAGATTCCCCATCTGTCAGAGATGGTCCTGGGTACCAGGAAGGTCATTAGTAGAAAGGACAGGCATGATTCTGCAGCTAAGGAAGCCATAGTAGAAAGGATTGCAGCGTGACCAGTGGTTTGCAGTGATGTATGGATGCAAGTTGCCTCTGCACTATGGCCTCCCCAGTTGATGTTGCAGAATCTTCCTCTGGTTTACTCTCTCCCTTTTCTTTAAAACCTCAAAGGAGAATATTTTTCCCCATTGATTTTTAGATGGTGGAATGGAAGGGAAGAGAGTGTGAGAGAAATATATAGTGAGAGACAGAGATCATTGATTGGTCTCAGCAACCCCTCTACCTGCTACCCCAATCCCGGGAACTAACCTTTCTGTGTCTCCTCAGTTGCCTGCAGACCCCCTTGGAAAAATTCATCATATCTGGTTGCCGGTGTCTCACTCATTCAGACCTGACATACCTGTTTCAGTGCCCGAACCTCAGGCAGCTGAAGTCCCTGCGTCTGGATTGTGGGAACCTCTCTGACTTCAGTCCTGAGCCCCTCCGAGCTCTGCTGGAGGCAGTGGCACCCACCCTCCAGGAACTGTACCTCGAGAAATGTGCCCTTGTGGATTCCCAAGTTGAGGCCATCCTGCCTGCCCTGAGCCGCTGTCACCAGCTGAGCAAGTTCAACCTCACAGAGAACCGCCTCTCTGTGGCCACCCTCGGGAAGCTGGTGCGCCACACAGCCGGGCTGCGCAGCTTAGAACATGAGTATTACGCGGTCCCCCTGGAGTGTTACACGACCCAGGGCACTGTCAACCAGGATAGACTGGCCCTGCTCCAAGCTGAGCTGAAGGGGATTCTGAGGGAGTTAGGACAGCCCAGGACCATCACGCTTGTCACCAACAGAGGCTACCACCAGTTTTATGATGTTGCACATTCATGACCGGGAGCCCGTGCTGTTCCCCTGTGTGGACCCTGCTCAGTGGGTGCACCCAGCAGAGACTTCTTTCTGGGCCTTTGGAAGCTGAAACCTTGCATTGGGGTTTCAGTTTCATGCTCAGAGTGAATGGGGAAAGGGAGGGACACAGCCAGGAAACAGGATTGCAGGGGCAAAGGATGGGGAGTTCATGGGACCACAAAAGCAAAGTGTCCTACAATTAGAATCTCATTTGTGTGGGGAGGGGCAGAACTGGGGCTTGAGCTTCTTGTGTGGGAGTGAATCCTGGGGTGGATGATTGTAAAGAAATGATGAGAAATAAAGACAATTTCAAAGGCAACCTTCTAGTTTTCTTGCATGTATTCACCAGTCTCTCCCGTTTACATCTCAGGACCCTGCAGTAACTGATTAAGAAAACAGGGAGAGGCTCAGGATCAGAACCTGGAGTGATGGGATGCGGTTTGGTTGCAGCGCTCAGAACCATGTTATCCCTCCCGCCAGGTCTTCTCCCTGGGCCTGTCTGACCTCCTTGTGGCTGCTCAGCGGGTGGATACAATGGGCCATGCTAAGTGGCCCACCAACGCCTGAAGTGAATGGGACCTGGCTGCTGGCTATGACCTTGGACTCAAGTGTTCCTCATGGTGCTCCAGATTGACCCACAAGTCTCAGGACTTGTGACAGGAGGGGATCAGGGGTATAGCAGGACCCCCACTTCCAGAAGGGCTCATCCAAACTGCAGAGGAACCATGATGCTGGGCCTCCTAGCCCCTGCCTGTTAGCCTCGTGCAGAGGAAATCAGCTGCTTTAGGCCAGCTAGATCATCCAAAATCCTTTGACCAAAATACTACAGTTTTTCAGGGACATAACACCTTTTCTGAGGGTTTCTACACCACATACAATATCACCTGGGGAAGGGTGGGAGGAGGTCATATCCATGGTGGGTTGGCTTATTCCCATTAAACCTACTGTCTGTCTATAGAGGAAGTCTGGAGACCGTGTTCTGAAATCAGCCTGTCAGGATGGGAAGCAGACACACTGCACAAATGAGTGAACTTCTTTCCTGTGATCACTCTCTGTATTAGGCAGTGTTCCCCAGAATAGCCAACATGGTACACATGGATGCAGGTTGGAGATTTATAGGAATAGGCTCATAATGTTACAGTAAACCAAAGAAGAGCAAAGCAATACCAGAGATGGAGTGATATTAATTATGCGCAGATGCAGAAGAAAATGTCTCTCCAATTCTGGGCCCCAACATGCAGGAATCTTCCTAGTTATATGACTTTACCTTCTTTGTCTCCCAAATATGAGTGTTTTAGCCCCATTTTGCAATTTCTTAAAAAGCCCATATGTACTAGAGCCTTGAAACCTCAACCAGAGGCCTGGCCTGACACCAGCACTGATAATCTTGTCTGGGGAACGTTTAATTTACAGAAGTCAAATAGCAGGGTTAAAATTTAAAGAGGAAATCTAAAAGACAAGAGCCTCTAGCCACCTGCATTTTTAATTAGATTGGAGCTGGAGTGACCACTGTCTTCCCCTCGTGACTCAGAGTTCCCCAGAATCAGAGCCTGGCCCACACACTGGATGCTCAGGAATATCCGTGGTATCCTTGGTTGACAGTAGAAAGATGGGGGCCTAATGGAGGCTGTGCAGGATAAGAGTTCCACATGGCATCAGTTGGCTGGCCATCACTGGCCTCCCTCAGACCACCAAGAGCCATGCATTCATTCTACACACATGGTTTAAAGAGCCATTATTACACTCTGGCCTCACAGAGCATTTCATCCAGCAGGCCAGAATGATGTTAGACAAGAATAGAGATACATTGGTGGACAGGCTTACTGAAGGGGGGATTTTAGGGGCTGGTTGTCACGAGGGAGGTCATTGGGGGTGTGGTGAAGTGAAAGGGTGCCATGGGGGCAGGATTGGGGACAATGGAGACAAGGGGGAGTGAGGGAAGGCACTTGCTCTCTGGGAAGAGTTCTCTGTCCAAGAACCTCTTCCCTTTGATAAATGTCCCTTGGTGGCAGCTGCCATGATTTTGACAGGGTTACATGTTTATTTGGCCCACGTTTATTTCTGTCCTTGGCTCAAACATCTCAAAGAGCCCACAACTGTGCCTTTAATGCCCTTCAGGCTTGAAAATGTGTAACTCCCAGATTGGGCCACTTTCCCACTAATCATATTTTTACATTCAATCCCTCCACACAGTTCCCTAAACTAATCCCATCTTCCCCAAAGCAGACCCACCCTTTTCCTCCTGGGAGAAGATGGAATCCTCTCCCCTCCATCATGTCTCTTTTAGATCCTAAATTCACCCAGAGAAGAGTCCTTTCACCTCTCTTCTTTTCCAAGAAAATCCCCCAACTTTTCCATGGCCCAAGGCCATCCACAGGTTCCCATTAGGATGGCCCAGGGCCACCCTGCCCAGCCCTAACCCCTGCCTCTCATGGTCCTGTGACCTGGCCTTTCTCAGAGAAGCCTTGTGGTCTGAAGGGCCACCCGCATCCTCAATCGCTCACTCCTTGCTCCCTGAGGAGCCAATGATCTGCCATGTCACCTGACTGAATACCTGAGTGACAACTAAATGCATGGACACATTTTTTCCTTCCTTGGGGATGCCACCATTGCCTTCTTGGCTGATTTAACTGTGGACAATTTGGATTACTTTGAGGTAATCCAAACACAACCTGAGAACATGGGGGTGGGAGGTCGTTGGCCCCATGTTCTCAGGTTGTGTTTTTTCCTGTCTAAATTCAGGAACCCATTTCACCCTTCACTGTCTCACACCCAGGATGACAACTCTGGGCCATCAGTCAAGTTCAGTCAGTGTCTGTGGAAGTAATCAAAGATCTAAGCCACACCCTTGCCCCTCTAGAACTTATCCCATTTCCTAATCCCATTTCTGGATTAACCAATTAGTATGGAGAAAGGCAAAAATCCCATAAGGTTGAGGGGTTTAGACCAGGGGTTCTGATTGGACGTTAGCAATTAAGAAGGCTTATAAAAACCTCAGGCAGCAGTGGAGTCAGAGTCATTCAGCTCTGCAGTCAGTGCCCTGGTTCTCTCCCGGATCTGAGATCTAAGCCCCAGCTAACCTGGTCACAGCAGGTAAGGTACCGACCTCAGGTAAGGAGTCAGCTTCATGGTGGCACGAAGCCTGAACTGGCTCGGAGAGCTTTTCATATTCTTCTTTTTTTTCTAACCTTTATTTTTTCAAATGTATTTTATTGATTTCAGAGAAGAACGGTGAGGGAGAGACAATAATTGATCAGCTGCCTACTCAAGACCTCTATTGGAGATATGGACCAAAATGTGGCCATGTGCCTTTGTCCAAAATAAAACCTGAGAACTTTCAGTCCACTGGCTGAACCGGTATAAACTGAGGGAAACCAGCTAGGGCTCTTTCTCTTTTCTTACACACTAACTAAGTTGAAGGCATTGATTTTGCCTCAAAGTGTAGCTATGCCAGAATTCCTACCATTTGCATCTGGGCTACAGTTTATTTTTTAAATATCTAAACAAGCTGATTCTCTGACCCCCAACACCTCCTGACCTGCCTCTACAGTGAAAACATCTGGATTATTAACTATAGGGGTTTTAGTGTTGGAAATATTAAATATTTAGTTCTGTCCTAGATTGATCTGAAACTTTTCTGCCCAATAAGTTGGGGGTCAGCTTTTAGGTCCCTGAGTACACACGTCGTATTCAGACTGGAATGAAAGATGTGGGTGCTTCTGAGATGCTTGTCCTGGGGCCTGCAGGGGAGAGCTATGGCTCTGCGGCCACCGAGTCCAGAATGAGACTTACTAAACTGAGACTGTCCCCATTGCCAGCCAGTGGCTTTGACCCTGAGGTGATTCCTCTGAGGCCCTGAATGCATGGAAGGCATTGCCTGGTACTGACGTCAGCCATGTTGTAGGCGGAACCCCAGGAGGCCCGCAAGTGGACCTCGGTCTGGGTCCCCATGCAGAGGAATGGGGAGATTGGTTGGACAGCATTCGGGATTATTGGTCTTGGATTGTATGCCGGGAGTTTCTAATATAAGCAAGGAGATTTTATGAAAGGGAATGGCCTCATGTAAGCCCACCCATGTCACCAGGAAACCAGTCAACATCGAAGTGCCAGTTGAGAGTCTTGGATTTCTACTGGTGTTGCTGCTGTGAGGATGGTGGGGGGCAGAGGCTAAGAAAGAAGAAAGAGGTGGCAGCAAGCAGGAGTCGGGGATAGTGTACTCAGTTTGGTAAAATTTCTGTTTTCTGGCATAATAGATTGGAACTCAGTGAAGACACAGATGTTCCTGTTGAGAGCAACCAGCTAATCGTTACATTTTAAAGGCGATTTCTGTGACTGAGTTGTCATTTGGAAGACTAAATCCATTTTCAAAGGACTTGAAGCTGGTCCTCACCTTAAGGAAGCAGTGGCTTGTTTTTAAAAAGCCATTTGTGATCTCAGCATCTACCCAGCATGCCTAATCAAGGAGAAGACTGCTATTTTTTTTTCTATTCTACGTGTACCAAAGGTGACAGCTGTCGATTCCGTCACTGTGAAGCTGCACTAGGAAATGAAACTGTTTGCACATTATGGCAAGAAGGACGCTGTTTTCGACAGGTTTGCAGGTTCCGGCACATGGAGATTGATAAAAAACGGAGTGAGATTCCTTGTTATTGGGAAAATCAACCAATGGGATGTCAAAAACTAAACTGCGCTTTTCATCACAACAGAGGACGTTATGTGGACGGCCATTTTCTACCTCCAAGCAAAACGGTGTTGCCCACTGTGCCCGAGTCACCAGAGGAGGAAGTGAAGGCTTCCCAGCTCCCAGTTCCACAAAACAAATCGTCTGTCCAGTCCAAGTCCTCTCCTCAACTGCAAAGTGTGATGAAAGCAGAAAGTTCAGAAAACATTCCTATCCCCACGCATCCACCAGTTGTGATCAATCTTGCAGATGATGATGAAGATGATGATCATCAGTTTCCTGAGGAAGGTGATGAAACCAAAACATCAACCCTGCAACCATCTCCCGAAGGTCATAATGGATTACGAGGGGCTTCTGCCCGGAAACCCGGGGTCAATTTAAAACAAGGTGAATGTTTGAATTTTGGAATAAAAACTCTTGAGGAAATTAAGTCAAAGAAGATGAAGGAAAAGCAAGGTGAAGGTTCTTCAGGAATTCCTAGTCTTTTACTCCAGCCTCAGCCCATTCCAGGTCCTGAAAAAGAGAATGCCCGGACTGTGGTGAGGACAGTAATTGTCTCCAACAAACAAAGAGGACCATTGATGAGGCTGAGTCTCCCTGCGAGACTGGGGAAACGAAAATGTCCTGTAGATGGTGACAGCGATCCTCCATTAAAGCGTAGCCTTGCACAAAGGCTGGGGAAGAAAGTTGATGCTTCAGAAACTGACAAAACACCAAAGAAAGTTCACATTTCCAAGTCTCTACAGCAACGATTAGGGGTGCCAGCTGGTCAAAACAGAAAGGAGGCAGCAGAGAGAGTTACTAAAGTTGGTGAGATCCATGTGAAGACGTTAGAAGAAATCCTCCTCGAAAGAGCCCGTCAGAAACGTGGAGGATTGCAAACTCACCTCAACACAGAAGGCCCTTCAACCGCTGACGATTCTACTTCAGGAGCAAGAAGCTCTACCACTGTTCGAATCCAAACCTTCTCGGAGGTCCTAGCTGAAAAGAAACATTGGCAGCAAGAAGCAGAGAGACGAAAAAACAAAAAATTAAAGACGGATAGTGAGATTAGAAAGACATCGGTTTTACCACCAATGGTTGCCGACAAAGGACAATCGCGGGAGCCTGCAGCGAGAACAAAGGCTGTGCAGGAGGTGCATATCAAGACGCTGGGGGTACAGCAGAGCTCCAAGAGCAGCCCCAGCTCCCAGCCTCAGCCCCAGGCCCCCTCGGGGACGAGGCGGCTTTTACGAATCACCAGAAAGTCAGGGATAAAAGAAGAGAAGAAACTTCAAGAAGAAAGTGAAGTTGCATTTCAGAGCAGTGTTGCTAGAACAGAAGCTAAAGAGGCTCCAAGTGAGACAGCAGGAGTTGGCATTCAAATTCCAGTCAAGACATGTGAGGCGATGCGAGAAAAGCACATACAGAAGCAGCCAGAGAAGGGAACCTCACAGAAGGAAACACCGGTGCTGACATCCCTCCGGGGAGATGTAGACTCTGGTGCTGCCCAGCCAGCAGAGGCGCCAGTGCTCACTACTGTGCCCAGCATCCCCTGGAGCCTACCAAAGCGGCTTCCCACCAGGTCATCCCAGAAGGCAGAGGTGGAAACCGCAGGGATTGGCGATTCAGTGTTAAATGTGAAATGTGCGGCACAGACCTTGGAAAAAGGGGTTAAAGCTAAACCCAAAGGGATTGTGAAGCCATCTGTGGTTAAAGTGGTCTCTCTCCCCCCAAATTGGCCCCCAAGCGCAGTGAAGCCGCTCAGCACCAGCGGGGTCCTGCAGGAGAGCCCAACCAGAAACGCAGGCACGGCTGCTGTTCCGCTCCTTTCTGAGGACGAAGCAGTCACTGCTCCTGACACAGAGAGACCACAGAGAGACAGTACTGTGCTGCCTCCAGCCCCGTCCTCATCAGCTCCCTCGCCACCAGAAGTCTCTGGCCCGTCCTCATCCCAAATGGCCACGGAAACTCGCCGACTCAGCACCGCTTCGACGGGAAAGCCCCCGCTCTCGGTGGAGGACGATTTTGAGAAGCTAATATGGGAGATTTCAGGAGGCAAATTAGAAGCTGAGATTGACCTGGATCTTGGGAAAGACGAAGATGACCTTCTGCTTGAGCTGTCAGAAATGACTGATGGCTGAAGGTGATACCCTGTTTCCCCGAAAATAAGACAGTGTCTTATATTAATTGTTGCTCACAAAGATGCGCTAGGTCTTATTTTTCAGGGGATGCCTTATTTTTCCATGAAGAAGAATACAGTACACATTTATTGTTAAATCAAAATAAAGGAAATTTATGACCTGTATACGGTACGGTAGTTGTCAACACAAACCAGACAAACTGAATCCTACAGTATCAAGAATTTACTCATTTATTCAATGACAATCATGTCATCATCTTCTGGAACATCATCATAACAATCCAATTCCTGAATTTCTTGTGACTCCATTTCTTTCAAAATCAGTGGACCCAGTCTCTCATGTTTAGCAATAGCACTGTCTTGAAATGAGTACTTCTTGTCAAGATAGCCTGCTCGCAGTGCATTTGTAATGCAACTGTCAGTGATTTTCTCCCAATCAAAATGACACAGTAAATTAATTTTCATTCTGAGACAGAGCCTGGGGGCCTTCTTCTTTTGGGGGGGGGGGGATGCCTTATATTTCACTCAGAAGGAAACTTGTAAGTAGGTCTTATTTTTGGAGGATGTCTTATTTTCAGGGAAACACTGTAGTAGGACATTTCAAACAAACAAACAAACAAACAAACAAACAAAAACTCACCAAAAAACTGCACTTAGTTTCATCTATTGTAACATTTATCCAAGATGATCATTTCTTTAGCCTAGAATTTTCCCCAGATCAGAAGTAGACCTCTGACTTACCTGTATGTGTCTGTTTAGACCTTGTGAATGCAGAATGCCCTCAGACCCCAAACAACCCACACACCCAAGGGGCTATTTTCATTGGCATGCTTTATGAATTACTGGGATACTTTCATCTCACTGTTAACATCTATGGCACAGTGCCTGGCTCACAGGGGGCGCTCCAGCAATATTTGTTGTATGCGCAGCCAATAGACCTTGGGCTTCAGTTTCATTAAAGCGTTTCTGACCCCTCAAGGCGCGTGCTGATTGAAATGAAAGCATTTCAGGGTTAGTCACCATGAATGATGGGGAAGCGTGCAGCTGGGTCTGCCTTTGTATCCCACTGGCCTATTGTTCGAAGCCACATTTCTTTCACCAAGGATGCCTCCACCATGAGCCAACAATTGGAATGACGGTTTGGGAAGGTCTAGTCACATCTGTCTGTCACAAAGGAAGCTTGGTGGCTACCAACCCATTGTTTGGAAGGATCAAGGGGATGGATCAAGGTCAGAGTGGAAGAAGCCAGTGTTGCTCTCCATGCGGGATGGGCTGGAGGGATGGTGGGAGCTGCCCTCACAGATGGGTTACTCGGGACAGGAGGGGCGGGTGGTTTCCAAGGGCAGTTGTAGCAAATTATGTCCAACTGGGTGACTTAAAACAACAGGAATGTATTCTCTCACAGCCCTGGGGGCCACGAGTCTGAAATCCAGGCGTCGGCAGGCCCATCTCCTTATGAAGACACCAGGGGAGCTTCTAGCTCTTCCAGCTTCTGGTGGTTCCAGGCGCTCCTTGGCTTGTGGCAGCATCACTCCCATCTCTGCCTCCCTTTTGTGTCTTCGCCTCTTCTTATAAGGGCACTTGTTATTGGATGTGGGGCCAACCGGATTAATCCAGAAGATTTCAACTTAAGATCCTTAACTTAATTACATCTGCAAAGACCCTTTTCCCAAATAAAGGCAGCTCACAGAGACTGGGGCTCAGGACTCAGACCTATTTTTTTTTTGGGGGGGGAGGTGGGTGGCACAGTTTAACCACTACAAGTGGGGTCAACCCCAGTTGTTTTCTGAACGTGATGCTGGTAAAAATGATCTGTGGAGATCATTGAGAAATTCTCAATCAACATCAAGCATATTTCTTCTTTAAAAGATTAAAATGTTGAATTTAAATGTCATGTGCCTAGCAATTATGACTCACTTTTTTTAGGAGTCTAACTTCACATCTTTAAATTATTTTTCTTCTACATATTGGAAAATCTCTTCCAACAACTGATCTATCACTTTGCACTTAAAAACACACACAACTGACTTTTGCAACTTACTAAGTTGCATTTTTATTAGAAACTAGAGATTTGACACATGAAATTGGTGCAAGAGTAGGGCTTCCTTCCCCAGGCTGCTGGCAATGGCTTTCCTCTGGCACCTGGGACCTGGGCTTCCCTCACAGCCCTGACTTTATCCAGAAGGTGGTCCGGTCTAATTTGCATATTATGCTTTTATTATTATAGACTAGAGGCCCGATGCACAAAATTCATGCATGGGGGGAGGGAGGGTGCTCCCTCAGCCCAGACTACACCCTCTCCAAACTGGGACCCCTTGGAGGATGTCCAACTGCCAGTTTAGGCCTGATCCCTCTGGACATCCCTATCACAATCCAGGACTGCTGGTTCCCAACTGCTCACCTACCTGCCTGATTGCCCCCAACCAATTCTGTCTGCCAGCCTGATCACCCCCTAACCAGTCCCCTGCCAGCCTGATCTACACCTAACTGCTTCCCTATCTGCCTGATTGTCCCCAACTGTCCTCCTGATTGCCCTCAATTGCCCTCCCCTGCAGGCCATCTTGTGATGGCCATCTTTGGCCACATGGGGGCAGCCATCTTTGAACACATGAGGTTAGCACAGGGGCAGGCAAACTTTTTGACTCAAGGGCCACAATGGGTTCTTAAACTGGACCGGAGGGCTGGAACAAAAGCAACCTGACCATGCTGGCACTCTCATCTTGGGCTACTGGTGAAGGAGCGGAGGGGAGAGCAAGAGAACCCTCTGCTCTTTCGGCTCCTCGGGCCAGACAGAACAGCTGAACGGGTGGATCTCCATGGCTGGGTTAGCATCTTGTATGAGGGCGTGAGGGTCAATTTGCATATTACCTATTTATTATATAGTATAATAAGCTAGCTTAAAAATGCTTTCATGGGAGATAGATGAGACATTTCTATCATTTTGAAAATAAATAATGTATTAAAATGTTTTCATATTTTAAAAAAGTCAGATTAGATACTCAACTGAAGGGAAACAGATACAAAGGGTGATTGTGAAGTGATTGTTCATTTAAATAAATTAATTTAAATCTTTCTGTGAACATCATGCTTGTAAGAAAAATTCCAAGTAATTCCTAGTCAAGTTTTGATATTTAAACATTAAAAAAAAAAGCACTACAGAGATGCAAATCAAAACAACAATGCGGTACCATCTCACACCTGTCAGAATGGCCAACATCCACAAAACAACAAACAACAAATGTTGGCGAGGTTGCGGAGAAAAAGGAACCCTCGTGCACTGCTGGTGGGATTGCAGGTTGGTGCAACCACTGTGGAAAACAGTATGGAGCTTCCTCAAAAAACTGAAAATGGAACTCCCATTTGACCCAGTAATCCCACTACTGGGAATATACCCCAAGAAACTAGAAACCCCAATCAGAAAGGATATATGCACCCCTATGTTCATAGCAGCACAATTTACAATAGCTAGGATTTGGAAACAGCCTAGGTGCCCGTCAGCAGATGAATGGATCAGAAAACTATGGTACATCTACACCATGGAATACTATGCTGCCATAAAAAGGAAGGAATTCTCATCATTTGCAGTAACCTGGATGGAATTGGAGAGCATCATGCTGAGTGAAATAAGCCAGTCAATGAAAGAGAAACACTACATGACCTCACTCATTTATGGATATTAAAGATCATTATAAACGAATGAACAGAAAGATAGATATAGTGACAGTAAAACAACAGGCAGACTGTCAAATGACAGCGGGGGGGAGGGGAGGGTAGGGAGATCTGGGGGAGATAAGAGATCAACTGAAGGACTGGTATGCTTGCATATAAGAATAACCAATGGACACAAAACTCTGGGGAGGGAGGGCATCTATGGGGGGGGGCAATGATAAGCTATGTACACAGATAATACCTTAATAAAAAAATAATTAAAAAATAAAAATAAATAAATAAATTAAAAATGTTTTTATTAAAAACAAAACAAAACAAAACAAAACAAAAAAACACCTTTGGCACCAGAGGAGAGATTCAGAGTCCAGTTCTGCAGTCAGTGCCCTGGTTCTCCACCAGGTCTGAGATCTGAGCCCCAGCTACAGTAGATAAGTTAAGGACCTCATCTAAGGCAGGAGGCCTCAAGGTGGCACAGAGAGCTTGCCCTTCTTTTCTTCTTTTGTTTTTTTAAGTGAAAAACAGACAAAAGACAGTAGTTTTGCCTCTAAGTGTAGTTTCGCCTGAATTTCAAACATTTGGATTTGTGCTTTGGTCTATTTATAAATGTCTAACCAAGCTGATTTACACAAACACACACACACACACACACACACACACACACACACTCACACTCACACTCACATCCCTAATGAAAACATCTTAACTATGGCTTTATTTCTGGACATTTGTTATTTTCATTTATTTTTTAAAATATATTTATTGATATTTTTACAGAGAGTAAAGCAGAGGGATAGAGAGTTTGAAACATCGATGAGGGAGAAATATCAATCAGCTGCCTCCTGCAACACCCTTCTGGGGATGTGCCTACTTCTGGGAACTTTAAATATTCAGTTTGTGTCCCTAGGTTAGACTGAAATTTTCCCCAAAAAAAGGTGGGGGTTAGCTCTCAAGCTCTTCGTACCTACTTTTCAGGCAGACTGGAATGAAAGATGTGGGAACTTCTGAGATGGTTGTTCTGGGTCCTGCAGGGGAGTGTTGGCTCTGTGGTCACCGAGCCCAGAATGGGACTCTAAACAGAGGGTCTCACCATTGCCAGGCAGTGACTTTATCCCTGAGTTGATTCCCGTGAAAATGGAGAGTCATAAGATGGGGCTCAAAGGCTTAGCCTGACAAGGATGCCTTGGTCCCTGGATGTTTCCATAGGATTTCTTTGGAGCACTTTGAGGATGAGCACCAGGACCCCACCTACACTCGTGCAGCTGGCAATAAAGAGCCTGCTGAGGGAACCGGCCTCGGCCATTGCATCTCTGGAGCACCTGCCCGCTGAGCTGTTCCCTCAGATGTTCATTCAGGCCTACAAGAGTGAACGCCACCAGGTCCTGATGGCAATGACAAAAGCCTGGCCCTTCACTGTCCTGCCTCTGGGGAGCCTGAAACCGCCACCTCCAGGCCACGACTTCCAAGCTGTGTTGGATGGGTTTGATGTTGTGCTTGCCCAGGAGGTTCGCCCCAGGTAAGGCTGCTCCTGGTACTTAGGAGGGTCCTGGGCATCCCGGAGACAAAGGGGGTTAGGGCGTGTGGAGGACCTAAGGGGGACCCGAGTTTTCTGAAGATGCCAGTGAGGGCAGGGAGCCCTGGCACTCTGCTGATCTCACTGGGGAGTGGAGCACTGCCTACTGGGCAGAGGCACCTCCAAAATGTGCCCTGCCTCCCCCTAGTGGTAGTTAAAGGTACACAAAGTGCTGAGCAGGATGGATGGAAGGAGATGAGTAAAGCAAAGCAGGGGGCAAGGGAGATGCAAAGGTCAGGTTGGGGGTAGAGTCTGGTTGTTCTCTCAACTCAGAGGCTTAGTCTCATTCTAACCTGCCCTTGTTTTATGGATCTTTTTACAAAAACAATTTTTTTTTAATTTCAGAAAGGAAGGGAGAGATAAAGATAGTAGACTCAATGATGAGAGACAATCATTCATCCGCTGCATACTACAAACACACACACACACACACACACACACACACACACACACACCCCACACCCTAAGCATGGAGCATGCAAACCAGGCATGTATCCTGACCAGGGATGGAACTGTGACCTCCTGGATCATAGGCAGATGCTCAACCACTGACACACACTGTCCATACAGCATGTCAGCCAGTGCCCTGTTGACATGAATGAATCTCGGCTAATGTCCTGCTTTCCCCACAGGAGGTGCAAACTGCGGGTGCTGGATTTAAGGAACAAAGGTCCAGACTTCTGGCAAGTATGGTGTGGAGACAGCAACCAGAGGTACTCACCGACTCATCCAGTGACTCATCACAGGTCCAGCCCCAGCATGGAGCACCCCTTAGCTCCCGTGGAGGTGTTCCTAGACCTGAACTTCAATGAAAAGCACAGATTTGTATTTTTCATGTATGTCATCAACTGGGCCCAGCAGAGGAAAGGGCAGCTACACCTGTGCTGCAAGACAGTGAGGATTCCTCAGGTGCCCTTCCAGCAGGTGAGGAAGGTCCTGGATGCGGTGCAGCTGGACTGCATCCAGGCGGTGGAAGTGAACTGCACCTGGGACCTGCCCACCCTGGGGAAGTTTGCTCTTTACCTGTGGCAGATGAGGAACCTGCAGAGACTCTTTCTCTTAAACATCCATGTGTTGGGTGAAGAGGAGCCGGATTGGGAGGAGGAAGAGGAACTAGAAGAGGAAGAGGATTTAGAAGAGGAAGATGAACTGGATGGGGAGGAGGAAGAGGAAGAGGATTTAGAAGAGGAAGATGAACTGGATGGGGAGGAGGAAGAGGAACTGGAATCGCATGTGGAAGGGGAACCGGAATGGGACGAGGAAGAGGATCAGGATTGGGATGATGATGATGAGCAGGATTTGGGGGAGGAAGAGGAGTGGGGGAGGGAGGAGCAGGAGGAGCAGATATCCTTTTCCCAGTTCCTCTCTCAGATGATCAGCCCACTGCACCTCTGAGAGCTGGCCCTGGATTCTCCCTACTTCCTTCGAGGCCATCTGCACCAGATGCTCAGGCGAGCTGTTTATCACAGCACACAGTGTTAGCATGTAAAGGGAGTGGTGTTGTTAGATGCTTTGAGTGCGGTATCCTGTGAACACCTAAAAGAAGCATATTTTTAAATAAACCTGTCAGGATGGGGAACAGAACTGCCTCAATGAGGTACCCAGCGACCCTGGGTGTGTGAATTCTTCCTTAGGGACCGTTGAGTAAGTGATGAGGCCTTAGGAAGAGGTTTGGGAGGAGGCACAGCCACATCAGATAGAGCATTTGAGACATAAGCCTTGTGCCCACCAGCCACGTGAACACACATGAGCCTCTCTCGGATTCTCCATCTGTGTTAGATTGTCGTGGCTACCATGAAGGTCATAAGTAGAAAGGAAAACATGATTCTGCAGCTAAGGAAGAGGGAGTAGGAAGGATTGCAGTGTCCAGTGGTTTGTGGTGGTGTATGGATGGAAGTCGGTTCTGCACATGGCCTCCGCAGTTGATGTTACAGAATCTTCCTCAGGTTTACTCTCTCCCTTTTCTTTAAATCCACACGGGAGAATATTTTTTCCCATTGATTTTTAGAGAGTGGAATAGAAGGGAAAAGACAGCAAGAGAAATACAAAGTGAGAGAGAGACGATTAGTTGCCCTTAGCACATGACCCAACACGGGTCAGGCTATGACCCTGCAAATGATACCTGTGCCCTTGACCATGAATCAAATCTGAGACCCTTGGGTCCAAAAGGAAAAGCACTATCCACTGATTTAAACCAGCTAAGGCCAGGTGTGCGCCCTCTGATTTAATTGAATGAGCCTCATGTGGCCCAATGTCTGTTTCATGGAGCCAACCAGTGAACAGAAGGAAGCCTGAGTTGACAGCACTTTTGGTTTTGTCTCCCAATCATAAGGTGCAGGGGTGCCCACCCTTGACCTAGACCAGTGGTCGGCAAACACATTAGTCAACAGAGTAAAATATCAACAGTACAATGATTGATATTTCTTTTGAGAGCCAAAATATTTTAAAATTAAACTTCTAATGCCATTGCTTCAAATAGACTCACCCAGGCTGTGGTATTTTGTGGAAGAGCCACACTCAAGGGGCCAAAGAGCTGCATGTGGCTCTCTAGCCCAAGTTTGGCAAACATGGATCTAGATGCTGTTAGGTTTTCTGAGCAGGTTCCCATGGTCTCCCTTACATTTAGGCACCCTCCAGAGAGCAGTGCTCTGCTTGGCAGCTGAGGAAAGGAAGCTCTGGGGGAGTGGTGAACTTGACCCAGCCTAAAAGCAGACTGGGCTTTGTGGGTGTTTTCCTTTACATAGTCAGGACAACCCTAGGCTTGGACAAAACGGTCTTCTATCACTTGGAGACCCGATCCATATGACACCCCATCCCTAGGAACTAACAGTTCTGTCTCTCTCCAGGTGCCTGCAGACCCCCTTGGAAAAACTCACCATATCTCATTTCCGGTGCCTTACCCATTCAGACCTGACACACCTGTTCCAGTGCCCGAACCTCAGGCAGCTGAAGTCCCTGTATCTGTATTGGGCCAGCCTTGCTGATTTTAGTCCTGAGCCCCTCCGAGCTCTGCTGGAGGCAGTGGCACCCACCCTGCAGAAACTGAACCTCGAGAAATGTGCCCTCGTGGATTCCCAAGTCGAGCCCATCCTGCCTGTCCTGAGCTGCTGTCACCAGCTGAGCGAGTTTTCCATCATAGAGAACCGCCTCTCTTTGGCCACCGTGGGGAAGCTGCTTCGCCACACAGCTGGGCTGCGCAGCTTAGAATATGAGTATTACCCGATCCCAGAGGAGTGTTACACGACCCAGCGCACTGTCAACCAGGACATGCTTGCCATGGTCCAGGTTGAGCTGAAGGGGATTCTGAGGGAGTTAGGACAGCCCAGGACCATCTCGCTTGCCACTGACAGAGGCTACGACCAGTTTTATGATGTTGCATTTTCATGACCCCGGAGCCCATGCTGTTCCCCTGTATGGGCCCTGCTCAGTGGGGGCACCCAGCAGAGACTTCTTTCTGGGCTTTTGGAAGCTGAAACCTTGCATCGGGGTTTCAGTTTCATGCTCAGTATGAATGGGGAAAGGGAGGGACACGATTGATATTTGGGTAAAAGGTTGCAGGGGAAAAGGATGGGGAGTTCATGGGACCTCCATGGCAAAGTGTCCTTCATGAATCTCATTTGTGTGGGGAGGGGGCAGAATGGTTCCTAGAGTTTCTTATGTGGGAGTGAGTCCAGGGAGCATGGTTGTAAAGGAATGATCAGAAATAAAGACAATATCAAAGGCAACCTTCTGGTGGTCTTGCTTGTATTCACCTGTCTCTCCAGTTTACACCTCAGGACCCTGTAGTTACTGATTTTAAAAAGTGGGGAGGGTCTCAGGATCGGAACCTGGAGTGATGGGATGTGGTTTGGCTGCAGCGCTTAGCACCATGTTATCCCTCCCTACAGATCTTCTCTCTGGGCCCGTCTGCCCTCCTTATGGCTGCTCATTGGGTTGCTACAATGGGCTATGCCAAGTGGCCAACCAATCTATGCAGTGAAGGGGACCTGTCTGCTGGCTCTGACCCTTGACTTGAGTGTTCCTCATGGTGCTCCAGGTTGACCCACAAGTCTCAGAACATGTGCCAGGAGGGGTTCACGGACATTGCAGGACCCCACTTCCAGAAGGGCTCATCCATATGCAGAGGAACCATGCTGCCTGGCCTCCTAGCCTATGCCTGTTAGCCTCCTGTAGAGGAAATGAGCTGTTTCAGGCCAGCGAAATCATCCAAAATCCTTTGACCAAAATACTACAGTTTTTCAGGGGCATAACACTTTTTCTGAGGGTTTCTACACCACATAAAATATGACCGGGGGTGGGGTGGGATGAGGTCATATCCATGGAAGGTTGGCTTATTTCCATTAACCCTACTGCCTCTCTATGGAGCAAGACTAGAGAACGTGTTCTGAAATCAGTCCATCCTCATGGGTTTCTGGGTCTGAAAGATCATTTCTAGGTCTATCATGGCCTGAGGTTTTTCAGAATAAGCTCGTGTGTCACTGGTGGCAAAGGGCTGATAATAACACACTGGCCCTCCCTCCTGCAAGGTCCCTCCTTTGCCAACTACTTTGGCACCGGAATCTCTCTTAGAGGCACCTGATGTGCTGGTTGTGGCCTGGTCCGTTGGTCAGCTGAACTCACTGCCCAACTGGCTCTGGAGAGCCTGGTTGAGGAGAAATGGAAGTGGGCGGTGTTTCTGGACCTTCAGTCCAGCTGGGGAAGCACTTGGTGCTGCCTGTGGCACATATGGAGATGGTAAAACTAGTGGGATTTCCTCAGGGGATGCTGACAGAACGAGGGATTCGCTTTCCTTCTCAGAGATCTGTTTCTTTTCTCCTACTGCTGAGCCCTTACAGAACTGAACCAAAGCCAGTAAGGTTTGAGCAATTCCTAACCAGCTGTCTAAGTGAGGGAACGGATCTGGGTGTCATCTGGGTGTCTGGGGTCTGTGATGACTACATTCCAGACCGCCCTGACCAGCCCTACATCTAAAGAGCCTTCAGGGGGCCAGCTGACACTGAAAACTGGCCATTCTAATTCACAGAATTTCCTCAGTGTTTTGGGATTCATTTTAATACCATAGTCCTCATTAAAACACTTTTCAATTTTTTTAAACATGCAATTGAGAACAGTGGGTTTACTTTCTCCCAACCCCATGATGATCGGTGGTAAGAGACAGACAAGGGTGCAGGGCGATTTACTAAAAGCCTGGAGGGTCTCCTTAAAGAAAGACCCTTAATCAGCACAGGCATGCTCAGGGCAGGTTAAATCTCTCGGCCCTGAGAGCCCCACCACTGAAAGTCCTGGCCAGGCAAAAGAGACATCAAAAGCCAAAACCGATTTGGCTTAGTGGATAGAGCAGACGGAAAGGTCCCAGGTTCAATTCTGGTCAAGGGCATGTACATTGGTTGCGGGCACATTTCTGGCAGGGGGCAGCTGGTAGATGTTTATCTCTCATGGACATTTCTAGCTCTCTATTCCTCTTCCGTGCTCTCTGTGGAAAATCAATAAAATATATTTGGAGAGACAAGAAAAGCTGCAATACCTTTAAATCTACCCCAGAATTCCAAAATTTTAACCTAACACAACAAAATCACAGAGCAAACCAAAGCCCCTATCTAGTACACAAATATAGTCAGAAATTTTTATCAACTGTCCCTCCAAAATGGAGAGCAAATGTCTCTGAGAAACCCAACTCAACAGCTCAGCTTGAGACTTTTGCAGACCATCAGGGGTTCAGCCTTCAGTAAATGAAACCTTTTAACCAGATGAGCAAACAGAAAATCAAAGTAGCTTTCCCTTTCACACAGGCCAGTTAATCATCAGATAATTATGCCAAGAGAGACAACCATTTGTGCTCACACTCTCTCAGTAGACTAGCCCAGACTGGAGCTGAACAGATAATACTCAACTCCCCAGATGGACATGGGTTACTCCCAGCACCCAAGCCCAGAACTGAATTCTCCACACAAATCTCACAGAGAACCTACAAGAGGAGGTAAGATTGCATCCAGCCCCCCTTCTCCATGGCAAATTGGCTAGTCCAGCACACAAACAAACAGAAGAGTGAACCCATAATTCCTTAATGGAATTTGCATTCCCTCACCTCTGGATTCCTGATTCCAGATTTACCTGAGGAAGTCCTATGACTTCTGGGGAGGTGATGAAGCTCCCCCTTCCACTCATTTGGACTGGGCCTGACTTACAGGTCCAGAAGTGTCCCTCCACTTTGTCCAGATGCAGGCCAGGTCCAGGGCCGAGGTCCAAGGTCCGAGAGTGCCTGGAGTTCCCCCCAAGCCCTTACTCCCGCCCTGGTTCAATTCTGCTAAAATCAGCAGCGCATGCCTTCAGGAGGCCTGTCCCCCACCCCTGGGCCCCAAACATTGTCCACTCACCGGAGGCAAGAGAAAAAACGCAGTTAGCTTCCCGGTGCTGGGAACCAAATGTTGCAGAAGACCAAAGAAATACAAGCATGCTTCCTAGAGAAAGGGTGGTGTCCTTTATTAACACTAGTGGACTCCAGGAATGATTTTCAAGTTCCCATCCCATCCTCTGCCCTTCCCCCTTCCCCCGCATTGTCCTCATCCATTGGTTATACAATTTGAATCCAGTCTCTTACTGCACCCCATCCCCTCATCCTTCTGATAATTATCAGTTCACTCCCTTTCTTTGCCCCCTGATTCTATTATATTCACTAGTTTATTCTGTTTCTCAGATTCTTGCTTCTTCTTCTTCTTCTTCTTCTTCTTCTTCTTCTTCTTCTTTTTTTCCATATTTGAATTTCAAATGGGACACTCTCTCTCATTTGTTTTTGTAGAAAAATACAACAAAGTGTTCTGTAGCAAATGGCTGCAGACTGTCCCAATTTCTCAGGACCACAGGAGTAGAATCCGCTCCTCCTCAGGTTCACCTCGCCTCTTCAGGACACAGGCCTCCTCTGGGTCACATGGCTCCTCCAGGTCACATGGCTCCCCCGGGGTCTCATAGCTCCCTGGGTTGCACCACTCCACCAGGTCGCACCGCTGGCATATTACTTACCTGAGCTGGAATCCCTTTATAAAAGCTGCATAAATGGAAACCCACAACTGCTTTTGTCCCTAAGTAAAATGGCGGGTTTGATCCAAGGGAAAAATTAAGGCTAGGTTCTAGCAGCCACATTGGTATTTTCATAATAAAGACTAGTTTTTGAATTGCTAATGATGCATGTGAAAAAGTTAACTTTAAGGCATTCAAGAAAATCAGTAAATTTTCTGTTATGAAAAATTTGCCCCTGCCCAGAAAAATGCTTTCAAAGGATTCTAATTGATTCTAGAATCTCAAAGAAGTTGTTGAAATATAGATCAATAATGTATTAAGTAGAAAGATCTAAGTATCCCAGTAAGGCTGGCTACACCCTTTGCTAATGGAGGAAGTTGCTGGTAGACCAGTTTCCTGCCAGTAGCCATCTTGAAGGAAAGTGACAAATTTTACATTTGAATAGCTACAACTTCCCCAGCAGGAAAAAAAAAATATATATATATACTCCTTTTAAAAAGTCAGTTGGCTAGGCCAGAACTTGTTTTACTAGCCAAAAACAGTTTTTCCCGCTGCAGCAAATTCTTCAAGAAAAATTGTGGCTAGTTTGAAATCAGCTTCCCACAAGTAGCCATCTTTAAAGAATGTGGTAATTTACATTAGAAAAGACCAAACCTGCTTTGCCATCCAGACATGTAGTTTTGGCAGCTTAACATTCTGGAAGTTTGCTTCCTTAGGAAAAATTTAGAGGACAAAGTTAAACCTAGTCATTGATTGTGTCTTGTATTTTTGAAATTTATTCCTAAAATTTGAAAGGTAATACTAATCTAAAAATGCTAAATATTTGACTTGCCAGCTGTAAGAGTTCAAGGTTCAATTCAAATTGAGGGAAATTATATATGATAGATCCTCCCTTCCTCCAGTTGACGGACAGACATAAACCACACCTGGGGCCAGACATTCCTGAGCACTGAACCACCAATCAGCACCTGCCAAATACCCTAAGCACACCCCCCACACCATTTCTAAATCCCTAGGCCCCTAATCACTAATCAGCATTTGCTGAGTGCCCTAAGCCCCTTCCCCCATCTTTAAGGTGTTTGTATCCTGGCCCTCATTCTCTTCAGCCCCTCTCTCTGGAAGCAGCTGGCAGTGGTACTCTTGTCTGCAATAAAGCCTGTTTCCTGGCATCCAGGTCTACAGTCCCTTCTCAATTTCATCTTTCAATATAATTGTGATAATTAAATGTCTAAAGTATAAAAATTTATTTTTGAAGAAAATAAAATGTGTTTTCTCTTTAAGTAGGAATTCCACATATGTTACTCATTGGTCTAATTAAATAAGAAGGATTAATTCTATTATCCCAACTGACATTTATAATACTAAAACCAGTTTAAATTTAATTGATATTGTAAGATAATTATAAAAAAGTATTATAATCTTTAAATCATTTATATATTTTATGGGTTTTTTTCAAGCTAAAATTTCAAAACTATGACCAAGGGATAATTTTAGGACATTTCACAGGCCCTAAAATGTTTTCAAGAATTAGTTCTGTCTTCTTAAAGGAAATATTTTTGAAATTTAACCTATCTTAAATACTTGAAATTGCACGGAAAGCTTTATCAAATACAAATTAATAAGTATATTTTATCTAAAATAGTATGAAGGTTTTGGCCTCTAAGGAGGGCAAAATATTTCTTAAAATCCAACAGCAAAATTTCAAGAGGAAATTTAAAAGACAAGAGCATCTAGACACCTGCATTTTTAATTAGGATGGAGCTAGATGACCTTTGTGCCTTGTGAATCATTTGTAAACATTTACTAAATTTGCTCTGCTTTGCCTTTTCAATGAAAGATACCTACTTCAATTACTTAATAAATGACCATTTTAATTTATAATCAAGGTTTCATATAATTTCATCTAAATGAAAAGGCAATATTTTTATAAAAAAATTAAACTCTAATAAAGCCACCAGAAAAAGCAAGTGGGATTTCTGTTTGTCTGACATGTCATTTTGAGTGTCTATCTTTTTGGTTTGCTATTCCCTTGTTTATTATGTGAATAAACAAATCGCCTTTTCTGTCAAAGAACAGTTCAGACAGCCACCATATTGGACTGTCTGACTTGGCAGCCACCATATTGGCCCCATGGCTTACCGCTCCTCTGGGGGCTGCCATCTTGGAACAGCAAAGGTTAACCCCTGATTAAGGCTTCTCAAAAAGTAACTTAGACCTCCATGATCCCTCTGTATATGCAAATAAGCCAAAGGGTGTATTCTTTGGAGATATAACTCTAAATTTAACAGAAAGAAGAAATGTGAAAAATTTGAAATCTCTCCCCTGGGTGTTTGCAATGTAAACTGAAGATTGCTAAAGTATTAAGTCTGGCAGTAAAATAGTAGTCACCCTTACTGTAAAGTGACCTGTAATATAGTTAGCTCAAGCAAAAGCCCTATAGGCTGTTTGCTATGAAGGAAGACAAATGTACTTAAGTGAAAGTCTCTGTGGCCTGAAAATTATTCTGGAAGGAAATGGAGAAAAGATTTCTTCAAATATCTGAAGAAGTATATTTAGAAGTGCACATATTCTCATAAACTGAAGTAAGTAATTTGGGTTTTTGCCTCCCTGACAAAGTCTATGTTAAGTTACTCATATTTCTATGCAAAATATTAAAATTAAAAGTTAACATGACTGCATGGAAAAATTTCCAAAAGTGTCCTAATGATTATATTTAAAAAGGGGGACTAGTAGAGTAATATCCTATAGGTAAATTACATCCAGAAATTTTTACTTTGAAAATGATTTTTCATTTGTAATGCTAATAGCAAGACAACCATTAAAAAATCACATGGTATCAAAATAAGCCAAAGTTAAATTGTTTGTGCAAAAAATGAAAAAATATTCCAAGTCACATTTATAGAAAAGATTTCTTCATTAATCTTTGGTTGAGAATGTATTTGTATATTTCCAAAAAACTCTAAGTCTATGTAGCTTTCTGCAACAATAGATCCCAGAGAGGAAATTACAGGACTATTCCAGCCACAGAAAGAGCAATGGCTCCCAAGAAAACAGAAGGAACAGTCCAGAAATCAAGATGGTGAAGATTCCACCACCTTGTCTGATAGGAACCTAAGGCAGAGTTCTCCATGTCACTGCCATTCATAGAGGAGGAAACAGGTCCTGGAGAGTGAATGGTCTGAGCTCAAACAATAAATGAGTCTCCCAGCTGAGATTTGAACCTGAGCAGGGTAGTCCGTGGACAGACAAAGTGCCTGTCTCTTCCAGGAACTGTCAGCAGAAGCCCAGTTCAGTTTTCCCGGGGGAAATCTGTGTATAGAGTGTGCTTCGCTCATGTGCCCACATGTGTTTGCTTGGCAGTGATTTCATGCAGACAAATTGCATGATGCCTAGTGGAGGAAGCCTGGGCTTGTGCTGCCTCCTGGGCACCCCCTGACTCCAGACATCAGCACTCCCTTTGGGGCTTCTACTCACTGTTCTCTGCACTGTCTGTTCAGTGCCACTGTCTTCCCCTTGTGACTCAGAGTTCCCCAAAGTCAGAGCCTGGCCCACACACTGGATGCTCAGGAATATCCGTGGTATGTTTGGTTGACCATAGAAAGATGGGGGCCTAATGGAGGCTGTGCAGCACAATAGTTCCACATGGCAGGAGTTGGATGACCATCAATAGCCTCCCTCAGACCACCAAGAGCCACACAGTCATTCCACACACAAGGTCTAAGGATTCATGATTACATCTGGCCTCAAAGAGCCTTTCCTCCAGCAGGCCAGGGTTATATGAGACAAGAATAGTGAGATATTGGGGGACAATCTTACTGAATAGGTGGTTTCAGGGACTGGTTGTCATGAGGGAGGTCATTGGGGGTGTGGTGAAGTGAAAGGGTGCCATGAGGGCAGGATTGGGGACAATGGAGACACGGGGTAGTGAGGGAAGGCACTTGCTCTCTGGGAAGAGTTCTCTGTGGAAGAACCACTTCCCTTTGATAAGCGTCCCTTGGTAGCAGCTGCCATGATGTTCACAGAGTTGCCTGTTAGTGGCCCAGGATAATTTCTGTCCCGGGCTAAAAGATCTCAAAAAGCCCACAACTGTGCCTTTTGTGCCTTCAGGCTTGGAAATTTATAACTCCCAGATTGGGCTGCTTTCCCACTAATCACATTCTTACATTCAATATTCTCTACCCAAATTTGCTGAGCTAATCCCATCTTCCCCAGAGCAGACCCACTCTTTTCCACCTGTGTGGGACAGGTGATGGAATCCTCTCCCTTTTCTGTCTTCCCTCCAGCTTGTCTCCTTTTAGACCCTAAATTCACCCAGAGAAGAGTCTTTCCACCTCTCTTTTTCCAAGAAAATCCCCCATCTTTTCCATGGCCCTGGGTCACTCACAGGGTCCCATTACGATGGCCCAGTGCCACCCTGACCAGCCCTGACCTCTGCCTCTCATGGTCCTTGTGACCTGGCCTTTCTCAGAGAAGCCTTGTGGTCTGAAGGGCCACCCCCATCCTCAATCCCTCACTCCTTGATCCCTGAGGAGCCAATGATCTGCTATGACACCTGACAGAATACCTGAGTGACAACTAAATGCATGGACACATTTTTTCCTTCCTTGGGGATGCCACCATTGCCTGTTGTCTGTTTTAACTGTGGATACTTTGGAATACTTTGGGATGGCCAATGACCTCCCAGCAGTCATGTTCTCAGGTTGTGCTTTTTCCTGTCTAAAGTCAGGAACCCATTTCACCCTTCACTGTCTCACACCCAGGATGACAACTGTGGGCCATCAGTCAAGTTCAGTCAGAGTCTGTGGAAGTGATCAATGACCCAAGTAACACCCTTGCCCCTCTCTAACTTCATCTTTTCTAATCCCATTTCTGGGTTAACCAATTAGTATGGAGAAAGTAAAAAATCCCATCAGGTTGAGGGGTTTAGAACAGGGGTTCAGATTGGATCTTAGCAATTGAGAAGGCTTATAAAAACTTCAGGCACTAGAGGAGAGAGTCAGAGTCCTTCAGCTCTGCAGTCAGTGATCAGGTTCGCCACCAGGTCTGACATCTGAGCCCCAGCCACAGTAGATAAGTTATGGACCCCAGCTAAGGCAGCCGGCCTCAAGATGGCACAGAGAGCTTCCCATTTTTTTTTCCTTTTGTTTTCTTAACTGACAAACAAATAAAAGACATTGGTTTTGCCTCTAAATGTAGTTTTGCCTGAATGTCAAACATTTGTATTTGTGCTTTGGCTCTTTATAAATGTCTAACCAAGCTGATTTACACACACACACACACACACACACACACACTCACACTCACACAAGCACACACACACACACACACACACACACACACACACATCCCTAATGAAAACATTTTAACTGTGGCTTTATTTCTGGACATTTTTTTTTATTTTTTAAACATATTTATTGATATATTTACAGAGAGTAAAGCAGAGGGATAGAGAATTTGAAACATGGATGAGGGAGAAACATCAATCAGCTGCCTCCTGCAACCCCCTCCTGGGGATGTGCCTATTTCTGGAAACTTTAAATATTCAGTTTGTGTCCCTAGGTTGGACTGAAACTTTTCCCCCAAAAAGGTGGGGGTCAGCTCTCAGGCCCTTCAGTACCTCCTTCCCAGGCAGACTAGAATGAAAGATGTGGGTGCTTCTGAGATATTTGTTCGGGGGCCTGCAGGGGAGCCATGGCTCTGTGGCCACCGAGCCCAGAATGGGACTCTAAACAGAAGCTCTCACCATTACCAGGCTGTGACTTTAGCCCTGAGTTGATTCCCCTGATAATGGGGAGACAGAGGATGGGGCTCAAAGGCTTGGCCTGACAAGGATGCTTTGGTCCCTGGACTATTCCCCAGGATTCCTTGCAGCACCTTGAGGATGAGCAACAGGACCCCACGCACACTCGTGCAGCTGGCAATAGAGAGCCTGCTGAGGGAACCGGCCTTGGCCATTGCAGCTCTGGAGCACCTGCCCGCCGAGCTCTTCCCACCTCTGTTCTTTGAGGCCTACTTTTGTAGATGCTACGAGGCCCTGAAGGCAATGACACAAGCCTGGCCCTTCACTGTCCTCCCTCTGGGAAACATCAAACTGCCACCTCCAGTCGAGGTCTTAAAAGCTGTGTTGGATGGGCTTGACTTCCTGCTTGCCCAGGAGGTTCGCCCCAGGTAAGGCTGCTCCTGGTACTTGGGAGGGTCCTGGGCATCCCGGAGACAAAGGGGGTCAGGGCATGTGGAGGACCTAAGGGGGACCTGAGTTTTCTGAAGGTGCCAGTGAGGGTAGGGAGCCCTGGCACTCTGCTGAGCTCACTGGGGAGTGGAGCACTGCCTACTGGGCAGAGGCACCTCCAAAATGTGCCCTGCCTCCCCCTACTGGTAGTTAAAGGTACACAAAGTGCTGAGCAGGAGGGAATGGAAGGAGATGAGCAAAGCTTAGCAGGGGGCAATGGAGATGCAAAAGTGAGGTTGGGGGTAGAGTCTGGTTGTTGCCTAAACTCACATGCTTAGTCTCATTCTGACCTGCCTTCATTTTGTGGATCTTTTTTAAAAAAACCTTTTTTTCTTGATTTCAGAGAGGAGGGGAAAGATATATATGTATATAGTAGCCTCAATGATGAGAGAATCATTTATCTGCTGCATGCTACACACACACACACACACACACACACACACACACACACACACCACCACACCCTAAGCATGGAGCATGCAATCCAGGCATGTATCCTGACCAGGGATGGAACTGTGTCCTCCTGGATCATAGGCAGATGCTCAACCACTGACACACACTGTCCATACAGCATGTCAGCCAGTGCCCTGTTGACATGAATGAATCTCAGCTAATGTTCTGCTTTCCCCACAGGAGGTGCAAACTGCGGGTGCTGGATTTAAGGAACCAGGGTCCAGACTTCTGGCAAGTATGGTGTGGAGACAGCAACCAGAGGTACTCACCGACTCATCCAGTGACTCATCACAGGTCCAGCCCCAACATGGAGCACCCCTTAGCTCCCGTGGAGGTGTTCATACACCTGAACTTCAATGAAAGGCACAAATATGCGTTTGTCATGTACGTCATCTACTGGGCCCAGCAGAGGGAAGGGCAGCTACACCTGTGCTGCAAGACAGTGAGGATTGCTGCGGTGCCCTTCCAGCGGGTGAGGCAGGTCCTGGATGCGGTGCAGCTGGACTGCGTCCAGGAGGTGGAAGTGAGATGCACCTGGGACCTGGCCTCCCTCTGGAAATTTGCTGTTTATGTGGGGCATATGAGGAACCTGCAGAGACTCTTTCTCTCTCACATCCAAGTGTTTGGTGAAGAGGAGCCGGGTTGGGAGGAAGAAGAGGAACCGGATTTGGTAGATGAAGAGGAACTGGATGGGGAGGAGGAAGAGGAACTGGATTGGCACGAGGAAGAGGAACCGGAATGGGACGAGGAAGAGGAGCAAAATTGGGATGATGATGATGATGATGATGATGATGATGATGAGCAGGATTTGGTGGAGGAAGAGCAGTGGGCCTGGGAGGAGCAGGAGGAGCAGCTACTCTTTTCCCAGTTCCTCTCTCAGATGCTCAGCCCACTGCACCTCCGAGACCTGGAGCTGAATTCCCCCGCCTTTCTTCGAGGCCGTCTGCACCAGATGCTCAGGTGAGCTGTTTAGAACTGTACAAAGTATTAGAATGTAAAGGAAGTGGTGTTATTAGATGTTTGAGTGTGATATCCTCTGAGCACCCAAAAGAAGCATGTTTTAAAATCAGCCCGTCAGTATGGGGAACAGAACTGCCTCAATGAGGTACCCAGCGACCCGGGGTGGGTGAATTCTTCCTCAGGGACAGATGTCAAAGTGAAGAGGCCTTAGGGAGAAAATTGGGAGCAGGCAAAGCCACATCAGACGTTTGAGACATAAGCCCTGTTCCCACCAGCCATATGAACACACGTGAGCCTCTCTCGGATTCGCCATCTGTCTGAGATTGTCCTGGGTACCACTAAGGTCATTAGTAGAAAGGAAAACATGATTCTGCAGGTAAGGAAGCGGGAGTGGAAAGGATTGCAGAGTGACCAGTGGTTTGTGGTGGTGTATGGATGGAAGTCAGTTCTACACACTAGCCTCCCCAGTTGATGTTGCAGAATCTTCCTCAGGTTTACTCTCTCCCTTTTCTTTAAATCCACAAAGGACAATATTTTTCCCATTGATTTTTAGAGAGTGGAATAGAATGGAAAAGAGACCAAGAGAAATACTTAGTGAAAGAGAGATGATTGGGTGCCCTCAGCACATACCCCAACACAGTTAAGGCTATGAGCCTGCAAATTAGATCTGTGCCAGTGACCATGAATCAAATTTGAGACCCTTGGGTCCAAAAGGAAAAGCCCTATCCACTGATTTAAAACAGCTAAAGCCAGGTGGACGCCCTCTGAATTAGTTGAATGATCCTCATGGGGCCCAGATGTCTGGTGCATGGAGCCAAGCAGTGGTCAGAAGGAAGCCTGAGTTGACAGCACTCTTGGTTTTGTCTCCCAATCATAAGGTGCAGAAGAGCCCATCCTTGACCTAGACCAGTGGTCAGCAAACACATTAGTCAACAGAGTAAAATATCAACAGTACAATGATTGATATTTCTTTTGAGAGCCAAAATATTTTAAAATTAAACTTCTAATGCCATTACTTCAAATAGACTCACCCAGGCTGTGGTATTTTGTGGAAGAGCCACACTCAAAAGGCCCAAGAGCTGCAAGTGGCTCTCTAGCCCAAGTTTGGCAAACAGGGACCTAGACGCTGTCAGGCTCTCTGAGCAGGTTCCCAAGGTCTCCCTTATGTCCAGCACCCTCCAGAGAGCAGTGCTCTGCTTGGCAGATGAGGAAGGGAAGTTCTGGGGGAGTGGTGAACTTGACCCAGCCTAAAAGGAGACTGGGCTTCCTGGGTGTTTCCCTTCATCACATTGTCAGGACAACCCTAGGCTTGGACAAAATGGTCTTCTCTCACTTGGACGCCCCCTCTACCTGCCACTCCATTCACAGGAACTCAACATTCTATGTCTCCCCAGGTGCCTGCAGACCCCCTTGGAATATCTCACCATAACTCGTGGCTGGTACCTTACCCATTCAGACCTGACACACCTGTTCCAGTGCCCGAACCTCAGGCAGCTGAAGTCCCTGCGTCTGTATTGGGCCAGCCTTGCTGATTTTAGTCCTGAGCCCCTCCGGGCTCTGCTGGAGGCAGTGGCACCCACCCTCCAGAAACTGTGCCTCGAGAAATGTGCCCTCGTGGATTCCCAAGTCGAGCCCATCCTGCCTGTCCTGAGCTGCTGTCATCAGCTGAGCGAGTTCAGCATCATAGAGAACCACCTGTCTTTGACCACCGTGGGGAAGCTGCTTCGCCACACAGCTGGGCTGCGCAGCTTAGAATATGAGTATTACCCGGTCCCAGAGGAGTGTTACAGGACCCAGCGCACTCTCAACCAGGACATGCTTGCCATGGTCCGGGTTAAGCTGAAGGGGATTCTGAGGGAGTTAGGACAGCCCAGGACCATCTCGCTTGCCACTGACAGCGGCTACACAGAGGTTTATGAGGTTGCATTTTCCTGACCTGGGAGCCCGTGCTGTTCCGGAATCTGTATGGACCCTGCGCAGTGGGGGCACCCAGCAAAGCCTTCTTTCTGGGCCTTTGGAAGCTGAGACGTTGCATCGGGGTTTCAGTTTCATGCTCAGTGTGAATGGGGAAAGCGGGGGACACGATGGATATTTGGGTAAAAGGTTGCAGGGGAAAAGGATGGGGAGTTTATGGGACCTCCATGGCAAAGTGTCCTTCATGAATCTCATTTGTGTGGAGAGGGGGCAGAATGGTTCCTAGAGTTTCTTATGTGGGAGTGAGTCATGAGGAGGATGGTTGTAAAGGAATGATCAGAAATAAAGACAATATCAAAGGCAACCTTCTGGTGGTCTTGCTTGTATTCACCTGTCTCTCCAGTTTACACCTCAGGACCCTGTAGTTACTGATTTAAAAAAGTTGGGAAGGCTCAGGATCAGAGCTTGGAGTGATGGGATGCAGTTTGGCTGCAGAGCTCAGCGCCATGTTATCCCTCCCTCCAGGTGTTTTCTTCTCTCTGGGCCTGTCTGCCCTCCTTGTGGCTGCTCAGCGGGTGGATCCAATGGGCCATGCTAAGTGGCCCTCCAACCCCTGAAATGAAGGGACCTGGCTGCTGGCTCTGACCCTGGACTCGAGTGTTCCTCATGGTGCTCCAGATTGACCCACAAGTCTCAGAACCTGTGCCAGGAGGGGTTCAGGGACAAGGCAGGACCCCACTTCCAGAAGGGCTCATCCATATGCAGAGGAACCATGCTACTGGGCCTGCTAGCCCATGCCTGTTAGCCTGATGCAGAGGAAATGAGCTGCTTCAGGCCAGGGAAATCATCCAACATCCTTTGACCAAACAAAATACTACAGTTTTTCAGGGGCATAACACTTTTTACGAGGGTTTCTACACCACGTAAAATATGACCCAGGGGGGAGTAGGGGAGGTCATATCCATGGGTACTTGGCTTATTCCCATTAAACCTACTGTCTTTCTAAGGAGCAAGAGGGGAGACCATTTTCTGAAATCAGCCTCTCACAATGGGAAGCAGACACACTGCACAAATGAGTGAGCTTCTTCCCTGTGATCAATCGCTGTATTAGGCAGTGTTCCCCAGAATAGCCAACAGGGTACACATGGAAGGTAGTTGGAGGTTCATATTAATAGGCTTATAATGTTACACAAAATCCTAGGAGAATAAAGAAAAACCATAGAGATGGAGTGATATTAATTACATGCGGGTCCAGAAGAAATGTCTCACAAATTCTGGGAATCAACATGCAGGAATTCTCCCTATTTATATGATTTTACCTTCTTTGTCTCCCAAATATGGAGTGTTTCGGGCCCCTTTTGCAAGATCTTAAAGAGCCCATATGCACTGGGGCCTTGAGAACTCAACAGAGGCCTGGCCTGGCACCAGCACGAATAACCTTGTCTGGAGAAATTTTAATTTACAGAGGTAAAATTTCAGGGTTAAAATTTCAAGAAGAAATCTAAAAGACAAGAGCCTCTAGCCACCTGCATTTTTAATTAGTTTGGAGCTGGGGTGACTTTTGTGTCTTGTGAATCAGTTGTAAACATTTACCAAATTTGCTCTGCTTTGCCTTTTCTTTGAAAGATACCTACTTCAATTACTTAATAAATTACTTTTTAATATATAATCAAGGTTTCATATAATTTCAACTAAATGAAAAGGCAATGTGTTTATCAACAATGAAATTCTAATAAAGTCACCAGAAACAGCAAGTGAGATTTCTGTGTGTCTGCAATATAATTTTGAGTGTCTATCTTTTTGGTTTGCTCTTCCCTTGTTTATTGTGAGTATAAACATACTGCCTTTTCTGTCAAAGAACAGTTTAGACAGCTACCATATTGGACTGTCTGACTTGGCAGCCACCATATTGGCCCTATGGCTTGCTGCTCCTCTGGAGGCAGCCATCTTGGAACAGCAAAGGCCAACCCCTGATTAAAGCTTCCAAAGAGTGACTGAGACTTCCCTTGATCTCTCTGTATATGCAAATAAGCCTAAGGGTGTACTCTTTGAAAATATAATTCTAAATTAAACAGAAAGAAAAAATGTGAAAAACTTGAAATCTCTAGCCTGGGTATTTACAATGTAAACTAAAGATTGCTAAAGTATTAAATCTGGCAGTAAAATAATAGTCACCCTTACTATAATGTGACTTGTAATATAGCTAGTTCATGGAACAGGACAGTGAGATGGTTACTGTAAAGGGAGACTTAGCTTCTTAAGTGAAAGTTTCTGTAGTCCGAAATTGTTCTGGAAGCAAATAGAGAAAAGTTTACTTCAAATATCTGAAGAACTGTAATTCAAACTACATATACTTGTTTTCTAATTGTCTCATAAGCTGAAGTGTGTAATTTGTGTTTTTGCTTCCCTGGGGAAATCTATGTTAAGAAGGGGACCTGGCTGTTGGCTCTGACGCTGGAGGCCAGTGTTCTCTATGGTCGTGCAGGTGGGCTCACGAATCTCAGGATTGTGCTGAGAGGAATCAGGGACAAGGCATGGCTCTCAATTCCGGAAAGGGCTAATCCACATTGCAGAGGCACCGAGCCCCTGGGCCACCCAGCCCATGCCTGTCAGCCTGGTGCAGAGGAGGTAACCTGCTGATGGCCAGGAATATCATCCAAATTCCTTTGAGCAAAATACTTTTTCTGAGGATTTCTACAACACATAAAATATAGCCCGAGGGGTGGGGGGCAGGTCATATCCATGGGGTGTTGGCTTATTCCCATTACACCTACCGCCTCTCTATGGAACTAGACTAGAGAGCATGTTTGAAACCAGCCTGTCAGGAAGGGGAGCCGACACACTGCAAAACTGAGTGAGCTTCTTGCCTGTGCTCAGTTGCTGTATTAAGTAGTATTCCCCTGAATAGCCAACAGGGTCACATGGACACAGGTAGAAGATTTATAGGGATAGGCTCCAGTCTTCAGTCCCAATGGCTGCCCTCTGCAAGCTGGAGAACCTACAAAGCCAATGGTATAACTGAGGCCAAGTTCAAAGGATTGAGAACCAGGGGAGCCCATATCGGAAACCCCAGTGTGAGGCCATAGGCCTGAGAAGAAAGGGCAGCTTGTGCACACCCAGGAGTTTGAGGCCCTGACAACATGGAACCTATGTTCACCATCAGCTAAAACCAAAGATGAGAGAATTATTCTTTCCTTCCTCTTTCTATTCCACTTGGGCCCCCAAGAGATTGGAGGAAGCCCAGCGGCAGTGTAAGATCTCCTAGCACGTGTGCTGAATCAAGAGCTCACCTGGTACATTCCCACCCAGAATGCCTTTACCAAATACTTGGTCAACCCTTACCGCCATCAAGTTCAGAAGTTCCCAACTGGTGGTCCATGAGATCCAAAAGTTTGACGGCCTCAGGTCAAGTTGACTCATAAAATTAACCCATCACAGTGACCCTAATAAAAGGGCACTCGAATGAAGACTCACGCTGAGGAGGGGTGCTGTTGGGTGGAAGGACCTCAGCAAGAACCTCAGTTCCCCTGTCATAGGAGGTGCTCACCCAGCTCAGTGGATGCTTGTAATATCCAAGGAGATGGTGCATTTTGAGGGCTTTGCAGTGGGCCTGGCATAGAGTAAGAGTCAGTAAATGGGTTTTCCCTCTTTTCCCTCCCAGCAGAAGCCCCCAGCATCCTTCCCCCTCAGTCTCCTTCTCTACTCCTGAGGAGGGAAGAGAGGCCAGCACAGGGCGCCCAGTGGGACTAAGTTTCTGCATGGGCCCCCCTGATCCTACTTCACTAAACAGCTGAAGCAGTGGCGGTGTGGGTGGGAATTGGGTGGTGGGGATGGACTTTACAATGAAAAGAGTGATTTCATCCCTGGTGATTATCAGAAGAAATGGCCAGGCCTCAGGATTTGTGCGCCACCTGTTGGTCAGACCAGGTTGGGTGTTAGTCTTCCAAGCAGGCCTATGCTGTGAAGTGTTTTTAAAATCTGCTTTTATCTAGATGCTATTTGAGTATAGTTTAGTTGTGAGTTATGTAAATATTAATCATATAAACTGCCTAGTAAAGTGAACATTGAGTATGCCTTCTATGGCTCAAAGGTGGAGTTTGAACTGTGAACCAGGAGGTCAAGTTTCCAATCCTGGTTAGGCACATGCCTGGGGCTGTGGGCTGGATCTCTCGTAGGGGCATTTGGGAGGCAGTCAGTCAGTGATTCTCCCTCATTATTAACATTTCCATCACTTTCTCCCTTTTGCCTTTCCTGAAGTCAATAAAGTATTACAAAAATAATGTATGATGACAAATGAAATTTAGTATTTTAAAGAGTGCAAGGGGATATTTTATATATTTTTTTATTTTTTAATTCTTTCTTGTTTAAAGTATTACATAAGACTTCTTTTTCCTTCATTGATTTTTCTTTGCCATCCTCACCCCTCTACTGTCTTAATTTTGTGCTTATGCTAACATGCATGCGCATAAGTCCTTTGATTGATCAATCTCTTACCCCCTTACTTAGCCCTGCCTGCATTCATAGGTTGAACAGTCTGTTTCACGCTTCTGTGACTCTAGTTCTATTTTTGTTCATCAGGTTATTGTGTTCATTATATTCCACAAATGAGTGAGATCATGTGATATTTCTTTTTGTCTGATTGGTTTATTTTACTTAGCGTAATGATGTCCTTTTCAATCCATGCTATTGCAAATGGTAAGAAGTTCTTCCTCTTCTTCTTCTTCTTCTTCTTCTTCTTCTTCTTCTTCTTCTTCTTCTTCTTCTTCTTCTTCTTTACCACAGCCTACTATATCATTGTATAGATATTTTCCAATCCACTCATCTGCCGAGGGGAACTTAGGCTGTTTCCAAATCTTAGCTACTTTAAGTTGTGCTGCTATGAAGCTAGGGCTGCATATATCCCCTCTGATTGATGTTTCTGTTTTCTTGGAATATATTCCTAGAAGTGGGAACACTAGGTCAAATGGAAGTTTCATTCAAAAAATTTCTGAGCAAATGCCATACTGTTTTGCCATGTGGATGTTTAAAAGAAAAATGTTTGCCCTAGGTAGTTTGGCTAAGTGGATAGAGTGCTGACTGAAGTGTTCCATGTTTGATTCTGTTCAAGGGCACAAGACAGTGTTTGTGGACTCAATGCCCAGTAGGGGGCTTGATGGAGATAGCCAATTTAAGATTCTCTCACTTCATTGAAGCCTTTCTGTCCCTCTCACTTCGGCTTTGAAACAAATAAAAATATTTTTGAAAAGTGGATTTTATTTTTCAGACAGATTGAGGTTTCCAGCAAAATTGAGCAGAAGGTAGAGTTCCCATACACCTCTGGCCTTCCACACTCACAGCCTCCCCACTCCCCACATCCTCCACTGGGCCTGACCTTTGTTATATGGTTGGACCTGCACTGACACATCCTGTCTCCCACAGCTGTGTGTTTGCAGGTGTTTTGAATTCCAGACTAATTCCATGATTCCTAGCGGAGGCAGCCTGGGTTGTGCTGTCCATTTCCAGGAGAGCTCAGCGACAGGCCTCAGCACTCACTCTGGTGCCTCTTCTCCTCACTCCAGAGTCTGTTCAGTGGCGCTGTCTTCTCCAGGTGAATCAGAGATCCCCAGAGTCAGGACGTGTCACACATATTGGGTGCTCAGGGGAGTCTGTGGGGTGAGTGACGGACAGGAGAAGGATGGGGGCCTGGAGGAAGGCTGTGCAGGCCAAGAACTCCACGTGGCAGCAATGGGCTGGCCACAGCTGGCCTTCCTCACACCGCCAAGGGCCACCTATGCATTTGCAGATGTCTAAGGACCCATGGTTGCTCCCTGGCCTCACAGTGCCTCTGGTTCTGCACACCACAAGGATGTCAGACAATACAGAACAGAGCGATATTGGGGTCAGGCTTACTGAAGTGGGGGATTTAGGGGCTGGTGGTCATAAGGGAGATCATTTGGGGTGTGGTGAAGTGAAGGGGTGCCATGAAGGTGTTATGCCCAGACTTCGTGATCCCCAAAGACCACCAGGGAGCCGTGTGCGACGCAATAAACAAAAGAGCCTCTTCCATGCTAGCATGGGCTCTGTCCCACTCACGCAGACAGCATGGCAGAAGAGAGGCTGAACTTCGACAAGTCAAGGGGTTTTATAAGGGTGGTGATGTCACTGCTTTGGCTGATCCTGATTGGTTTGGTGAGGGATAGAGTCATTACACAAAATGGAGGATAGCTCCCCCCTGTTCTGCCCTGCCCCACAATATAAAATGGAGTCAGGAGTTAGCCTAGCCCTGCACTGACATTTCAAGGGCAGGATTGAGACTATGGCAGGGCTGGGGAAACTAGGACTCCTGGGCTGGATCTGGTGAATAAAGCTATCGAATTAAAACAACAACAACATGCAATGATGTTTAATTTGAATTTATATTAGTTCAAACACTCCATCCATGCTTTTATTCTGGCCCTCCAGTCCAGTTTAAGAACCCATGGTGGCCCTCAAAAAGTTTGCCCACCCCTGGGCTATGGTGACACAGTGTAGTGAAGAAAGCCCAAGTGTTTAGCTGTTTGCCAAGAGTTTTCAGTGGAAGAAACTCAACTCTTTGATAAATGTCGCCTGTTGGTAGATGCCAAGATGCTGTTGAGCTTACCTGTGATTGGCTGACGTTTATTTCTCTCTCTGGCTCCAAGACCCCAAAGAGCCCATCTCATTTGCACTCAATGCATTTTGGGATTGAAAATGTCTCACAGAACTGGCCCCTCCCTCCTCAGGTCCCATTCTTAGTTTTAAGCTTCTCTCCCCAGTTTGCTGAGCTAATCCCATCATCCCCAGATCAGATCCACCCTTTTCCTCCTGGCTGGGACAGAAGATGGAATCCTCTCCCTTTGTCCTCTAGGATGGCACTGTCTCCCCTCCAGCTTGTCTACTTTTAGTTCCTGAATTCACCCAGAGAAGAGTCTTTCCATCTCTCTTCTTTCCAAGAAAAATCCCCATCTTTTCCATGGCCCAGGGTCATTCACAGGGTCCCATTCAGATGGCCCAGTGCCACCCTGCCCAGCCCTGACCCCTGCTTGTCAGGTTGCTTTAGACCTCACCTCCCTCAGAGAAGACTTGGGGTCTAGGGACAGCCACATCCTCAGTTGTCCAACACTTGCTCCTTGAGGAGCTCATGATCTGCTATGTCACCTGTCATAACACCAAACTTGATGCCTGGACACATTTCCTTTGTTCTCCTGGGGTTGGCACCAGTGTCTTCTACTCGGCAATGTTCTGATACCACTGATGTGGCCAAAGACCTCAGAAACCATGCTCTCGGGTTTTGTTCTTTCCTATTTAACACCAGGAACCCATGACACCTTCACGGTCTCACACCCAGAATGACAACGATGGGCCATCAGTCAACCTCAATCGGTGTCTGTGGAAGGGATCAATGAGCCAGGCTTCTACCTTGCCCCTACCTAACTTTCTCTCAATCCATTTATCTGAAGAGAGGCAATAATTGTATTAGGATTAAGAGACGGGGCTGATGATCTGATTGGTTTCCAGCCTTTGAGAAGGTGTATAAAAACCTCAGGTATCAGAGCAGAGATTCAGAGACTTCCAGCTCTGCAATCAGTGCACTGGTCTTCCAAGAAGTGTGAGATCTGAGCCTCCGACAATCCAGTTATAGCAGGTAAGTTTCGAATCTCAGCCAAGGCAGCTGGCCTCAAGGTGGCACAGTGAGTTTCCCTTTTTTCTTCTTTAGTTTTGAAATCATTGATTTTGCCTCTAAGTGTAGTTTTGCCTGAATTTCAAACATTTAGATTTGTGCTTTGATCTATTTATAAATGTGTAAACAAGCTGATTCCCTAACCACCACCCCATTCCCCTGCCCCTAATGAAAACATCTTAACTGTGGTTTTATTTCTCGAAATTTTCAATATTCAATTTGTGTCCATCGATTGGTCTGAAATTTTCCTAACTAAGGTGTTGGTCAGCTCTCAGGCCCTTCAGTACCCACTTCCCAGGCAGACTGGAATGAAAGATGTGGGTGCTTCCTAGATATTTGTCCTGGGTGTGCAGGGGAGCTATGGCTCTGGCCACCCAGCCCAGAATGGGACTCTAAACAGAGGCTCTCACCATTGCCGGGCAGTGACTTCAGCCTTGAGTTGATTCCCATGATAATGGGGAGTCAGAGGATGAGGGTCAAAGGCTTGGCCTGACAAGAATGTCTTGTTCCCTGGACTTTTCCACAGGATTTGTTGGAGCACCTTGAGGATGAGCATCAGGACCCCACCCACACTCGTGCAGCTGGCAGGAGAGAGCCTGCTGAGGGACCAGGCCTTGGCCATTGCAGCTCTGGAGCACCTGCCCCCCAGGCTCTTCCCGCAGCTCTTCATTCAGGCCTACAAGAGTAAACGCCACCGGGTTCTGACAGCAATGACAAAAGCCTGGCCCTTCACTGTCCTTCCTCTGGGTGGCCTGCCACAGCTGTCACTGGACGAGGTCTTCAAAGCCGTGTTGGATGGGCTTGATGTTCTGCTTGCCCAGGAAGTTCGACACAGGTAGGACTGCTCCTGGTGCCTGGTAGGGTCCTTGACATCCTAGAGACAGTGGGCATCAGGGAATGTGGAGGGCCTAAGGGGGAACCCAAGGGTTCAGATGGTGCCAGTGAGGCTCAGGGAACCCTGCCACCCTGCTGAGCTCACTATTGGAACTGGAGGACTCCAGACTGGGAGAGTCATCTGCAAAACAAAACACCAACTGCCTCCTCCCAATGCTATTTGAAGGTAGAAGGGCAGAGAAGGAGGGATGGAAAGAGATGAGCAAAGCAAAACAGAGGGAAGAGGATGGTAAGGGAGAATTAGACCTTGGGATTCTAAGTAGAAGCTTATGATTGGGGTGGAGTCTGGTTGTTGCCTCAACCCAGATGCTTAGTCTCATTCTTTCTTGCTTTCGTTCTATTGTTATTTTTAAATATATATATATATATATATATATATATATATATATATATATATATATATTGATTTAAGAGTGGGAGAGAAATAGAGAAAAAGAAACATCAATGATGGAGAGAATCTAATTGGTTGCTTCCTGCACGACCCCTACAGAAGGGATTGATCCTGCAACTCTCATATGTGCCCTTGGCTAGAATGGAACCTGGGACCCAATAGTCCACAGGCTGAAGCGCTGTCCACAGAGCCAAACCAGCTAGGCCTCTGTCCCTATTTTATTTATTTATTTTTTTTAGAGAGCATATATCGTTCTCGATTTCAGAGAGGAAGGGAGAGATAGAGATAAAAGCACCAATGATGACAGAGAGTCATTGATAGCCTGCTTCCTGCAAATATTTCCCCTCTGCACTGGACATTAAGCCTGCAACACAGGCATGTGCCCTGATTGGGAAGCAAATCATGACCTCCTGGTTCATAGGTAGATGCTCAATCACTGAGACACACTGTCCGTAAAGAATGTCATCCAATGCCCTGTTGACCTAAAAGAATCACTCCAATGGGCTGCTTTCCCCACAGGAGGTGGAAACTTCGGGTGCTGGATTTAAGGAACTTGGGTGCAGACTTCTGGAGAATGTGGTGTGGAGAAAGCACGGAGAAGCGCTCACCAGCAGGACCAGTGGCTGTGCACAGGTCCAGCCCCAACATGGAGCACCCCTTAGCTCCCTTGGAGGTGTTCCTAGACATTGACTTCCATGAAAGGCACAGATATGGGTTTTTCATGTACGTCATCCACTGGGCCCAGCAGAGGGAAGGGCTGGTACACCTGTGCTGCAAGACGCTGAGGATTGCTGAGGTGCCCTTCCAGTGGGTGAGGAAGGTCCTGGATGGGGTGCAGCTGGACTGCATCCAGGAGTTGGAAGTGAACTGCACCTGGGACCTGCCCACCCTGGGGACCTATGCTCTTTACCTGGGGCAGATGACGAACCTGCAGAGACTCTCTCTCCCCAACATCCACATGTTGGCCGGAGAGGAGGACGATGAAGAAGAGAAGAAAGAAGAGGAACAGAAGGAAGAAGCGTGGGAGAAGGAGGATCAGCTATCCTTTTCCCAATTCCTCTCTCAAATGCTCAGCCTGCAGCACCTCCGGGAGCTCGACATGGATTCCCCCTCCTTCCTCCTAGGCCGCCTGGACCAGATGCTTAGGTGAGCTGTGTAGCAGTGGTCACAGTCTTAGAATGTAAAAGAAGTGGTCTTGTTAGGTGTTTTGAGGGTGATATCCCATGAGCACCCAAAGGAAGCATGTTTTCTAAAAAATATATATTTTATTGATTTTTTTACAGAGAGGGAAAGAGAGAGACATCGATGAGAGAGAATCATCAATCAGCTGCCACTTGCACACCCCCATTGGGGATGTGCCCCCAAATAAGGTACATGCCTTTGATCGGAATAGAACCTGTGACTCTGGAGTCCTCAGGCTGATGCTCTATCCACTGAGCCAAACCTGTTTTGGCAAGAAGCATGGTTTAAAATCAGCCTGCCCGGGTGGGTAACACAACTGGCACAGTGGGGAACCCACCGGGCCTGGGTATTTAAATTCTTCCTTTGGGAGAGATGTCTAAGTGTTGAGGACTTAGGGAGAGGGAGGGAGGAGGAAAAGCCACATAGGATGGATCAATTCCAGATGTAAGCTCTGTACCCACCAGCCATTGTGAACACACATGAGCCTGTCAGATTCTCCATCTTTCAGAGGTGGTCCTGGGCCCCAGGGAAGATCATTAGTGGAAAGGACAGGCATGATTCAGCAGCAAAAGTGCTGGAGTGGAAAGGATTGCAAAGAGTGAGAGATGGTTGCAGTGATGCAGGGATGTAAGTTACCTCTGCAGACTGGCCTTCCCAGATGTTGCTGCAGGATCGTTCCCTGGTCTGCTCTCTCTCTCTCTCACATACACTCTCTGGATCTCTCTCTCTCTCTCTCTTCCTCTCTCTCTCTCTCTCTCCTTACCTGAGGATATTTTTTCCCATTGATTTTTAGAGATGAAGAAAGAGGAAGAGAGAAAGAGAGAGAGAGAGAGAGAGAGAGAGAGAGAGAGAGAGAGAGAGAAACATTTATGTGAGAGTGAGCCATGTATTGGTTGCCTTCTCTTCATGCCACCATCAGGGCCAGGAGTTGAACCTGCACATGAGGTCCATGTGCTTGAGTGATAATCAAATCTGAGACAGGTTAATCTAAAGGCCAACACTCTATCCACTGAGTCATAGCAGTTAGTGCCATGTGTGTTTTTTATGTATTACATGAGTGAGCCTCATATGGCCTAGATATCTGGTGCCTAGAGACAAGCAGTGGTCAGAAGGAAGGCTGAGTTGATAGCACTCTTGGTTTTGTCTCCCAATCATAAGGTACAGGCATTCCTACCTTGACCTAGTCATTGTCAGGCTCTCTGAGTATGTTCCCAGGCCTTTTCATATGTCCAGTCACCCTCCAGGGTGCAATGCTCTGCTTGGCAGCTGATGAGAGGAAGCTCTGGGGATTTGGGATCTTGACCCAGCCTAAAAGGACACTAGGAGTCTTGGGTGTCTCCCTTCATCAGAGTTTCAGGAGAACCCTTGGCTTCCACAAATCCATCTTCTGACCCTGGAGGAACCCTTCTACCAGATACCCCTATTCTCAGGAACTAAAGGCTCTTTCTCTCCCCAGGTCCCTGCAGAACCCCTTGGACAAACTCTCCATATCAAATTGCTGGCATTTGATGCATTCAGACCTGATACACCTGTTCCAGTGCCCCAAAATATGGCATCTGAAGTCTCTGCATCTGTTTGCTGTCAGCCTCAAACATTTTAAGCCAGAGCCCCTCAGAGCTCTGCTGGAGGCAGTGGCACCCACCCTCCAGGACCTGGGCCTAGATAACTGTGCCATGGTGGACTCCCAAGTCGAGGCCATCCTGCCTGTCCTGAGCCGCTGTCAGCAGCTCAGGGAGTTCACCATCTCTGAGAACCGCCTGTCATTGGCCACCGTGGAGAAGCTGCTGCGCCACACAGCCGGGCTGTGCAATTTAGACGTGGAGCTGTACCCCGTCCCCCTGGAGTGTTACACAACCCAGAGGACTGTCAACCAGGAGAGACTTGCCCTGGTCCGGGCTGAGCTGATGGGGATTCTGAGGGAGTTAGGACGGCCCAGGACCATCTGTCTGGGCACCAAGTACTGTCATCGATGTGGCTTCAGTAAATTTTATGATGTGAAGTTTTTATGACTTGTAGCAGAAGTGTGTCCCTGTAATGACCATCTTCAGTGGGAACACTCAGCCAAAGCTTTGTTCTGGGCTCTTGGAAGCTCTAATATAGAACCGGGGTGCGTTATACAGGGAACACCCACATTTTGGCTTCATGTTCACTGTCAATGGGGAAAGGAAGGAACCCTGCACCAGTCCACAATGACCAGGGCAAATGTTGGGGAATTGATGGGACATCAGGGAGTAAGGTCCTAGAATCAGACACACGAATCTGCTTTGCTTGGGGAGGGGGGTCAGAATTTGGGCTTGAGCCTCTTGTGAGAGAGTGAATCCTGGGGTGGATGATTGTAAAGGAATGATGTGAAATAAAGACAATTTCAAAGGCAACCTTTCGGTCCTCTTGTATTCACCTGTCTCTCCAGTTTACACCTTAGGACTGTGTAGTCATTGATTAAAAAAAAGGGGGAAGGCTCAGGATCAGAACCTGGAGTGATGGGATGCGGTTTGGCTGCAGCGCTCAGCAACATGTTATCCCTCCCTCCAGGTCTTTTCTTCTCTTTGGGCATCTCTCACCTCCTCGTGGCAGCCCAGTGGTGGATACAATGGGCCGTGCTAAGTGACCCTCCAACCCCTGAAGTGAAGGGGACCTGGCTGCTGGCTCTGACCCTGGACTTGAGTGTTCCTCCTGGTGCTCCAGGTTGACCCACAAGTCTCAGAACCTGTGCCAGAAGGGGTTCAGGGACAAGGCAGGACCCCCACTTCCAGAAGGGCTCATCCATATGCAGAGGAACCATGCTGCCTGGCCTCCTAGCCCATGTCTGTTAGCCTCATGGGGGTTGGCTGATACCCATTACACCTCTCTATGGAGCTAGACTAGAGAACGTGTTCTGAAACCAGCCTGTCAGGAAGGGGGGCAGACACACTGCACAAATGAGTGAGCTTCTTCCTTGTGCTCAGTCGCTGTATTAGGCTGTGCTCCCCGGAATAGCCAACAGAGACACATTTACAGGGATAGGCTCCCACCTTCAGTCCCAATACCTGCCCTCTGTAAGCTGGAGAACCTACAAAGCTAATGTAATAGCTCAGGCCAAGTCTGAAGACCTTAGAACCAGGGGAGCAAATGGCTGAACCCCCAGTGTGAGGCCATAGGCCTGAGAATAAAGCAAGCTGGTGCACACCCAGGAGTTTGATACCCTGACAACCAGGAACCTATGTTCACCATAAGCTAAAACCAAAGGAGAGAGAATTCTTTCTTCCTTTCTCTTTCTATTCCACTCGCCCCTCAAGAGATTGGAGGAAGCCCACCTGCACTGTAACATCTCCTTACTCGTGTGCTGAATCAAGAGCTCACCTGGTCCATTCACACTGAGGTTTTACTAGCTACCTGAGCAACCCATAGCGACATCAGGTTCAGCGGTCACCAACTGGTGGTCCATCAGTTCCAAAAGTTTGACAACCTCAGGTTAAGTTGACACATAAAATTAACCCATCACAGTGACCCTGATAAAAGGGCCCCAGAATGAAGACTCCACACTGAGGTGTGGGGCTGTTTGTTGGAAGGACTTCAAACAAGAACCTCAGTTCCCCTGTCAAATGAGGATATGGTGCTCACCCAGCTTAGAGAATGCTTGTAGATCCAAGGAGATGCTGCATGTTGAGGGCTTGGCAGTGGGTCTGGCGTAGAGTAAGAGTCAGTAAATGGGTTTTCCCTCTTTTCCCTCTAAGTAGAAGCCCCAGCATTCTTGCCCTTCAGTTCCCTGCTCTCCTCCTGAGGACAGGGAAGAGAGCCCAGCACAGGGCGCCCAGTGGGACTCAGCTTCTTCATGCCTCCCACTCCTCCGCCTATCCTGCTTCACCCAAACAGCTATAGTGATCAGCAAGGAGGTGGGAAGTTGACATGGGTGGGTAGGGGTGGGGTTACAGTGAAAAGATTGGGAACATCCCAGGTGATTATCAGGAGAAATGGCCAGGCCTCAGGATTTGTGTGCCACCTGCTGGTCAGACCAGGTGCCATGTTAGAATTTCAAGCAAGGCTATGCTATGGAGTGCTTTTAAAAATCTGGTAATATGTAGATGCTATATGAGTATAAATATTTTTTGTTGTGATTTATGTAAATACTATGAACTTCCTTTCATAATGAAAAAAGAGCCTGTCCGGTGTCGCTCGGTGGTTGAGTATGAAACTATGAACCAGGAAGTCATGGTTCCATTGCTGGTGCGGGCACCTGCCTGGGGTTGCAGGCTGATCCCTAGTCAGGTGCATTCTGGAGGCAGCTAATCAATGATTCTCCCACATCATTAATGTTTCCATCACTCTCTCACTCTCCCACTTCCTGAAATTATTAAAAATATTATTTAAAAATAGAGTTATATTGGAAATTTAGTATTTAAAGATGCATGAGAATCTTTTTAAAAAATGTTTACGCTATATGGTTTGCCTCAGTGGATAGAGCATTGGCCTGTGGACCTAATGGTCCCAGGTTCAATTCTGTGCAAGGGACATGCCTGGGGCGCAGGCTTGATCCCCAATGGGGGTTTGCAGGAGGTAGCCAATCAACGATTCTCTCAAAACATTGATGCTTCTAGCTTTCTCTCCCTCCCCCTTCCCCTCTGAAATAAATATAAAATATATTTTTAAAAATGTTTAACTGGGTTTTCAGACTCAAAACAAACTTTAAAACTGATTTTAAAGATCAATGACCAGTAATTGTTTTATCCTTAACAACATTTGGAATAATAAAATTTAAGAGCTGGAAGGATTAGAGTTGCCTTATTAGAAGCAGACTTTATAGCCCAGCTGGTGTGGCTTAATGGTTGAGCCTTGGTCTCTGAACCAGGAGATCAAGGATTAATTTCCAGTCCAGACATGTGCCCCGGCTATGGATTCATTCCCTATTGTGTGGTGTGCAGTAGGCATCCAATCAATAATTCTCCCATCATTGATGTTTCTGTCTCCCTCTCCCTTCCTCTCTGAAATAAATAAAAATATTTTCTAAAGTTTATTTTATTTTTTAGAGCCAATGTAGGTTCCCAGCAAAACTGAGCAGAAGGTAGAGAGTTCCCTACACCTCTGCCCTTGCACACTCACAGCCTCCCCACTCCCCACATCCCCCCACTGGGCCAGACATTTGTTACAACTCTTGGGCCTGCCCTGACTCATCCTGTGACCCAAAGCCCATCATTGTCATTAGGGTTCATTCTCATGACTCTGGAGTCCTTGCTTTTTGGCAAACGTATAATGACATGCCTCCACTGTGGTCATAGCATAGATTTGTTGTACTGCCTTAAAAATGCCCTTTGCCTCCCAGCAGTTTTATCCCACTAGCTTTTACATGTATGATCCAAATTATGTGCGGTGCAAGCTTTGATATTTATTTTGTTCCCATGTGGACATCCTATTGTTGTGAAACCATTTGCTGAAGAGACTTTCATGTCCCCATTGAATCTCCTTGGCACCTTGTTGGAATTGACCACACACAGAATTCTCTATTCTGTTCCCATAACCTGCAGGCCAACACCACGCTGAGAGACGGACACCATGTTGGCAGGATAAAAGACTATGACAGCAAGGCCAATGGTCCAGTAGGTCTAACAACTCAGGGCCGGGGCACTTAGCGGCAGAGTACAGAAAGCCAACAGTTTATCAAGGCAACCCTTTAAGAACCAGGTGCTGTTTGCTGGAGGCAATGGCCTCTCTCTCAAACCGTCTTTTTACATATTCATCTTCATAAGCACCGGGTGAGGTGGTCTGAAAGTTAACTCGCTGCCAAAACGTGGCTTTTTTTCTTCTTCCACTTAACACCGTGGCCTGCCTCCACGTCCCCGGCATCGCCACGTACTCCAAAGGCCCGGATGAGAAATAGCCCATTAACTTCCCATCATGGGCTGGGCCGGGCGCCAGCTTCCCATTTGACAGTGAAATCTGTCCGAGCAGCTCCGTGACCCACTTGGATGTGGTTACAGACAGAGGACTCAACCTCCTTGAGCATTCAGATCCCTCCCTGGTCCCCGGAGGCAGAAGTTGGCGCTGCGACCCCAGATCACTGCAGGGATGGCCCCCACCTGCCTCGTCCTCTGAAAAGTGTTCCTCCTTGGGCGACCCCCCGCTTCCTCAGGAAGGAAAATGACAGCGAGAGAACAGGATGTTTTGAAGACCCGCTACGTCTTGTCCCTTTGTTCTGACTCGGCAGACCTGCGTTATTTGTCATCCTTCAGTTAGCACGGAGCGTAACCTACATGCTCACCTTGTCTGGTTGGAATCCTTGATTTCTTTTGGCGGACAGCCTCTGTTTAGGACAAAGGAACAAGTCAGACACTGAGCCAGACCACAAGGGGAGGGAGATGCGATAAAGGGAGTTTTAATCTTCCAGCTTCACGCAGGGAACCCACACAGGAAAAGTGAGCCTCAAGGAAAAATGCCATTTCCAAGGTCAGAGAGACCAAAGCTATAGAGACTTTAGAATTTCAGTCTCGCGCTGGGTAAAGCCAGCCTTTATTTTATTTTTATTTATTTATTTATTTTAAAATGTATTTTATAGATTTTTTTTACAGAGAGGAAGGGAGAGGATAGAGAGTTAGAAACATCGATGAGAGAGAAACATCGACCAGCTGCCTCCTGCACACCTCCTACTGGTCGTGTGCCCGCAACCAAGGTACATGCCCTTGACCGGAATCGAACCCGGGACCTTTCAGTCCGCAGGGTGATGCTCTATCCACTGAACCAAACCGGTTTTGGCTACTTTATTTTTAAAAAATAAAACTTCCTTTTGCCTAATTCAGGTACCACTGGAGGTTCAAGTCTATATTCTGGGATAAAGAAGGAACACTATATAAAAAGCTGTTCATGGTGTTGGGTTTTTTTTAGTGGTAATTTTGGGGTTTTGGTTTTTATTTTTGTTTTTGTTTTTTTAGAGAAGCTCAAAACTGATTCTCCCAGGGGCAGTCTTGAGGGGGATGTGGTCAGTGTGATCAATAAGGTGAGTGAGCCGCCGTTTGCCCCCCTCCTCCACAGTCCTCGTGCATGGGTTTGACCAAACCTCTTCAGTTTCTCAACGATTCTTTTGCTCTCAGATAGTGTCTCCCTTGTCCGGGGCAGCCGTGGCCGGAGGGACATGCGTGCAGGCTGCCTCGGCTGGATGGCTTCGGGTCTGCTTACGTGCCGCCCGGCCTCGGCCTGGCAGGCGTGTCAGCAGGAGATAAATCAGAGAGCCGTCACCTTCCACAGTGGCGCATCGCAAGGGACATGAGCTCCCTCCAAACAAGCCAGAGGTGGCCTTTCTCTCTCCGGGGTAAAGTGTCCACTGCTGGGGTGGGAGTTAGTGTAGGAGCTGCAATTGGTTGCATAACCTTGGGTCCGGGGGTGGAGGGAAGACAGGCAGGAGCCCTCTCCTCTCTGTCTGGAATGTTCTCCCTACCCCACCCCCACCCCATCACTTTTTAAAATATGTTCTTTATTGATTTTTTACAGAGAGGAAGAGAGAGGGAGAGAGAGTTAGTAACATCAATGAAAGAGAATCATTTGATCAGCTGCCTCTTGCACACCCCCTACTGGGGATATGCCCACAACCAAGATACATGCCCTTGACCGGAATCAAACCTGGGACCTTTCAGTCTACAGGCCGACACTCTATCCACTGAGCCAAACCAGTTTCGGCCCCATCACTTTTTAAAATATTTTTTTTATTATTGATTTCAGAGAGGAAGGGAGAGGGAGAGACATGGAAACATCCATGATGAGAGAGAATCATTGATCAGCTGCCTCCTCCACACCCCACACTGGAGATCGAGCCCGAAACCCGGCATGTGCACTGACCAGGAATCAAATTTGGTTCACAGGTCGATGCTCAACCACTGAGCCACACCAGGTGGCCTAGAACATGTCTCTGTAGCCGTTTTGCTTGGAGAAAGAGTCCAGACTTAGAAATGATCTAATAAAGGATGTGACTTCCCAATCTGTGACCCCCCCTCCCTCCTCCAAAGGGAATGGGCTGCTTTGCAAAATGGCGCTGGTGGTGCTCCATCCGGGAACCCGCCCCCCCCCCCAGCCCCCACATGGCCAGTCTCCTGCGGTCAAGCGCCTCAAGAAGTCAATGGGCAGGGGGCCATTCCCCTGGGAGGCAACGAGGCCTGGAAATACTGAGGATCACTAGCGCCATCGTGTTCTCTGAGGGCCCACAGCGGCTCTGCTTTTGCTCGTACCTCAGTGTTTCCTCCCCGTCTTCTTTACCACACAGGCTCCTGCCCTTGCTGCCTGCTATATGTGTTTCTCCCAATGGCCAAGGAAGGTCCTTCCGTTCTTTCGGTCGGGAACTGCTTGGGAAGGGGCTCGCTGGTCGCCTCATGGGGCCGAGATGGGGAGGTGCCAGCTGCCGGCTCTGGGTACAGATGAAGGATGTGGTCCTCCGTGGGGCCCGGGGAAGGGGTAGGGAGATGGCAGCCATCAATCCTGTTATGTATAGCTGTCCGCCTGTCCGGCAGCGGAGCCGACCCTGTACCAACCGCTGCTCGCAGCTCAGCCCAGGCTCAGCCCGAGGCTATGACCCTGCTCACGCCCCTGAGCCCCTCAGCGGGGGGGGGGGGGGTCGGAAAGGGTGCGAGGGGGGCTCTGGGCTCCTCTGCTCAGCAGAGCCGGAAGCTCGACTTCTCTGAGCATAATTCTCTACTTTGATACCTCCATCCTGGCTTCTGAATTTACCCCAATTCTCTCTACCCAGCCTGGACAGGGGCAAGAGGGAGAACGCGGGTTGGCCAGCACTGAGTTCATGCCCACTGGCTGGCTGGGCAACGCTGGGGGAGTGTCTAACCTCTCTGAGCTGATTTTTCCTTCTGCCTAATGAGCTTCGTGGTTCCCTCCTTTACAGGAGTGTAGCGAGAGTTGTCTGAGATGTATGTGTGTTGTATGTGTGCGTGCATGCGTGTGCACAGTTTTAAAATATATATATATGTTGTGTTGATTTCAGAGAGGAAGGGAGAGGGAAAGAGAGATAGAAACATCAATGAGGAGAGAGAATCTTTGATCGGTTTCTCCTGCATACCCCCTAATGGGGATGGAGCCCACAATCCGGGAATGTGCCCTGACCCGGAATCGAACTAGTGACCTCCTGGTTCCTGGGTTGACGCTCAATCACTGAGCCATGCTGGCTGTCTGCACAGTCAGTTCTTGTTTGCAGCAGTTCTGTTCCATAAAGTGGCAGAAATGCTGAGTTAGCGAATCCTGACCATGGCCCTCTCGCAAAATGCAGAGCTGGGTTCCCGGAGGCTCTGGGAGCAACGTTCTTGTCCACTGACCTTGTTTCAGGCATGTTTCTGCTCAAAGACATCGCCTGTCATGTATCTTGTGACAGTGATTTACAACCCCGACTCCCAGCCTGCAGCCCTGTCACAGCCTGAAGGAAGCTCGTTGGACACAGAACAACGTGCTACCTCCGTAAGGCACATCGCAGCTTTCTTTGGCCTAGAAGCTCTGGACAGCACTTCGGCACTCCACTTGGGAGCCGTTTAAATAGTCAAGTCCCCAACAAAATGCACAGAAATGCAGACAGCATGGCACCGAATAGGCAGAGCGAAGGCGCTCTGCAGGGTGAGAGCCAAAACAAGGGGCGACTCCAGCGTGGCGCTCTGAGCACTGGCGTGTCTGTGAGCGACAGCAGATTCGCCGTGTGTGCTGATTTTGGATTCCAGGTCATGTTAGGGAGTAGACGCGTTAGGAAATACGGATCAGCTGAACATATGCACTCCCTGCCCAGAGCCCGCGTTCCAGTCACACCTGAGACGAGGGTTGGTGGGGGGAGGAGTTAACAAAGCTGCTGTGATGATCAGGAGGGAGAGCCAGCATGTGGTCAGTGTTAGGTTTGAAAGGAAACAGGAAACAGAACAACAGGGAGTTTTAAAGAGAGTTTATTCCCTGGTAATGGGCGGAAGCCATCACCGAGGTAAAGATCAGAATTAGGGGAGAGGGGACAGGAAATCGGAACCCAACCGGGCCAATGGAGGTGCCCCTCCAAAGAACGCACGTGGCCGGCCTGGAGTTCCTTTTAAAGGGAGGGGGTTGGGCCCAGGGTGGAACAGGAAGGGATGGGCCCAAGGGCACCATGGCCCGTGTTAATTGGTGGCTCACTGTCTTGGAGATGTCCCCTTGGCAGGTGTCAGTCATGTTGTTAGCTCCACCCACCAGTTTGGGAGGGGGGAGCCCTAAGGGGTCATGTGTCAAACTCCGCCCACCAGTTTGGGAGGGGGAGATAACCTTAAGGGGTCATATGTTAAACTCTGCCCACCGGTTTGGGAGGGGGAGAACCTTTCAGTCAGGAAGGCCAGTCAGAAGGATGGCAGCCCGATCCCAGTCAAAAAACACCACTGCTCTTGCCCAGGCTCAGGCACAAGGAAGTGGTGGAAGCAGGGTTTCTTAAGCAAGAAAACCAGAGATGGCTCCAGCCAACCACAACGCAGATGTCCAGAAGGGGGCAGTCTAGGACATCCGGAAAATGGACCTGAGAAGTATAGCCGCCAATGGCCCTGGTCCCAGCAATGGAGAAGGCTTCCTGGCCCCCAAAAGATGGAAGCTCAGAGCCAGGTCAGGGCTTCTTGGCCCAGGTGGGCCTCGATGAAGAAGCTGCTATGACCTACAGCTGTCTGTTCTGTTTTGGGAGTTACCATCTTTTCAAAGCCTGGCTGATGTGGCTCAGTGGATTGAGCGTTGTCCCATGGGCCAAGAGGTCCCGGGTTTGATTCCCAGTCAGTCAGGGCACATGCCTGGGTTTCGGGCTCAATCCCAGTAGGGGGCGTTGCGGGAGTCAGTTGATCTACGTGTCCCTCTCAGCGATCTTTCTGTTTCTCTCCCTCTCCCTTCCTCTTTATCTAAAAACCAATAAAGAAAAAGAAAAAACACATTTAAAAAACACACCGATGGTTACCCAAGACCGTGAACTCTTTCCAGAGAGGCAAGCCACCTGCTGCCTCTCTGGCCTCCCATTTCCACACGGGACTGTGGAACCACCTGAGGTGGATCTTAGTTAGGTGGCCAAGGAGATAAAAAGGTGTTCCTCATTTCTGTGTGGTTCTGTCTTTTTCTTTTCTTGATTCCCGCCCCCCTGCAACATTCTTCATTTCTTTTCTAGGGCGGGGGGCTGTACCGACTGGTCTATATATTTTTTAAAAATATTTTTTTAATTTATTTCAGAGCTGAAGGAGAGGGAGAAAGAGAGATAGAAACATCGATGATGAGAATCATTGATCAGCTGCCTCCTGAACCCATCCCCCACTCCTTGCACCCACAACCCGGGCATGTGTCCTAGCCTGGAATCAAACGTGGGACCCTTCAGTTTGAAGGCTGACGCTCCATCTACAGAACCAAACCAGCAGGGCCCACTGGTCTATTTAGAGCAAGGTCAGGGCCAACCAGACCCAGAGAAGACGCTCAACCCATGTGCCTTGAAGATCTGACAGAAGGAACCTGGGCCCGGAGGGAGAGCCAGCATGTGGTCAGGAAGGCCAGTCAGAAGGACGGTCAGAGCATCTTCTTGGGTCCGGATCCCAGCCAAAAAGAGGGCGGGGCTGCAGCAAACCGACCTGATTCCCACTGTCCCCTGATTCTCCTTTCCCGTTAGGTGACACGCCATCACAGACATTTAATTGTTTCAAGTGAACCATATCGTAGCATTTGGTACATGCACAAGATGGTGCCACCATCACCCCATCAAGTCCCCAAGCATCCTGTCACCCCAAAAGGAAAGCTCGTGCCCATCTCAGGGCTGTACTGTGTGCTGGGAGGGGTGGTGCCAGCGTGAAAGCAGCCCAGTGGGAGGGCATCAAGTGATGCTGACACCAGCACGGATGCACCTGGAAAACATGCTGAGCGAGAGAAGCCGACCGAAGGCCACATACTGGTTCCATTCATACGAAGTGAGTGTCCACAGACACAGGGGATTCAAGGTGGCAGGGAGGGGGCAGGGGCAGAGGGAAGGGAGGGGAGGAAGGAACTGGGCAGGGGCAGAGGGAAGAGGTAGGGGAAGGGGGAGGGGGAGGGGGAGCCTGCTACACTCTCCCTAGAACAGGAGGACAGGACCAGTGCTATCCCAGGTGATGCCCAGCTGATGGTTATCGGGACGCGCATGTGCAGGTGGTTATGCTCTGCCTGGACTCACACGCCACAAGCTGGGCTGCTCCATGCCTGGGAGTCCGAGTGGAGACCAGAGACCATAATTCCAGGCCCTCCTGTTATCCCCCCCCCTCCTGCTGGCACATTGTCCCTCCCAACAAGCATCCAGACTCCGTAGAAGCTTCAGGATCAGTGAGAGGATGAGCTCTTGGAGGGAACTGCTCACCGTGACAGGCTGACCTCCACGGAGAGCAGATCTCTGGAAAAGAGAAAAACACCAAAGGTGCCCCGTCTCCTCCCGCTGGAGGCGGTGGGCAAGGACGGGTGAAGGACACCCCCTTCTTGCCGTCCCTGGATTGTGCGGGGAAAGCCTGTCCAAGTAATTAATGGAAGCAATTAGGGGTCAGATGGTCACGGATGGAAATCACTCAGCACCCAGTCACAGATGCCAAGGCTGGCCGTGCCAAGGAGAGGACACGGGGGTGGGGCGGGAGGACTCAGAGAGGAGAGGGGGCTGCCGCACTGCCCAGCAGGACAGGGAGCGGATGGGGCTCGCTCTCAGGGCTCTCCTATGAAAGGCAGGCTATGAAGTCTGCTTCCCTAATCAGCAGCCCGCATTGGGGCTGAGGGGAGGCTTCTGAGCCACAACAAAATTGGGCAACTGCTGAGGAGGCCACACCAGAAGTGGTTCCTGGCATCGCAGCCCTGGGCTCAGCACTGTGCCCTGGCAAGTGAAGAGACATTTTCCTTTCGTGCATTCGCTGTATCTTGTAAATCTTTCCCTGGTTGTATCTTCTCACTTCAAATCCTTGGGAAGGGTAGAAAATTTTCCATCTACCCATCCAACCATCTATCCATCCGCCCACTCACCCGCTCATCTACCCACCATTCATCCATCCATCTATTCATCCATCCACCCACTCACCTACCCATCCGTCCACCCACTCACCTACTCACTCATCAATCCACCCACCCACCATCCATGAGCCCACCCATCTATCCATCCATCCACCCATCCATCCACCCTCTTCATTTATCCACTGTACAATATAATTTTTAAAAAGAGGTGATGCTTATATTTACTGAGAGACTCCACAATATTTATCAGGCTCTGGCCAAGCCCACACCAGGTCTAGGCTCTGGGAATACAGGATAGATACGACAAGCATGGGCCTCACTCTCATAGCGTGCAATCTGCAGAGGGGGGAAGCATCCACAGCAAGCCAACGACACCCAGGAAGCCCTCCCAGCCCTGAGTGCTGTGAAGAGAATGAAACAGGTGGCGATACATCAGAGGGTGGCAGGTGAGGGTCTCTTTCACTGGGATAGGCAGGGCAAACCTCTGAGAAGGTTTGAGCTGTGACCTGACTGACAAGAAGAAGTAACGGTCAGGGCCGTGGTGGGCAAAGTGCGGCTCTTTGAGTGTGGCTCTTCCACACTTTGGCCCCTTGAGTGTGGCTCTTCCACAAAATACCACGGCCTGGGCGAGTCTCTTTTGAAGAAGTGGCATTAGAAGAAGTTTAAGTTTAAAAAATGTGGCTCTCCAAAGAAATTTCAATCGTTGTCCTGTTGATGTTTGGCTCTGTTGACTGATGAGTTTGCCACATGGGGAAGAGCATTCCACATGGAGGGGATAACAGGTCAGGGCCCTGCGTGGGAAACTGAAGCAGTGCCAAGGGGCTGAAGGGCGTGAGTACTGGGGACAGGCACGGGAGCAGGACCACTCACAGCATGTCACACGGCCCAAGGGCCGGCTAGGTGAACAGCACGTCCAGCTCCACTGCCCTCCAGATGCACAGAAAGGGGATCATCTGGTGTCTTCTGGAGTGTTTTATTACTCTGCTATTTTTTTAAATATATTTTATTGACTTCTTACAGAGAGGAAGAGAGATAGAGTTAGAAACATCGATGAAAGAGAATCATCAATCAGCTTCCTCTTGCACACCCCCTACTGGGGATGTGCCCGCAACCAAGGTACATGCCCTTGACCGGAATCGAACCTGGGACCTTTCAGTCCGCAGGCCGACGCTCTATCCACTGAGCCAAACCGGTTTTGGCTACTCTGCTTTTTTTTTTTTTTTAAATATGTTTTTGTTGATTTCAGAGAGGAAGGGAGAAGGAGAGGGAGATAGAAACATCAATGATGAGAGAGAATCTTTGATCAGCTGCCTCCTGCATGCCCACGACTGGGGATCGAGCCTGCAACCTGGGCATGTGCACTGACTGGGAATTGAACTGTGACCTTCTCGTTCATAGGTTGATGCTCAACCACTGGGCCACACCAGATGGGCACTCTGCTAGTTTAATACTCCAGTGACCCCACTCCCAAACACCGTGAGAGCCATTTCAGTGGTTGTGGGTCTCCCATAGCATGCCAGCCTGCATGGACCTCAGCCTGGATTCCACCTTGCCACCTCCTTTCCTTGATCTTCCTTCTGCAGGGAGGGAGGCCACATGGTGTGACCCTCTGCAGATGGGGACGTTTATGTGCTCTGTCCATGTGATAATGGGGGTTGTGACAAGTGAGTGTTGTGACAGTTAAGGGCTCCTGTCTGCCAGGCCTGGTCAAGGGGTGGTATTTAGAGATGGTGGCCCACTGGCCCTGACTTCATGGAGCGTCCTGTCTAGAGAATATCTCTGGGGACAGAGGATTCCATGGGGATACAGGGAATGGAGGAGACGTTGTGGTTCCATCCCAGAGCTCCACAGGCATGTCCCACCCCTGCATTTGTCACCCTCCCAGGCATCTTGGAAGGGTGTGTGGAGCTCACGGCTCCCCCCAGTCTCAGCAGAATTCTGCAGCCTCCCCATCAATGAGGAAGGACCAGAGCTGCCGAATGGCTTCTATGCCCACTTCCTTTCCTGTTCCCCCTGAACCTCATCGGTGTGGAAGCTGGCTGGTTGCCATGGCTGCCGCAGGGGCTGTGTTCGTTACCAAGCATAATCTGCACATCCCGACTGATATGCAACATGAACTATCTACAAAGTCAAGTTGCAGCCATGATTTTACATCAGTAACACACTGAGTCCTGGCGGGTGAGTGAGGCGGAAAGGAAGGTCACCCTGCAAGGTCACCTCCGGGAATGGCAGCTTGGAATTGGACATCTGGGCAGGGCAGGGATGGTTTGGGGAGGGCAGGCCAAGAGCCCCAGCAGGGTGGGTGGAGGCCACACTGTCCAGGGTCAGGGTGAACCCAGGCAGACATGGTGGGTGCTCAGTGGGTGCCAGTTCAAATTGGTTTAAAGCCCAAGGGATACTCCATCCCCAGAAGCACAGGTGCCTCTAAACAATACTGGTCTGAACTGTACAGGTCCACTAGTATGCAGACTCTTTTCAATAAATATACAGTCAGCCCTCTGAATCCCCAGGTTTTGCATCTGTGGATTCAACCCACCACAAAACTGGACCAAACTGGCTCAGTGGTTGAGTGCTGACATATAAACCAGGAGATCACCAGTCAGCATATATCCCCAGCCCAGGTTGTGGGAGATGGAAAGATAGATAGAAGGTAGGTAGGTAGGTAGATATGTAGGTAGGTAGATAGATAGATAGATATGCAGATAGATAGATAGATAGATAGATAGATAGATAGATAGAATATACCTATCTCTTGCTGGTTTTGTTTCTCTAGAGAACCCTTGCTAGTACACCCAACTGCCCACTCTTGAGTGGCTTTTAGCAGTTACTCTGCCACAAGGCCTCACTTATTTCCTTCATGGCGCCCAATCACTGCTTGCAATTTCAGTTTTGCTTACCTGCTTATGTTCCACCCATAACAATAGGAGGCCCATGCGAGCAAGGGCCTGTCTTATTCAATGCCTGGCGCTTAGCAAACACTCAGGAGACAGAAAGGAGCAATGGAGGAATCAGATGAGGAGTGTATTATGAGAAACAATGGAGGCGTGATCCCAGAGACATCCCCAGAGCATCTCCTGAGCCCCATCTGTCAGTCCCCACAGGGCCCAGTGCTGCTCACATGTGTCGCCTCACATTACCCCGCTGGGCCCCTGACACCGCTGGTGCTGTACTGTCTCAGACCTAAAGCGCTGCATCCCACACGCTGGAAACCACTGCCTGCCACGGCCTCGGCTCCACAACCACGTCACACACCCACCCCCACATGCCCCCACACACACACATCCCCTGAGGCCGAGGGAGAGATTTCTCAAAGGCCGAGTCCGAGTTCGTTTGTTTCATGATTTTACCATTTTGTGGGTCCAATGCCTCCAGCTTTCTAGAAGCCTGTCCTCCAGGAAGGTTTCAGCACAAATTCTGGAGCTGGCGAGTCTGGAACGGTGCCAGCAGGGGGGATGGCTGGGGAGTGACTCAGGGGCAGGGTCTGGGGACGGGGAGGGAAACACCAGAGGGAAGAGCAACTCTGAGCAGAGCCCATCGGACTGTTCAAAGCGACTGTCCTTCCTCCGTGGGCCGCTGCCTCGGGGGTAAGGATCGAGGTTTGGTTTCTGTCCACAAAAGTTTTCCCATCCAGAAAGGAGCAACCACCACGCTCCGGCCAGCTCTTGGCTTTCTTCTCGGAGCCATGTCAGCCAAACGTGGGAGAGGGGCCTGAACCCCAACCCCCACTGTCTGAGCAGCCGCCTCCTGGGAGGAAGGAGGTGCGGCCTGGTGGCCCAGGCCAGGCCGGAGACGTGGATGTCACAAAGTCATCGTTGTGGGCGAGTGCTGCAAGTCTCGTGTCCCCTGGGCTGGTTTCCCACTGACAGCTGTGAAGCCTGACTCCATCATCTCCCCACGCACCCCCACGCACCCTCCTCCAGGAAGCCTTCCTGAGCTCCTCCAGCTGTGGATTCTAAGCTCTGAGGTCAGAGGTCCCACCCGGTGCACCCCGGGGTCCAAGGCGTGGAGCAGGCGCCACTCTGGGCGGCTCAGGGCACTGACCGCGTGGGTCTCAGCCTTTCCCTCTCTCCTCGGAGGGGAGCCACCGGCGTGGGTTCTGGGCAGCGAGGAACGGGAGGGGAGGCTCAGTCGTCCTCATCCTCGTCTTCCTCCTCGGCGTCCTTGCTGGGGGTGCACCTCTGGAAGCACTGCACCACGGTGGCCAGGACGAAGCTGGAGATGATGGCGGCGATGGACACGACCACGCCCGAGAAGATGATGATGAACAGGTCTGTGAGCGAGAGGCTGAACCTGCACTCGCTGAAGCTGGCCTCCGACAGCTGGCGCAGGAACACCCGCCTGTTCTCGGGGGGCAGCGAGCACTGGATTTCCTCGAGGCCTGGACAGGGCGGGCAGGACGAGAGACAGGTTTAGGCTGCAGCACCGGATTGCCTAAAAGTTGGCAAGGCGGGCGCTTGCAAAATGCAGAGCAGAAGCAGCCCCCAAAAAACAAAAGGGGGAGAAATTGATTGGAATGGAATTGAACTTTTTTTTTAAAGGTGTAACTACGATGGGACACATGTTTTAAAAAAATATATTTTCTTTTATTGATTTCAGAGAGGAAGGGAGAGGGAGAGGGAGAGGGAGAGGGAGAGGGAGAGGGAGAGGGAGAGGGAGAGAGATAGAAACATCAATGATGAGAGAGAATCATTGATTGGCTGCCTCCTGCATGCCTCCTACTGGGGATGGAGCCCACAAGCCAGGCATTTGCTCTAACCAGAAATCAAACCCTGACCTCCTAGTTTATGGGTCGATGCTCAACCACTGAGCAACACTGACCTGGCCACGATACTCTTCCAATTTTGAGTCACTCAGGATGGTGATGGGAAGGCAGCATAAACTTTTAGGGTTTAGGATCTCTGTAGATCCTAATCCAGACCTGGTACTACCCAGCCTCTGGGAAGGGGGATGGAGGGCGGGGCAGGTGCTGTGGGGTGGGGGCTGCTAGCACGTGTTACCAAGCATAATCTGTACATCCTGACTGATGCACAATATGAACTACGTACAAAGTATAGACTTCAGATACAAAAAAAATGCATGACGTTAAAATGCATAAAGAGCTCACATCTTCTGTTTCTTATGTGGAAAAAAAGAGAAAAACAAAATAGCAGTAACTCACCCTCATATTGCACTTACAAAGTACGAACACTGTTCTAAGTGCTACATACATATTAACTCCCAATTCACACAGCCACCTTCTGGGGTAGGCACTGTTATTATGCCAAGTATGGATGAGAAAATGGAAGCTCAGAGATGTAAGAACATATCTTCAGCAACACAGCTTCTCAGAGATGTAAGAACATCATATGTCGTTAAGCACACCTGCCTGTGACCTCTGCTTACCTCAGGCTTCCTTTTGTTACAAATAAGGCGAGCCCCCCAAGTCAGGGGTTCTGGTAGAACACAAAACATACTTGGGAGCCAGGCAGCAAGGCAAATATCTCTACTTCTACGTAGAAGGGTGCACATACATGGTCTGGAAGGATGTGAGCATTGAGCAGGCGGGCTGCTCGGCTTTATAATCCCCGACACATGTGACCTGTCCCCCGCTGGGAGCTCAGGCACACAGTCTTTCACGATTGGCTAACTGAAAGGGAGGGGCTAGCCTGTGCTGTTTCAAGATGGTGGCCCCCAGGGGAGCTGCAAGCCATGCGGCCAACATGGTGGTTGCTAAGTCACGCAGTCCAAAATGGTAGCTGTCTAAACTGTTCTTTGACAGAAAAGATGATTTGTTTATTTTCACACTCAGGAAAACCTTCCATTGCTCACTTTTTCAGCACTTCCTGGATTCAAAAGCTGACCCTCAACCCATCTCCAGCATTACCTGAAAGTTGAGATGATTTCTTCTAACCACGCTAATTAACTGGTTTCTGTCTTGCAAAGAATGGCCCTGCTAATTGCAGAGCAAACCTGCAACCACCTTTTGGGGTCTTTATTTGCATATATTTCCTTCTCCAAATCAGAAACAGAAGAGGAATGAAGAGTGGCTGAGCTTCCTCCTTTCTTCTGTCTTGGCCCATTTTTTGTGTATCAATAGCCAATCTATGATGCTCTCCTCCCCATGGGAACCATTGCCTAGCAACCAGCTTCACAGTCTCTCCTCCCAGACTCAATGCCTACCTTCTATACACAAGGAATTAACTGGACCAGAGCTCTGTAGGTTTCTCCAGCTTCCATTTGACTATAGTTTATGACTGTTTCCTTTTTTTTTTTTTAAGAAGCCAAACTTTTGTTTACTTCTTTTGAGCATTTTAAATGCTTTTGAATAGTACAAGAGAGCTTTAAGACAGTGTTATATTGGGATTTCCTTGTGGACATTTTCTTCAATGGAAAAGTAGAAAAATCAATTGATCTGCCTCCTCTTTTCTTTTTAAGGCATATATTTTTTAATTGATTTTTGAGAGAGAAAAACATCAGTGTGAAAGAAAACCATCGGTTGGTTGCCTCTCATCTGAGCCCCAAGCGGGGATCAAACCCACAACCTTTTGGTATACAGGATGATGCTCCAACCAACTGAGTCACCCATCCAGGGCTTGACCCATCTCCCCTTAACATCCACCCACCCCCAGCCAAAGGTGTTATGACAATAAACAATATGGACACTGATAAGCGGTATGAAGCACAGGCAGTTTCTAAAGCCAAGATACAATTTGCCAAGATAGCAGTCAAGCCGTAGAGGTGATCATTACCCAGATCACCTCTATGGCTTGACTGCACAATTCCTTGTTCAATGGGCTGCATTAACGGAGCAGACACAGAGCACTGGGCTGCATTAACTGGAAAGCGAACACAACAAAACACCACCCGCCTCAGAGCCCGCCCCGACTCCTCACGCCAATTCCACTTTCCACAATGTTCTTTGTGCCTTGAGATTAGTTTGGCATTTTTACAGAGTGGCGCTTTGAGGAAATGTCACCTCACATGTCTCTGCGGCTAGAAGAGACAGACCTGTTTAAAAACCGCCGCACACGAGCCCAGCCGGGGTGGGAGACCCTGGAACACGCTCGAAGGTGCTTTCACGATAAGATCCACCAGCTTGATGGGTTTCCACAGCTCACAAAGGGCCGGGGAATAAGAAAAGTCAGACAAATAGTCAGCGGGCCCTGCAGAGAGGGCAGAGCATCGCTGCCAGGGCCTTTCAAAGATGCATTCAAGGCCGACTGCAGACTCGGGAGTTGGGGTGATCTCACTTTGGGGTTCCCTCTTCTCTCCTTCAGGATCCCACTTTATTTTTTTTCAATTTTTAAAAATATTTATTAAGGTATTATATGTGTACATAGCTTACCATTGCCCCCCCCCCCCCGCCTTACCTCCCATACAAGCCCTCCCTCCCCAGAGTTCTGTGTTCGTTGGTTGTACTTATATGCATGCATACCAGTCCTTCGGTTGTTCTCTTATCTCCCCCAGGTTTCCTTCCCCTCCCCGCTGTAATTTGACAATCTGCTTGTTTTATGGTGACTATCTCAGGACCACACGAATAGAATCCGCTCCTCCTCTGGTTCACCCCGCACCCCTTCCCCCCCTGCCCGGGTCCCACCACTTCCCAGGGGCACACGGCTCTCCTGGGACTCACGGTCCCCCTGGGGCACACGGCTCACCCGGGGCACACAGTCCAGGATCCTACTTTAGACCAGAATTTCTCAATCTCAGCATTATTGACAATTGGGACTGGATAACCCTATAACTTGGGGGTGGTCTGTGGACTGAGAATCCTTATCATTGTCCCTGCCCTCTGCCTTATGGAGGCCGGTAGCATGTCCCCTCCCATTGTGACAACAAAAAATGTCTTCAGCTCAGCTGGCATGGCTCAGTGGTTGAGCATCAACCTATGAACCAGGAGGCCACGGTTCAATTCCCGGTCAGGGCACATGCCCGGGTTTGTCATCACCAAGTCTTTTATTTTAAGAATCTAAAAAAACACTTAAATCAGGAGATGAGGCAATGCTGCCACATGGAGACAACTGTCGGGCTTTTGTAATGAGACAGGACACACGCCGGGGCCTGCTCACTCACCCGTGCCACCTGGCTGGCCCCTGCGCCAGCATCTGAGCTTGCAAACCCCCAGGGCAGCGAGCCAGCCGCCTGTCTGTCTCCGAGGCAGCTGGGCAGTGAAAGGCAAGGGTAGGAGTTGAGGAAAAGACCTCCTGCCTGTGACTAAGATCTCCTGGGAGCCCAAAACCCACCTATGTGCCCTGACTGGGAACTGAACCTGGACCTCCTGGTTCATACGTCAACACTCAGCCACTGAGCCACAGCAGCCAGGGTGGAGCCTCATTCTATGCTGAGCCTGTCCCTGGTGTTTCCTCAGTCTGTGAGTTACCTGATATCCCTGAAATAAGCCCCTTTCTTGCTCACATTCGCCAGAGTTGGCTGACATGGTTTTTTTGCCTTGTTTTGTTTAAATATATTTTTATTGATTTCAGAGGGGAAGGGAGGGGGAGAGAGAAAAAGAGGAACATCAGTGATGAGAGAGAATCATTGAGCGGCTGCCTCCTGCACACCCCACACTGAGGATTGAGCCCACAATCCAGGTACATGCCCTTGACCGGAATCCAACCTGAGACCCTTAGTCCGCAGGCCGATGCTCTATCCACTGAGCAAAACCAGCCAGGGCGGTTGCCATAGTTTATACTCAAAGAGGTCCTACCAACGGATTGGAGGAAGATGGAGTTCAAGGATGGACTGACTCCTGTCCCACAGCCACAAATCATCCCGCTCGGCCAGCTGTGCTACCAAACCTCTTACGTGCGGGGTGGCTGCAGGGCCCCAGAGAGGGGGAAGGACCAGCGCCACTGGCCTCCTCTCCCAGGGAGAAAACGCAGGGAGTAGGCGCGCTGAGGGGAGTGAGGCCCTGCCCACAGCCCACTGCTCCATGCCCTCAGGGCACCGTTCCTTCTCTGCCAGGGCACACTCTGGAGGGCTGGGCCCCTTCCTTGTGCAGGGGGCTCAGTACCTGCCAGCCGCCACCCCTCGGGGCTCTGTCCCCTTCACTAATGACTTCTTTCCAGCAGCTGACACCTGAGCTGGGAGGGTGAAGAGCTGCCGTTCTCCTGAAATAGATGGTGACACAGAGGAAGGCTGAGAGGAGATTAATCTTTCATCCCTTGTCAGCTCTCGGGCCCCCGGCCAGGGGATCTCGGGGCCTTTCCCGGATCTGCCTCACCCAGATCCACAACAGGCACCCCTAAGTACTCTCTGTCATTCTAAATATGTTGTTGGCTCGGCTGGTGTGGCTCAGTGGTTGCTCATTGTCCTGTGAACCACGAGGTCACTGTTCAATTCCCAGTCAGGGCACATGCCTGGGTTGTGGGCTCCAGCCCCAGTGGGGGACATGCAGGAGGCAGCCAATCAATGATTATCTCTCATCATTGATGTTTCTCTCTCTCCCCGCATCTGCCTTCCTCTCTGAAATCAATAAAAACATATTTTAAGAAATACATTATATATATATATATATATATATATATATATATATATATGTATATAAATTTTTTTTTCTTCTTCCTAATTCCACTTACTGCAGGGGTGGGCAAAAGTAGGTTTACTAGCATAGTCGTGAGCATGCAAAACACAGAGTTTATTCCTGTGCTGTTATTTATTAATTCTTGTATTATTTTCCATTGGAACAACTGTAAACACACCTTTGCCCCACCCTGTAAACAAAGCCTGCATGCACAGAACAGAAATGAAAGGGGGAACAAAAGCACCCACAAATACATATCTGACACCATTCTAGATTTTTCTGTGGGGCCTGTACACAAATCCTCCCAGTGGAAATATACTCCGCCACGCCGTGGGCTGACCATACCAGGAACATCTCTCCCGCGAACCCACACAGAGATCACAGAGCAGCTGTAACGGCTCCGGGTGTTTTATTGTGCAGATGAGCCTCGACTTGCCCAATCCCAGGATGCTTGCGGTTTTTGCTGCTAGAAGCAGAGCTGCGAGGCGTGTCTGTGTACACATTCTTAATGGTTTCCCAAGATGCCTTCCCAAAGTCGAAGATTGTGAGAGAAGCCCTGAATCCCTGCCTACCACGGCTCTTTGTCACCCTCCGCCTCAGCCAGTCTGCGCTGTGCAATGGCACGTGGTTGAATTAGTTCACATTTCTCTGACGTTGCCTGCTGCGCTCATTGACCACTTGGGTTGTTCTGGGAACTGTCTGCCAAGTCCGAGAGCTTAAAGTCTTCCGAGGTGTGAGAAGGCTCTGGCGACCCAGGCTGGTTAGGGACAGAGTGGCTGCTGTTCACCCAACTCCCTGCTGGAGCTACGCATTCTGTCCTGGGAGGGGGCTCCCCCGCCCACACCCTGGAGGAAGGGCCAACACCAGTTCTCTGGTTCTCCGGGGACCACTGGGCGTGGGTCCCATGGCTCTCAGCCAGACCTCACCACTGCATCACTCCTCTGCCGCCCACTGCAGTGAGGGCTCAGCCTGGGCTGGCCAGGCACCTAGCCAGGCCCTCCCCACTAGCCCCCCAGACTCCAAACCGGAAGGACCAGAAACAGAGCAGCTCTTGTCCTTCCGCACACACAGGGCGCCTTTCAGATGGGGCCTCCTGGCTTCACAGCCCCTCAGATCGCAGGCACCTTGGATGTGTTAACTTCCCTCCCTGCCACCGCTCCCCCCATATTTCACAGACGTGAGGCCCAGAGAGGTCAGGCAACTTGTCTCAGAGCACAGGGAGTGTGTGGGTGGAACCCAGGTCAGCTGACTCCCTGGGCAGTGCTCTCTCTGGGCGCTGGGGTCTCAGCAGATTATGAGGATCTGGGGAAGTTGTGGGTAACAAGGCCCGTTCTGTGAAGGAAGACTGCACGCAGGGGCATCTGAGGTGTGCACGCTTGCTCTTGGTCCTGGGGGCTGGGATGCCTGGGAACCCGGCTCTAATTTCCAGTAGTGCCGATCTTTGCCCTCCTCCATCACTTTCATTAAATACCGATTGCTGCGTAGGGAAAATTCCCCGCTGTGCTCCCTGTCCCAGCCCACAGACACTTCTCCTGATTAAATAGTCAGCTGATGTCCACCAGGGGAAGATGTACCAGCAGACAGTTCGCCGGGCCAAGGGCTCCTGCTTGGTCCTGGCCCCACAGAGCGTGTCCGTGGAGGGCAGCAGAGAGGAGTGAGTCCTGCCCCAGGACTGTGACTTGTGTCTGCTACCCTCCACTCCGGCCCACCGCCCACGGAGCCTGAGGACGGCCACTCTGTCGCATGCACAGGCTTGGGAAACCAAGTGACCTGCAGGCAGTTTTCCTAACTTGCCCTCCTCCGGGAGGAAGTGAGCAGAGATGGTCGCTGAGGGCCTAAAGTGTTCTTCTCCGGTGGCATGTACGTGTTTTCCACGACCACCACCACCATCACCATCACTCCCGCATCTTCACCGTCACTGCCATTGCTACTTCCATCACCTCCCCTGTGCCTACCATCTCCACCATGATGTCCACCACCTCCTCCAAGTCCACAATCTATCTCCATGCCCACTTCCACTATGTCTACCATCTCCACCATGACGCCAACCTCCACCATTTCTACCACTACCACGGCTACCACCTCAATTATCAATAACAGATGCTTGCTATGAGTTGGGTCCTGGGCCAAGTGCCTGCGGTACCAACCTGCGTCTCATTATTATTGACTAGAGGCCTGGTGCACGACATTCATGCAGTGGGGTCTGTGGGGGGGGTTCCTCAGCCTGGCCTGCACCCTTTAGCAGTTGGAGTGCCACTGCGCTCACCAGCCATCAGCCCTGCTTGTGGCTGAGCTGCACTCCCCCTGTGGGAGCGCACTGACCAATAGGGGGCAGCTCCTGCATTGAGTATCTGCCCCCTATTGGTCAGTGCACATCATAGTGACCAGTGGTTCTGCAGCTCATTCAATTTGCATATTACCCTTTTATTATATAGGATGATCTGGTCAGAATCTTCTGACACAGCCAATGTGAGGAAATCTAAGTGGCCCTGTGAGTATGGGACTTCTCATAGATCATGACAATAAATGCTCCATGCTGTCTCTGGGTGCTCAAAGACACCCACTGTGACTCCCTCCGGGACCTGCCCTTCTGAATACGGAGTCCCAAGTTGATCTCTAACGAATGGCTCGCTGGAAGAAGCAACAGGAACATTCTTGAGTTGAAAAGGGGCATGTGTGCTAGTGGGTCCCCTCCAATGACATGGTGGATCTTGATTTTACATTCTTCAAGGAAGTACTATTTATGGAAACTCCCACTATTATCAGGAACTATAATAAGTTCTTTACCATTATCATCTCACTTGATCCTCTTTCTCAGCAGCCCTTCAGAGCAGTCATTCTCAACCCCACAGTGATTTTCCCCCTCGCAGGGAGCATGTTTTCAGTTGTCACCCCCTGGGTGGGGTGCTACTGGCATTGAGTGGGTAGAAGACAGGGATGCTGCTACACATGCTACAGGGCACAGGACAACCTCCATGGCAAAGAATTAGCCGGTCCATAATGCCAATGGTGCCGGGCTGAGGTGCCCTGCTTTAAGGTAATTAATTTTTCTACTCACGTGAAAACATTTTTTAATTGTAGTAAAATACCACAACATAAATAACATAACATTTACCATCTGAGCTATTTTTAAGTGTACAGGTCAGTGGCATTCAGTACAGTTGTGCAACCATCACCAGGATCCATCTCCGGAACAACTTTCACCTTATAAAACTGAATCTCTGTCCTCATTATACACTAACTCCCCATCCCTCCCCTCCCCCAGGCCCCGGCAGCCACCATTCTACTTCCTGTCTCTATGCATTTGCCTGCTTCCAGGTGCCTCAGACAAGTGGACTCATATACTATCTGTCCCTTTGTGAACTGCTTGTTTTGCTTAGCGCAATTACCCCGAGGCTCATCCACGCTGTAGCAGGTGTCAGGATTTCCTTTCTTTAAGGCTGAAGGATACCTCACTGTATGGGTGAACCCCATCTTGCTCATCCATTCATCCGCCAATGGACACTTGGGTTGCTTCCACCTTCGGTTCTTGAGCATGGGTGTACAAAGAGGGATACTTTTTAGATGCAGAGACAAGGACTCCGAGGAGCTGTGTGACTTTCCCCAAGTCATACAGGTCATCTGAGAGGGTGTTGATGTAAAGGCAGGCCTGTCCACGAAGCCTATCCTCTCTCCATGACACCAGAGGGACCTCAGTATTTCCGAGGCTCATTCAGAGGCTGGTCATCTTGGAACTCGCCTGACCTCTCTCCTCGGGGGACAATTTCATCCAAGCCCTAGAACTGGACTTTGTGTCTCCCCCATCTCTGCTCAGTGAAGCCACCTTCCCTCTCTCCTCTGCACCCCGTTCATCCCTCCCTGTCACCCATGATGCTGGGATGGGCTGGGACAGGGAGGGAGGGGAGAGAGAGGGTGGGAGCTTGTGGGCCATGGGAAGAATCTGGGTTTAAGCACAATGGAAGCCATGCGGAGATTCCAAACACACCTTATGCTGCGTTAGCTGCTGGGGACTCAAGGGGAAATGAGACACATTATGTCCCTGAAATGGGCCAGACTCATGAACTGCCACTATCAAGCAGTGGTCATGGAGGTGGCACAGGACCCAATGAGAGTGCACAGGGCAGGCTCCCAACTCAGCCTCGGGGTGCCCAGAGCGGTGGAGGGGGGAGCTAAGGGAGAACCAGAAAGTTAGAAGGAAAGGTGAGAATGGGGACGTGTAACAGTTGGGTGAGGACCTGAGGGCAGGAGCCCGGGAGGTCCCTAGGACCGGAGGTGTGCACTCCGCTGCGACCTCGGAGGCAAAATTCCCAGAGCTTTTCCTCTACCTGCATGAGGATGTTCCCTTCAGCATTGTCTGAGGACAAAAATTAGGCATCTACCCATACTTCTAACAGGAGATGGGCCAGTTCCATGGTAGGCAGACTATAGCTCGAAAGCCACATGCAGCTCTTTGGCCCCTTGAATGTGGCTCTTCCACAAAATACCACGGCCTGGGCAAGTCTATTTTGAAGAAGTGGTTAGAAGAAGTTTAAGTTTTAAAAAAGTTGGCTCTCAAAAGAAATTTCAATCATTGTACTGTTGATATTTGGCTCTGTGGACGAATTTGCCGACCACTGGGCCATTTAATGGTTTGATAAAGTGGTCCATTAAAAGTTAAATTTTCAAAAGCTAAGAACCATAGGATCTCACTCAGATGTGGGACATAAAACTGAAACTTGTGAACACACACTGCAGTGTGGCGGTTGCCAGAGGGAAGGGGGCAGAAGGAGAAGGGTCCTAATATACAGTGACAGGAGAAGACTTGACTTTGGGTGGTGGGCACAGGATGTGGTATACAGACCTTATCACTTTGATGCCATTTGGAGACTTGGCTCATGTCACCGTGAATGTGCCAGATCCAGGTACTCACAACCACCCCTTCCAGCCTTGGGAATCTGGGTCAGCTGGCGCGGGGTCACCCAGCAAACTGTGGTCCTGGCCTCTCCAGAGCAAATCCCCCACCGCGTGCCCCGGGCTGTCCTGGGTGGGCAGGAAGGTAGGACCACTGTCCCCTGCCTTCCCAGCAGCAAGGTCACCCGGTGAGTGAAGCGACAGAGGGACAGGATGAATGTGCTGCTTTCAGAAAGGGCCGGTGTTTGGGATGGAACAGCAGGACCCCGGGAGCAGGCTGTCCAGGGAGCAAACGAGGTGAGGTCGCCTCGGCCCATGTACACGGTGGCCTCTTCCCCGGAGCTCCAGACCGTGGCGCCCGCAGAAGCCGACACCTGGCCCCGGACACAAGTAATTGTGAGAAAGATGACACCCGGGGACTCAACGCTAATTAAGAGGCAAATTAAAAATGCAGTAGCCCGTGGCACACAGGCCGGGCACAGACCTGTCAAAGGCGGAGTGAGACCTCGGTCAGCCCTGCCAGGGGCTGGATAAACACACAGAATGTTCACTCCGCTGGGGAGAGAAACTGTGACGCCAATGAAAGCAGTGAGGGGACAGATTGCTCTCTGCCAGCCAAATGTTTAAAAAAAATAAAGCTGGGGATGGTGAGGTGGCACGGGACTCTCTACTGGCCACCAGTGTCCCCTGTCTGGGGCAAAATTGGGCAAAAATGTCTCCAGAGATTTAAAATAAACATAGACTCTCACTCTGTGTTCCCACCTCAAAACACCCACCCCCAGGAAATTCCCAGAGCTTTTCCTCTCCATCCATGAGGGTGTTCCGTTCAGCATTGTCTGCAGGCAAAAATAAGGCATCTGCCCACACTTCTAACAGGAGACAGGCCAGTTCATAGATTAATAAATTGACCCATCATGTGGCCACTGAAAGTCAAATTTTCAAAAGCTATGATCTCACTCAGATGTGGGATATAAAACTGAAACTCATGAGTGAACACACACAGCAGTGTGGTGGCTGCCAGAGGGAAGGGGGTGGAAGGAGAAGGGGGTTTTAACCTAAGGCGACAGGAGAAGACTGGACTGTAGATGGTGGGCACACAGTGCAATACGCAGATCTTGTCACTCAGAAACCCACCCTGAAACCTGTATGTTCTTGTTGGCCAATGTCACCCCAGTACATTTAATTTTCTTTTAAAGTTAAATTTCCAAAGAACTGCAAAGACAGGAAACTCTCACAACTCAGTAAGAGACACAAAGTCAGTTTAATCTAGTACTAACTTGTTTAAGAAATATGCATGTGCTTAAGAATACAACCCAGCCAAAACCGGTTTGGCTCAGTGAATAGAGTGTCAGACTACGGACTCAAGGGTCCCAGGTTTGATTCCGGTCAGGGGCATGTACCTTGGTTGTGGGCACATCCCCAGTAGGGGTTGTGCAGGAGGCAGCTGATCGATATCTCTCATCGATGTTTCTAACTCTCTATCCTTCTCTACTTCCTCTCTGTGTAAAATCAATAAAATATATTTATTAAAAAAAAAAAGAATACAACCCAATTAAATACAGAAAACCTCGGAGAGTGGTGGCCTCCTGGGTGCTTTGCATTTCTTTAGGAGACTTTTCTACAGCTCCCAAGGCTGCGTGCGTGGAGCCTGTTGTTTCATCCTCCGGGAGATGAAACTGCTTCCGTTTTAAAGAAAAGGCAATAGGTCACCTTGGAGTCACCGGGGAGAAAGTTATCAGCTCCGGTCTCTGTGGCTGAACCACTGTCTATTTTGTCAGTATGACCAGAAGTCCTCACTCTTCCCACCACACCGGGCTCTCCAAGTGTCGGACGTCAGAAAAGGAGAGCGGAATTACTAGGATATGGGGGCAGGGACCCCCCAGACAGCCGTGGCAGGCAGGTTAGCGACAGAACTGGTGAGCACCCCACCTGCATGACCCCCCTTCCTAGAGAGGACTCCATGCAGGGTCTGCCCACAGGGCCCGAGCCGAGCCCAGAATGGCCTTTCTAGGAAGCTGCCCCAGCCAGGGGCCAGGCGAGCAGACCCAACGCATAGCATGTGCACCTGTGTAACTGTGCCCCTGATCCCCACTCCTCGCTGTCTTCCCTTTCTTTTCTTTTTTTTAAAATAAAAATATTTTATTGATATTTTACAGAGAGGAAGGGAGAGAGATAGAGAGCTAGAAACGTCGATGAGAGAAAAACATCAACCAGCTGCCTCTTGCACACCCTACTGGGGATGTGCCCGCAACCAAGGTACATGCCCTTGACCAGAATCAAACCCGGGATCTTTCAGTCCACAGACTGACACTCTATCCACTGGGCCAAACCGGTTTCGGCCACCTTCCCTTTCTACCGCTGCCCATGCCAAGGTCCCTGGGCATGGGAATTAGTTCCCTTCACTTCCCTAGTCGGTGGGCCACATGTGGCTGTGGCTACAAAGGGAAGTGGAAGAGGGACCTTAGCTATTCAGTCCTCCCCCAGGGACCTGCGTGTGCCCTTTCTGAGATGGGTATGAGCATCATCCTCATTTTACAGATGAGGAAACTGGGGTACTGCAGGTCACCCAACTAGTAAGAAGTAGAGGCAGGATTTGAACTCAGCAGCTCAGTGCTGGAGTCCGGGCTCTCAGCCACTCTGCCCTGCACGAGTGCAGGAGAAGGAGGGAAGGGGGGGGGCGGTGCTGAGGTTACAGAGCACCCATCCTGTGCTAAGCATGCCTGGGCCCTGGACAGAGCTGACCTCACGTAAACACGGTGTGGGAATAGGTCACTGCGTGCTGAGGTTAGAGGTGGGGAAACGGACGCTCAGAGAGCTCGGAGACGGGCTAGGATCACACATCTGGGAGGAATGACGTTTTACATTCACACTGCTCCCCCCTCCCACCGACATGATCTGGTTTTGATCCCGAAAATCACCAATCCAGAAGATTACCCAGCATTCCAGGTGCCAGTTTCAAGCAGGAGGAAGACGAGGCTCGAACAAAGTTAAGTGGCCCACCCAGAGTCACCCAGGTTTAAGCGAGGACTCGAGCCTGCGTCTTCAGACTCGAAACCAAGGTCCCTGTAGAGACCTCAGAGGCCAACTGTGCGCAGTACTTCAGAGATGAGAACATGAGGCCGAAGGACAGGTGGCCCGTTCAAGGTCACAGCCATCGATGGCAGCACGGAGGCTGAAACCTACAGATCCTGACCCCTTAACACCTGGCCCTCACGCGGATGACAACGAGAGCCCGCTATATCAGCTCAGTGAACCATGGGAATAAAGATGCCAAGTCCGTGGGGAAGCAGAGGCGGAAACCATCAGAACTGAGGCACGCCCCCGTTCCGCAGTGAGGTCTTCCGGCCTCCGGGGCAGCTTGTGGTGGGGAGGGTCTGGGGAGCTGGCCCTTGAAGGAAGGCAAAGTTTAAAGCTGGGGAGTCTGGCCCTGACCGGTTTGGCTCAGTGGATGGAGCGTCGGCCTGAGGACTGAAGGGTCCCGGGTTCAATTCCATTCAGGGGCACATGACCAGGTTGCGGGCTTGGTCCCCAATAGGGGCAGGAGGGGGGAGGGGAAGCGTGCAGGAGGTGTCCGATCAGTGGTTCTCTCTCATCATTGATATTGCTATCTCTCTCTCCCTCTCTGAAATCAATAAAAATATTTTAAAAATAAATGAAGCTGAGGAGTCTGTACCTTTTAGGGCTTTTTTTTTTTTTTTTTTTTTTTTTTTTTTTTTTTTTTAATGGGAGAGAGCCTTCCTGGGCTTAAAGTGGCAGCTCAGGGGCCTGCGCCTGTGAGGGGTGACTGGCCCTGCCTGGGGTGGGTGCTTAGTTAGTGTGGAATGAATGTGTGAACACAGGAACCCGGGGTGTATGTGAGTAACATCCTGAATCCTCAGTACATGGGAAAAAGGATCTACAGAAGCTAGATCCTTATCGATGTCACCTTTTATAATGTGTGCCACACAGCTCTGGCTCCTGTTCTACCCAGCGCCTTCAGGACATGCCAGAGGTGGAGGTAGGTGGAGCCAGGCTCTGGTGGCCCCGGCTGAGCCTGGTGGAAGGCTGGATCTCTGAGGGCAAGGACACTCGGCTCGGCCTGCTCCCTGCCTGGGGCTCGTCCCTGTGGGTGCTGAGGTCCCTTCCTTCTCAGCTCTGCCTTTGCTTCCTTCCCCTGGCCTCCACGGGGCCAGTAACTGCTGGGCCCGGTGCTCCTGTCTGCAGGTGGGGGTGCATGTCCCTGTCGCCCCGGGAAAGGTGCATCAGGAAAGCGAAAGGTGCACCTGCCCACATTTTTGTCAGGCGAGTTCGCATCTGGACTGCAAAATCCCAGAACCTGGCTCTTCGAGAGCCGCCATTGTCCCTCCCCAGGAATGTCCTCACCCGCTTTGGAGAGAAGGGACGGGGCGGCTGGGAGCAGAGAAACACCTGCTCAGGCCCCGCAGGCTGCTTGGGGAGTTCTCAGTGGCCGGCTCTCCCTGTTCTGGGGAGTGAGAATGCCATCAGCTGTTTCCTATCAGGAGAGCGAGCGAGTTCCATGTAGAAGGGGTTAAGTCACCACGCCCACCAGTACTGGGACCCAGAGGCCCATGAGGTGGTTGTCACGGTCACGGGTGACGGAGAAATGACAGATCTCTAACTCGGGAAAGTGGGTTGTTGGAGAAGGGGGTGGGGGAGGTGGGCGGAGTATAGCATCGGGGCCCAGAAACTCTGGAGAACCCAGAAGTGTCTCTTCCCAGCCCCTTTCCACAGCAGATTCCCAGAAAAAGTTCAGGCGAGGAACTTGCGAGGTTACAGCCGGAGAGCAACTCTCATCCTGAGCACCCAGACCTCTTCCCGGCTCCGCCCCAGGCCCCCCGGGCTGCGGTGGCCGCGCCCAGCCCCTTCCTCCTCCCTCACCCAGTCACCCAGCTCCGTCCCAGGCCCGCCGGCGGCTCACCTTTGGGCAGCTTGGACGCGTTCTCCTGGATCCAGGTGAAGAGGTGGGCGAAGTCGCAGTCGCAGCGCCAGGGGTTCCCGTCCAGGCGCAGGGAGCGCAGCGCGGGCAGCGCGGCCAGGGCGGCCACGCTGAGGCTGCGCAGGTCGTTGTCGTTGAGCTCCAGCACCTGCAGCGACTCCAGGGTCTCGAAGGCCGCCTCGTGCACGCCCTCCAGGCGGTTGTGGGCCAGGCTCAGGCGCACCAGCCCCGCGGCCGAGCGGAAGGCGCCGGCGCCCAGGCGGCTCAGGTTGTTGTAGCTGAGGTCCAGGAAGGCGAGCTTGGCCGAGCCGCGGAACGCGCCCTCCTCCAGCGAGCGCAGCGAGTTGTTCCTGAAGTCCAGGTAGACCAGGTCGCCGTGGAAGAGGAAGAAGTCCTCGGGGATGCGCTGGATGCGGTTGCCGGCCGCCAGCAGCTTGCGCACGTCCAGGGGGAAGGGGTCGGGCACGCCGGGCAGCCCGCGGCCGCGGCAGTCCACGGTGTGCGGGTCGGGGCAGGCGCAGCCCTCGGGGCAGGCGCGCCCGGGCCGGAGCAGCAGCAGGAGGCTGCAGAGCCCGAGCAGGGCGGCGGGGGCGGCCGCAGAGCCCGCGGGGGCGCGGGGGGCGGCGCGGGGGCGCATGGCCTGACCCGCGCGAGCCCCGGCGACTCGGGACGGCGGGGCGCCGGGAGCCGGAGGGCGGCCGGGCGGGCGGGGAGGGCGTGCGCCCGGGCGCGCGGGGGCGAGAGAGCGCAGCGCGGGCGGACTTGGGGAGCTCGGAGCGGAAGGGACGGAGCGGAGGGGGGCCAGAGGGGGAGGGGAAGAAGAGCCGGGAGGGAGGGGCGAGGGACGCGGGGTGGGGAAGGATTTCCCAGGACAGGAAATTAACCGGCTGTTAAATCCCGGGGGAGAGAGGGGAGCGGCGAGGGTGGCCAAGTGGTGGTCGCCAAATGCGGTAGCCAAATGCGGCCCCACCGGGACGGCTTACTTCGGGGGCCTGATAACCGGAGCTGTCCCGTGTCCTCGGCCAGGAGCCCTCGACGACTTAAGCTCCGTTACCGAGCGCAGCCCAGCCCAGCTGGTGTCCGGGGCCCGGGCCCAGGGCCCCCACGCCCGCCCGCCAGGTGCCAAAGCACGCTCCCCGCGCGCCACCCCGCTGCCAGAGGGAGCGCAGCCCGGGTCACTGTGGCCCTGGGCCCGGAGCAATCCCGGCAGATCTTGGGGGGACAAGGGGGGGGGGCGACCCGGGCTGCCCATGGGGTTGGGCAGGGCCCCAGCGGGGTGGCTATTCTTCCTCCCTCCCGACCCCTACCCGAATCTCAGCGAGGCTGGCGGGGTCCTGGAGGCTGGCAGCTGCCCCGACGCCCCGCTGTGGCCAAAGGAAGTCCAAGGCCAGTCAGCACTTTCCACGTTGCTCCCTGCTGTCCACCGAAGGGGTGTGGCCCGGGGTAAGGAGGCCTGGCTTCCATGTCCTGCACCTCTCTGCATCCCCTGCACCCCTTCGTAAAATGGGAAACAGTCTGTCAACAGCTGTGGAGGACCACCAAGGGGTCAAGAACCCGAATGTAAAAAGATCTCTTCTTCCCTCTTAACGTTCACTCCTCCCCCCCCCCCCAACTCCAGCTTTGGTCCCCGAGGAAGCAGGTCGAGGAGGTGTCAAGGCTAAAAGGACAGCAAGGCAGGTCACCTCCGCTGCAGACACAAGATCCCCCTCCTCCCCGCCCCCCCAGCCAAGCTCCTCCTCCCCACTCTCTGCTTAAGAAACTTCCTAAGCAGAGATCCCCGCCCCCCAGAGCCACCACGCTGCGGGCTATTTTGGTCCAAATGCCCAGGAATTGATAAGCTGGACCAAAATAACCCGGGAGCAGCTGTTGGGCAACCCGCCCCAGAGACCCCGCCCTGCGCCCCCCCGGCCCCGGTGCGCTTTGGTGGAGGCTCGGCTGCTAATGCCACACCACGGAGCTAAGCCCCGGCCTTTTCCATGGATACATGGAGTCTTGGTGCCTCCGGGTGGATCAAAACCCGAGCCTCTGAGTCTGAGCCGGCGGCTCCACAGATGAGGAGTCTCAGGAGCCCTGGGGAGCAGGGGGGCGGAGGGGAGCTCTGAGCCACGGGGGTCCTGCAACCCTTTCCCTGTCCCCATGCCAGACCCCCTGAGGCTTCTGGGGGTGTCTCCTCTCTTCCAGGGTCCCCAGCTGCAGGGGCTCAGCCCCCTCTCTGGTCTGTCTCCTCCTCTTGAAGAGGCAGGTGCCAGAGCAATGGTCTGAGTCCCGCCAGAGGGGATGAGAGTGCCCCCTGCACACACGATACAGAGTACTGATCTGTGAGGCCTCCACCTTTGCAGGCTCCCGCTTGGTTCCGCAGCTCACCACAGTGTCAGGGGAGCCTCATTGGTTATGGCCGGAGCCCTCAGCGTCGTTGCTTCCGTTGGCCTGTGTTCCGCTGGGCTGCTCTCTTGCTCGCATGTGCCCTGTGCGTGTGTGTGTCTGAGTGTGGACAACCTGCCCAGTGTGTCTGAGTGTGACAGCCTGCCCACTGTGTCTGAGAGTGGACAGCTCTGCCCAGTGTGTCTGAGTGTGGACAGCACTGCCCAGTGTGTCTGAGTGTGGACAGCCTGCCCAGTGTGTCTGAGTGTGGACAGCCTGCCCAGACTGTCTCTTAGTGTGGACATCTCTGCCCAGTGAGCTGCTTGGCCGGAGCCCTGGCCTGGGCGTCGGGCCCCTGGCCCAGGCCCTGACCTCACCGCTAGCCACAGCGCCTCTCCTGGGCCACTGGACTTCTCCGGGCAGTACTTCCCGGCCCAGGGTCCCTGGGCGCCTGGAAGGTAAACTCTTTCCAGGATTTCACACAGTGTGGTGGGAACTGGGCCTGACCTCTGAGGAAGTCACCGGAGTAAATGCTGCGATTCTGGGCCAGGGGCTCGGGGAGCCCTCGTTCTTTGGCGCTGGGCAGAAACCAGCGCTCATGGGTGACTCTGATGAATGAAAACAGAGCCGAATTCCTACTCAATAAATGCAGAGTGTTTAGCAAGGGCTTGCATTCAGGGGTGTGTGGGGGGGTGGGTGGTAGTAAAATAATAAAAGGGGTCTCTGGTTGCTAAAGTAGTGAGAAAAGCCACTCTGTCTTGGCCTTGGTGACCTCATCTTGAAACGAGAGAGAAAATACCTTCTCTCTTCTCCTCTCCCCTGCCCCTCCCCCCCCCATCCCCAGTCCGGCCACAGGCAGCTGGAGGCCCATGTGGGAACCAGTGTGTGGGATGTGATCTGAAAAATGTCTGGGACACGCTGCATGTGAGAGTGGCCATAAGTCTTGCTTCTTGCTTTGGGTGTCCCCCTTCTCTCCCTCCCAAAAGTCCCCTGAATTCAAACTGAAGCATTTTTCATCAGTATCAGAAGGAGCAGACGTGGCTGAGGTGCATGGGGAGCAGGGAGGACCCCAACTTCCAGGATTCCCATCCCTCGGGAAAATGCGAGCTTTGCCACGGCTGTTTTCCCCTGCGAGGAAAGCGTGGCTGTGACCTCAGCAAGGTCGCAGGGCGAGCCAGTGACAGCTGCTGGAAATAGAACACAGGCATCCTGATACCCCAGCTGCTCCACTCCCCGGCTCCCTCCCGGGAAGGCGCCTCTCACGGCTCCTGATCAGTGTGAAGAAACCGCGCAGGTGCTGGAGGGACCTTCAGAGGCTCGGCTGGTCAGCTCCGGGCTTGTATTTATTCTCAGAGTCAACGCAGTTAGTGATTCTCATTCAAGAGGCTCAAAACCCAAGGTTCCTGATGTTTTCAAAGCTGACATCACACGCCTCCCCCAACTGGCCCAGCTGAGTCCCCACCCCTGCCCTGTGCTCCCCTAGCTACACAGCACTTCCTGTCTCGTCTTGCAAGTGGCCCATGTCTGACTCCCTGTGAAGCCCTGGGGAGCTGTGTGGACAGTGGTACCCAGGAAATCCCCCATGTGGAGCCTGGCCCCTGTAAGCAAAAACAATCCAGCCCTAACTGGTTTGGCTCAGTGGATAGAATAGATCATTGGCCTGTGGACTGAAGGGTCCCAGGTTTAATTCCAGTCAAGGGCGTGTACCTTAGTTTTGGGCACATCCCCTGAGGGAGGTGTGCAGGAGGCAGCTGATCGATGTTTCTAACTCTCTATCCTTTTCCCTTCCTCTCTGTAAAAAATCAATAAAATATATTTTTTAAAACACACAAAAAAAACCCAATCCAGTCATACTGACCCCTAAATTAGCCAAAATTCTAGGCCCTAAATTATAAACAAGACAATGCTGGTATGGCACATGCAGGAGTATGAATGCAGCTGCAGACATCAGGTGTGAGTGATGTCATTTGGGTTACCCACGTGATGAGTGCCTGGCTGACCTAGGTGGGAGCCATGAGAACACCCCATGGGCTCCAGGGAAGGAGATGCACTTTGACCCTCTACCTGGGGCAAGCTGACTTGATGAACCCAGTCTCCATGGACACAGCTCTGTCTCTGTGTCCATCTCCCCCACCCCACCCCCTAATCAATTTAGCTAAACCCTGGCTCTTCATGTTCCCACCTACTGCTCTTCATCGCTGCCACCACCAGGGGGCACCCTCTGCTGCCGCAGTAAAACACGCTTGGCTCAAAGCCAGGACCCACTCTTGAGAATAAAAGCTGCTGCCCCTTTTCACTCCTGAGGGCAGGAGATGAATATGCAGCCAGCCTTAATGGGGGGCAGGGTGGTGGTATGGTGACCCAGGTCACATCCTGGCCCTCCCGTTTGCTGGCTCTATCCCCCTGGACCAGTTAGCTTCTCTAACCCTCAGTTTTCCCATCTGTGAAGGGGGAAATGCCTACAGCACTGGGTTGTTAAGAGGATTAATTAAGATATCTGTGAGTGCTTAGCAGTGAGACTGACACAACAAATGGTAGCCACATCATTATCAAGCTCTTGCCCGGCTGGCGTGGCTCAGTGGTTGAGCATCAATCTATGAACCAGAAGGTCATGGTTCGATTCCCGGTCAGGGCATCTATCCCCTGTGTGGGGGTTACATGCTCGATCCCCTGTGTGGGGTTTACAAGGGGCAGCTGATCAACGATTTTCTGTCATCATTGATGCGTCTATCTCTCTCTCTCCCTTCATTTCTGAAATCAATAAAAATATATATTTTTAAAAATGATCAGGTTCTCTCTATCTGTTCGCCTTTAGCAGGTACAGATTTCGTGGAGGTAAAGACTGTGTTTGTCTCTCAGGAGTTCATTTGTTAGGGATGCCTTAACATTCGAGGGTGAGCTTTAGTAACTCTCCCTCCCTGAACCCTGTTCCATCTGAGACAGAGGGGCAGATGGATACAGACACATCCCTTAGCTCTTTCCTGCCTTTGTGAGTACAGTTATAGGTGAGCGCCCTCCCGCCCTGCCCCCGCTTGCTAGCTTGGTTGCTCTGAGGATGGGCAGACTAAGACTAAGGGCATGAGGTCAGTCCCTCAGCCCGGCACAAGGAGACATCTGTTCTCTGCTCACGGCCAGTGCTCCTCAGGTGGGCCAGCCATCCAGCAAATGTGTGACCTCGTGAAGGCTGGAGAAGGTCGGCGATAGTGTCACCCTGTCTCTCCCAGGAGGAGACAATCACAGAGCACACATCCCGAGAGTCAAAGGCACGCTCATCCCACCGGCAGGAGGCGCATGTCATAGCCAGCCCAGGAGTCGTCTGCTTCCCCCTCGCTGGCCCCTGGCGCCTGTCCATTGGCGAAGCCCCTCAAGCCCCCTTTCCTGCCTCTCCATGGTCACCCCCTTAGTCCCGGCTGGCATCATCTTTTACTGAAGTCCCCACTGGCCATCTGCTGTCCTCTCTTGCCCATCCGCCACTCATACTCCTTATGCTCAAGAAAGCCAGAGTGCTCCTCTGACAAGGTACATCAGGCCACGCCATCTCCCTGTCAGACACCTTCAGTGGCTTCCTGTGTGTGGCAGGCAGGTTTTAAGATGACCCACTTGGCCAAAACCGGTTTGGCTCAGTGATAGAGCGTCGGTCTGCGGACTGAAAGGTCCCGGGTTCGATTCCAGTCAAGGGCATGTACCTTGGTTGCGGGCACATCCCCAGTAGGGGGTGTGCAAGAGGCAGCTGATCGATGTTTCTCTCTCATCGACGTTTCTAGCTCTCTATCTCTCTCCCTTCCTCTCTGTAAAATATCAATAAAATATATTAAAAAAAAAAAAAGATGACCCACTTGCATGTATTCCTTTAGTGAGGACAAAACCCATTGTGTGACTTGCTTCTAATGAGTAGAATAGGGCCAAGATGACAAATGCCATTTCTGTGATTAGGTTGCAAAATACGATGGCTTCTGTCTTGCTATCAGACTCTCTCTCTCTCTTGCCTCTTTAGTCTGTGTGCTTTGATAAAGCACGCTGCCACATTGGAAAGAACTGCTCGTGAGGAACTGAGAACGGCCTCAGATCAATACCCGTGAGGAACTGAATCCTGACAACAATCACGTGAGCGTGTAGTGGAGCCTTCCCAGCCAACATCTGAACTGCAGTCACAGAGAGCCTCTGAGAACCCAGCCAAGATTCCTGATCCACAGAAACTATGAGATAAAAATATGAGTTGTGTTCCAAACTGCTAAAAGTTGGGGTTATTTGTTACACAGCAGTAAATAGCTAATACACTGTGGCACTTGAAATAAAATCCTACCAGACCCTGAGTGGTCTGACCTGACATGCTTCTCCCACCCCTTTTTTTTTCACTCTGCCCTTAGCTCACCACCCTCCAGCCACTCTAGTCCTTTCATACACCTATCTAATTCATCACTTTTGTTCCTCCCCCAGGACCTTCACCTGTTCTGTGGTCTGGCTGAAACACATTTTCCCCACCTCTTGGAATAGCTGGGGCCATTTGGCCAGTCAGGTTTTCTCGGCCCAAAATGTCACCTCCTCAGGCTGGCCTTCCCTGACCTCCTCTCTCCCAGTCACTCTCTATGCTACATCCTTCTTTTATTTCCTTCAAAGCATTTATCGCCACCTGAAATTCCTAGCTTGTCTCTTAGTTATTTATTCTACCTCCCCCTCCCCCTACTAAAATGAAACTTCTATGAGGGCCAGTACATTGTCCATGTTCCTAGAATCAGCCCTAGAATATAATAGGCACTCAAGAAATGTTTAATTAGCTAACTGTTACCTATAAATGATGCTTCTCAAGTAGCCTAGCAGTTTCTCAGTAGCTCCCAATGGTCCCTCACCCGGAGATGCCCATCCATCCCTTCCGGAGGAGCAAGGACTTTCATCCCTCCCAAGGAGGCCTGGGCTCTGCTCCTGCAGAGGGAAAGGGCTCGTGTGTAGAGCACAAACTGCTCCAGCTGTACCCCTGAAATAGTAGGGGACTTTGGGCTCCTCCCAACACACTTCCGGTTCCTTTCCACTCCTTCAAAAGCACATAGCACCCCATAAATGGCTTCATCATGCCCACCTTTGAGCCTCACACACACCCTCTTTCCATCGTGCCCTCCTACCACATTCCAAGGAACCTGGCTTCCTCCAGGGAGTCTTCCAGAATTGCCATGGACAATTTTCTAGTCTCCTAGGAGAATAGGTGCCATGCTAGGGTTGGAGGTACAGAGATGGAGCAGGGAGCCCATGGCATAGGAGGCAGCCATAAGAAGAAATATCCACCATCTGGTTAGAGCTCAGGGCTCAGCTGACAGTCTGTAAAACTGACTCACACTGCTGTATGAAGTGGGGGCTGTGAATGTGGGTAGAGTCAGAGCTCACCCACAGTCGTGCGTGAGTCAGCCTGAATTCAAGTCCCAGTGTCAGCACTTCTAGGCCACGTCTGTTCTGCGCGTGATGTGATCTCTCCAAGCCTCAGCCGCTTCATCTGTAAAATGGGGGTGCCTAGCATCCACCTCGTGGGGTGATCGTGAGGATTTAAAAGAGACAAGGTGCAAATCAGCATGTGGCACAGCGACCGAGGGGACGCTCAGTAAGAGGTAGCATCCGACGCTGTCACCATTCGGACACCCGCCAGCAACCACCGCCTGCTGCCTGCTTGACATTCACCAGCAAGGCATCGAGGAGACAAAGATGCAGTAGACAGCCTCAGTGCTTAGGGGACGCACAATCTCCTTGAAGAGAGGGGGCCCGCAGCAGCGGCAGCGGCCAGCGAACAGCTCAAGGACTCACCGTGGACAATCGCTGCCAAACAGGTCTCACGGGCTCGTAAATGTCAGAGGCGTTGGAGGAGTCGGGGAAGCCCGGGCTGCGTGCCTGGGAAAGGGACAGCTTGACACCGTTGACCGTGTTTTCCAAATCAGACCTGGAGCGCGCGGCCATGCGGCTTCATGCTCCTGTGCCCCGGCACATGGCGTCCCCTCTGCCCGTCCACCTGGCAGGCTCCGGCTCACCCTTGGAGGCACCCTGCGCTTCTCCAGGTGGCCTTGACCTTCCCAGGTGCGGCCAGCTAGCTCCTCCTTTGCATCTCTCGCTTCCCGGGCTTCTGTCACTGACCTTCACGTGTGGTGTGACGTTTATTGATGACATGTTTGTCCCCCTGCTGGATTCGCGAGCCCCGGCCTGAGAAGAAAGAGGTCCTTGTGAGCAAATAGCATGTCTTTTCTAACTTTAAAATTTCAGAACCCATCATAAGGCCCTGCCCGGGGCAGGTGCTCCGTGTCTTTGCTGAATGAATGAAGGAGTACATACATGCAAGCATGCACGCATGCATAAAGCCTTGGTATGAAATGATCATTGGACAAAAGATCTGAAATCTGAGATGCATTGGAGAGCTCAAAAGATGGGGTCTCTGTCCTAATGCTTCAGAACTAGTTGTTGAATCCCACATGCTCTACCCACGCTGCTCGGCTGCCATATCACTCGCTCCTGACTCACCTCTTCCTCCATCCCCACCCACAATAATATCGATGGCCTGAGCCTCTCGTTAACCACTTACCCACTGCAAAGCCCCTTACACCCGTCACCTCAAGGGGTCCTGAGAGCAGTGGCCAGGTGGACAGGCGGGGGACAGCTCTCATTCCACAGAAATGGAGCCTTGGGTAGCTCACCCACTCCTCAGCTGTTCGCAGCTGGCGAGCTGCAAGGGTCCTGGGCCTTTCAAACCCGGAATGAGCTTCCGGGGCTCCTTTTGGGGTTCTTATGGCCTCAAGGGCACAGTTACCGATAACGGCAGGGGGTTAGATGCTACTGGTGGAATGGGCCGCGTGACCGAAATGTTAACGTTCCTTTTGGACCAGCCACACGTATGTATCTGAGCCGGTCCTCACTAGCCTCTCCGGCACCCTCTCCCCTGATAAGGCAGACGTGTGCACACCCCCACGTGCACCTCCCAGGTGTGGGTCTTCCTGAGAAGGGAGACAGGAAGGCTGATGTGACCATGTAACTGGAAGGAGTAGTATAAAGCCACAAGAATTCTTTCCAGCAATGCAGAGGCACACAGGAGGCTACTTTTATGTGGATTCCTATGTGATTTGCATACATTTGCATGCATTCTCTGAAGCCATTACACAGAGTTCGTGAAATAAACAATTATTTTATTTTTTAAAATATATTTTATTGGTATTTTACAGAGAGGAAGGGATAGAATAGAGAGCTAGAAACATCAACCAGCTGCCTCTTGCACACCCCCTACTGGGGATGTGCCCGCAACCAATGTACATGCCCTTGACCGGAATCAAACCCGGGACCTTTCAGTCCACAGACCCACGCTCTACCACTGAGCCAAACTGGTTTCGGCCGTGAAATAAACAATTAAAGGTGAATCCACTTTATCGGGGTCAGCCAGGGGCGGATGCAAATGGGTTTACTACCCCTGCTTCCGGGTTCTTTCCCCTGACGTTGCTTCTGAATTTAACCTGAAATCGTGTTCAGCGTTACTGATGATCTCCAAAGCTGCAGAAAACACACTTAGGCAATAATAATAACAATAACATTTACCCAATGATTACCATGTGTTCAGCACTGCTCTGTGAGCTATAAACATATCGTATCTACTTCATAACCCAAAGAGTGGGTCCAATTACTACCCCCATTTTGCAGATGAGGGACCTGAGGTCTCCATGGCTGAAGGTCACATGGCTTGTCAGGGATTCAAACGTGGGCAGTCTAGTTCCATTCACTGATGCAGCAGACATGAGTCTGAGCACCTATATGAGCCAGGCAGGATTCTAGGCACTGGGGACACTGCGGTGAACACGAGAGACGAAGTCCCTGCGGTCACACAGCATTGGGGTGCGTTCGTTAGGGTGAGGTCGGATTGCGAAACAAAGGACCCCCAATACATTAAAAGACAAAGAAGTTGTGACCTGTTCCATGTGGTCACTGGGGAGAACCCAGGTTCCTTCCAAGTCATTGCCCTGCTGAGTACCTAGGACACAGTCTTTGCTGCTTGGGTAGACCTGGGCTGCCGCAGGAAGTCACCAAGCAGGAAGGTGGGAGGGAGCATGGAGGGCCACCCCCAATGTAAAGGCCGGGCCTGACGGGAGAAACGACTGTCATGTCCATTTCCTGTCTATGGGTGAGACCTAATCTGGAGGGCACATCCAAGTTCAAGAAGGGTTAGGGAATGGCGTCTGGCCAGCGGCCGAGGAGGAAGGGAGAATGGGTCTGGGTGGGCAACCTTTGCCACAGAATGACATTCACCGAGCAGACAACTATATCAGGCGATGCCAGAGAGCAGTGAGCACAAAGAGGACAAGAGCAAGGGAAGGAAGGGGCTGCAGGATTGGGTGGCCACATCTTGAAAGAGCCACAAGCTCTTTTTTTTTTTTTTAATATATTTTATTGATTTTACACAGAGAGGAATTGAGAGGGATAGAGAGTTAGAAACGTCGATGAGAGAGAAACATCGACCAGCTGCCTCTTGCACATCCCCCACCGGGGATGTGCCCGCAACCAAGGTACGTGCCCTTGACCGGAATCGAACCTGGGACCTTTCAGTCCGAAGGCCAACGCTCTATCCACTGAGCCAAACCAGTTTCGGCAAGCCACAAGCTCTTAATCACCGTCCTTAACTGACCCCCAGCCATATCCGTGTCAGCATGATGCTGCTGAAGGCATAGAAGAGCCCCAAGCCGTACCTGAACCAAATAAGGTCAGTTCATGTCCAGCTGAGTAACCAGGTGCTCTGGCCAAGCGAGAGTTTTCTGGACTTGACCTTCATGCCTTTTGTCAAGGTATTTTTTATTTATTAGTCATTTCATTCTTATTTTTAACACCCTGTAAGGTAGCTAGGGCCAATTAGAAATGTTCAGTCCATTTAGAACATAAACTACAGTGAGTTCCTATGTGCCAAGGCACTGAGATAAAAGGACAAATAAGATGTGGCTCCCTCAGACACCTTGACAAGTAGCTTAGAGTGGTATGCAGACATGTAAGCAAATATTTGTAGGGTGTGCAATGTTAAAAGTGTGTACAAAATACAGTGGCACATAGGAGGAGGGGAATGATTCTACCTGGATGAAAAGGATCAGACAAAGGTACACAGAAAAGGTAATGGCTGGCCAAGGTTTTGAGGGAGGAATAGGAGTTCTACAAGCAGGTGGAGAATCTGTTACAGGTAAGGGAAATGTGTTCCAGAGAGAGGAACTGCATACATGAAGGCACAGAGGTCTTGCACAATGCTTCAGAATTTGGCCATGAATGCTGAGAAAGGCTCACTAAACCTCAGAAACCCTGCGAAGTAACCCAGTCTCCTGATTCCTCATCCATGTTTATTTTTGACCTTCTTTTGCAGCTGTCCCATGGTCTGGTAGACCAATGCTTTTTTTTTTTTTTTTTTTTTTTTTTTTTTTGGTAAAAGCATTTAAAGATCTCTGATGGCAGATCTGCTATTCCTAAGCATTCATCCACCAATACTGACTGACTGCCTTCTGAATGGACTCCCACATTGGGGCTACACCGCAACGTGCCTGATGCCCAACATGAGGGAGAGGCCAGCGCAGTCTCTAACTCACTTGTCATTCTGAGCAAGTCACTGAGCTCTCTCATCTCCAAAGAAGACTCTGGCCCTAGCCAGTTTGGCTCAGTGGATAGAGCCTCTTCCTTTGGACTGAAGGGTCCTGGGTTCAATTCTGGACAAGGGCACATGCCCTGGTTGCAGGCTCAACCCCCAGTAAGGAGCGTGCAGGAGGCAGCCAGTCAATGATTCTCTCTCACCATTGATGGTTCTATCTCTCTCTCCCTCTCTCTTCCTCTCAGAAATCAATACAAATATATTTTTAAAAGGAAAAATAAATAAAAGAAGGCTCTTGGCCTAGATGATGTCTAAGGACCTTCCTGGGTACTTTCTCTCTACTTGGCGGCCATGCTGGGGAAACATGAAACAAAACCACATTAACCTGCCCCCAGCACTTGAGGGGACAGAGCACCATTGTTCTTGCAGGTTACGGTCACTGGTTCCATCTGGGAGTGGGATACTTTGATTGTCACCTCACCATCCCTTCTTCACTTCTCATCCCAATAGTCTTCCTGTTGGCAAAGTCAAAAGACTCCCCTTGATCCAACTCCAATCAGGCTCTCTGTCCACGAGGTCCGTCCTTGGGCACGTCCTCCAGCGCCCAGTGTTGGCAAGGATCCTGTGAGATCGGTTTAGCCAGAATCTTATCCTCAATATCTGTCCAAATTCCTCATCCCCCACCATTCCCCGGGGGATGTCTGAACATCTGGTCCCCCTTCAGCAAGAATCCTGTTAGAGCAGTTTAGTCAGCACCCCCTAATCCCTGATAAAAACAAGTTGCATCTAGTAATTTTCCACCCACTGCCTCATTCCAGCCTCAGGAACTCTCCTGGCCCTTCTTTGCAGTCGTTAAGTTCATCAGAGCTTGGGAGGAGACGGTGATTTGTGGCTTCTCCTGTGGCCATCAGACTAGCTCTGTCCTTAGCAGATGAGGTACATTTAGGCTAATTGATGAATGAGGTGCAGCAGGCCTCAGAAGTGATCAGATGGCAGAATGGAAAGGTGAGTGGACACAGGTAAACCTAAAACCGCTCAAGGAAAGGAAGAGATGGAGCTAGATGAACTAATTATGTGCATAAAGACCATGTTGTCAGAGAGCATTTATTGAGCACCCCTGGTGTACACAAAGGGCCCTATAGCAGCCCTAGGCCAGGTCCTCGTCCTCAGGAAAAGAGAAAGGCAACAGAAGGCACAATCTGAGCCAGGGCGTGGGTCCTTGGCTGCCAACAGTCACTACCCTAGAATCTTCACACAGCCAGCTCATCACGGAAACACTTCTAATCATCACGGGGTTCAAAGGGGAAGCACTTAGGGCCACTCCAATCAGATTGGCGATGCTAAATTTGGAAGCTCTCCAGTGTCTGTGAAGAGGCCAATTGTCTGATTCTTTAGGGAGCAAATGACTTCAGTCAAGAGTGGATTTCATCAAGGAACTGGGATAAAAAGGCAAATAGGGCCCGACCGGCGTGGCTCAGTGGTTGAGCAGTGATCTATGATTCAGGAAAGAGCTCACGGTTCAACTCTCAGGGCGCATGCCGGGTTTTGAGCTTGATCCCCAGTGGGGGGCATGCAGGAGGCAGCCAACCAATGATTTTTCTCTTATCATTGATGTTTCTATTTCTCTCTCCCTCTCTCTTCCTTTCTGAAATCAACAAAAATAAATATTTTTTTAAAAGGCAAATAAGAGTGGATTCCTCAGATACCTTGACAGGCCCTACAGGAAGAGTCCCTCTGAACATCTGGTCTACCTCTCAGCGCCCAATGCAAGGCTGATACACACACAGAGGGCGGATTTATGCCTTTTCGTCCCCTTAATCACAAGCCCTGGAAGAGCAGAAAGAGAGTTTTGCATCATGATATCCCAGCTCCCACTCCCAATTAGCTTTTCAGGAGCTGCCGGTGACAGTTGACTTGGACTCGTGGTGATTTTCAATATCCTAAAGCAGTGGTCGGCAAACTCATTAGTCAACAGAGCCAAATATCAACAGTACAAAGATTGAAATTTCTTTCTTTTTTTAAACTTAAACTTCTTGTAACGCCACTTCTTCAAAATAGACTTGCCCAGGCCATGGTATTTTGTGGAAGAGCCACACTCAAGGGGCCAAAGGGCCGCATGTGGCTCAGGAGCCACAGTTTGCCAACCACTGTCCTAAAGTAATGGAACTTAGAGAGGGAGTCCTCTGAGCAGAATGACAATGCACACTGAAAAAAGCAAAAAGCAAAATTGCTGCCTTGAACTTCGCATCTTGGATGAGAAAGCACCTTGCAGGTGAGAATCTCATAAAGGTAGTCCCGGGTGATTGTTTTCCTTGTCTGGCTGTGAAGGAAGGAACGAACAAAAAGGGGGCACCGGGACTTTCCACCTCATCTCAGATACACGTGTCCCCCACTTCCGTGAAGAGATGTGTTCCTGAAGACTTAACTGCAAATTGGGGATTTTATAGCCTAAGTCATTTATTTCCCATTACCTTCTTTGCAAAAATGGGTCCTCAGAATATCCGTACACCTTAGGATGTAATAAAGCCGCAGCGAAGGCTGCAGCAAACCTCTTCACAATATCACTTTTATAGCTGGGACGAACCATGCTCTTACAATAAAAAGATTACATGCAAAAAAAGCTGGGGGGAAATGCCATAACTGAGGGTTATTTCTCTACAGGGTTCAATAGTTCCAATGTCGACCACCCTCTCCTGGGTAGTTTCTAAGCTTGGGGCAGCAGGCGAGGCACTTCCATATGGTGTCAACTATCATTCCCACAACAATCCTGTGATCTAGATGTTATCATTCCCCTTTTTTGATGCAATAATGAAGTTTAAGGAGATTAAGTCACTTTTCATGTTTCTGAATTGGAAGAGGCGAGGCTGGAATTCAAACCAGGTCTGGATGACTCTGGGTTTGGTATACTTTCTCTCCATTCCTGGTGTAAAGGTCTAAAGTAAGAAACCCAACAAGCATGCCAACCAGAACCTCAGCTGCTGAGGGAAACAGCACACAGCCGGGTTCTAACAGGTCCCATTTGCAAGAGTCCGGTCATACCTTTTGCATAGCGAGGGAGGAAAAAATGTCCCTCCTTCCCTTCTAGGTTCTTGGGCTGGTCTAATCATTAAATCGACATAAGACAGATTAACAGCCTGGACCGGTTTGGCTCAGTGGATATGGCATCGGCCTCTGGGCTGAAAGGTCCCAGGTTCGATTCCAGTCAAGGGCATGTACCTTGGTTGTGGGCACATCCCCAGTAGGGGGTGTGCAAGAGGCAGCTGATCGATGATTCTCTCTCATCGATGTTTCTAACTCTCTATCCCTCTCTCTTCCTCTCTGTAAAAAAATCAATAAAATATATATTTTTTAAAAGACAGATTAACAGGAGAAAATCAAATTTTATTTCATAGGTATGGAGCCCCAAAGATATGGGGCTCAAAGAAGCAGCCAATGCAGGCAGCTTTTATAGCTTCTCCAGAAAGAAACACTACATTTGTGAAGCATGGAGAAGACAGAAGGGTTTGAGCTTGGAGTAGCGGATGAGTGAAGAAATTACAGGGTGCTCTGTGCAGCGTTCTCAGCCCTGAGCTCCCTGTCTCTGGGGGTAAGGATGCCTCCTGCCCTCCTGATATAGAGCAGGTACCTTCACATGAGACGTTCATTTGCTGCTTTTAGGTGGACAAACAAGGTCAGAGTGTCCTTCCTGCACCTGCTGTTTCTTAAGTTCCTTTAATCCCAAATCATCAATATGCCGACGGGGCATCTTCTGGGTGGCGTATTTCACTCCGGTTCTCCATTTAGACCTCAAGTCCAAGCCATGTATGAAACCTGTTGGCTCTCATAACAGCTTGGGCGAGGCTGCGTGGGGGTGAAGGTCAAGGACCCACCGCTCAAAGCCCATCTGGAAAGGACAGAGAGGCCCCTTGTTTACGAGCCACGTATTAGCTGCTAACCCCTCCCTCCCCCCCGCCAAGGCCTGCTGATCTGGGAGCCCAGGCTGGTGGCTTCAGTCCCAAAATCTGAATGTCTGGCCCAGCCGTTGTGGCTCAGTGGTTGAGCATCAACCTATGACTCAAGAGGTCATGATTTGACTCCCAGTCAGGGCACAGGCCCGCGTTGCAGGTTCAATCCCTGGTGCGGGGCGTGCAGGAGGTAGCTGATTGATTCATTGATGTTTCTATCTCTCCCTCCTTCTCATTTCCTCTCTCTCTAACATCAATAAAAACATATAAAACAAACAAGATCAGCAGCGAAAGGCAGAGCTCCGGAGGCGCGAACCTATGAAATAAAAATACTCTACCCAGCGAAGCTATCACTCAGAATCGAAGGCCAGATAAAGAGCTTCACAAATAAAAAAAAAAAAAAAAAGCTAAAGGAGTTCATCACCGCCAAACCAGAATTATATGAATTGCTGAAGGGGGTTCTTTAGGAAGAGGAAGAAAATAAAGATAAAAATCATGAACAACAAATACGTAACCATCAACAAGTGAATCTAAAAACCAAGGGAATTAAAAAATCTGATGAACAATATTAACTGGTAAATATAATAGAATCAGAGATATGGAAGGGGAGTGGACTGATGATTCTCGGGGAAAGGGGAGGGGGGGGTGAGGGAAGAGACTGAACATAAACTGTGCACCTATGGATGAGGACAATGGGGGGGTGGGGAAGGGCAGAGGGTGAGGTGGGAACCTGGTGGAGGGGAGCAATAGAGGGGGGAAAATGAGGAACATTTGTAATAATATGAACAATAAAGATTTATTTAAAAACTAATAATAAAAAATAAAACAAACAAGATAAAGAAATCTGACTAAGGGTGCCAGTGTTCCCGTCCTGCAGCTGTGTGGTGACCGGTTTCCCAGACGGTCCCCCGGCAGCCCCTCCTGGTAGCCACACCCTGAGCAGCCACACTGCACTGAGGGGGTTTCCGTGACAAACAGCTGGTGGCTGGCATGTCCCTTCCAGCGTTAGGTTGTGAAAAGGCTACTTGCGTCCATCTCAGACATCACTCTTGCTCTCCCTCTCTCTCTCTCCAAACTCTCTCCGGGGAAAGCCAGCCGCCACGTGGTGCGGTCTATAGCGAAGCCACGTGGCCTCCTGCCAACACCCACATCAGTGAGCGTGGGAGGGGATCCTCCAGCTCCAGCCCCGGCGGCGGCGGCATCCTGACCAGAACCCCCAGAGAGATCTTGAGCCGGAACCACCCAGCTCAGCCCTATGGCGTTCCCCACCCACAGGACCCGGGTGATCATACATATGAGTTATTTTAAGCCAAGTTTGGGAGGTCATTTGTTCTTGCAGAACTAAAAAGCAAACAAACCAAATAGAGGTTGTTTTCTTTCCAAAGCTTCCCCATGGTTGACATGGACCATTACCTGGCCAGGTTGTACGCGTCCTTGACCGTTTCTCTCCTCCTTTCTCCAGCCATTTACCCTCCCTTCCCCTTTATTTTTAATAACTTCATTAAGGCAAAATATCTCAACTCAGGGCTGCTGAATGGAAGAGTACCATCAACCATTGCAGGGCTGCAGGGACAGTGGTTTTGTGAACAGCGCCCCCTGGTGTACGTTGAACAGGTTGCACAGACCCACAGGGCAGCCAGGCCAGGCCACACCAGAAAAAGTGCCAGATGCCAGGTTTTTCTGCAAAGATGACAGTCCAGGGTGGCAGTGGTAGGTGGCTCACGCTCACCGGGGCTGGCAGACTCATTCTACAGTTGCAGGCAAAGCCCAAGGATGTAGGTCGTTATCTTCCTTCCTGTCTCAGGAAGGCACCTGCGAGGCACGATGGTCATGAGCTTGGGCACTGGCGTGGCAGAGAGGTCCAGTCCCGACTGTCCATGTCACCCGCGGGGCCACTCCACAAGCGGCTGCACCTCCCTCCCGGACTCCGATTCCTCAGGAGTCAACTGGGAATAACCGTACCCACCCCCTTTACCCCTCCCACCCCCCCCCTCCACCCAGCCATGGCGTGGCTGGAGATCACAGTGAGGTCACAGTTGTTATCTTTGGTTCTTCCCAGGTGGGACCCACGCCCTGCAGGTTACAGAGTGGTTACTCCATAAGGATTTCTTTCTTTTTTTTTAAAAAAAATATTTTATTGATTTTTTACAGAGAGGAAGAGAGTTAGAAACATCGATGAGAGAGAATCATCGATCAGCTGCCTCTTGCACACACCCCCTACTGGGGATGTGCCCGCAACCAAGGTACATGCCCTTGACCGGAATCGAACCTGGGACCTTTCAGTCCGCAGGCAGACGCTCCATCCACTGAGCCACACCGGTTCCGGCAGTAAGGATTTCTTGAATGAATGGCACGAAAGCTTCCATTTCTCCAAGAGGGAGATGCCCCTTTAGTTCTGGGTAAATCAACGGCCCACAACAACCCTCCTGCGGGCGATGAAGGCGCACGTGGAACGGAACCGTACAAAGCCCACAGTGCAGCCGGAACCTCTGCCTCACGGGCCGAGGCCTCCACGCAGCATTGCCTCCCCGCGGGAGAAGTTTCCGAAGACAGGAAACCTCATCCGTTGGCAAAGCAGATGGAGAGGCAGCAGCTGTGTGGCTCCAGACGCCCTCGGAGGGCTCTGGCTAATTCCGACCTGAAGACAGACGCACATGCAAACCTTTAGCCAATCATTTAAGCCTGGCTTAGCCTGACTCAGCTATAAACAGCCCAGCCTGGCTGCCCGCCCTCCCCTCCCCTCCCTCCCCTCCCCTCCCCTCCCCGCCCCTGTTTCCGTGGCCGTGTCTGAGAGGCTCCGGGTGGGGGGAGAGAACATGCCAGTTGTTTCTCCTCCGGCTCCAGGACAGGGGCTGGATCAGCCGCTGACGTCAGAAGGGAATCCATCGCCCCCTCCCCGCACTGGTCTAGAATTTCACACGTCTCCGCGCCAGGGGGCCCCGGCCAGGACGGGACACACACAGAGCGGAGCCGAGGTGGCCGGGAGCTGCCTCGCCTGGGCCCGCACATGGGTGCTGAGCAGAGATTGAGAAGGCAAGAGAACAAGGTCCTCTTCACTCGGCCTCTGGCCCTGCCCCCTGGGCACAGCCACCCCCTTCCCGCCAGCCCTGCACCGGCAGCCACAGGGCCGGCTCTGTGCTCCGAGCGGCGGGACACAGCCCTGATGGAAGCACGGGCGAGAGCAGACAGACAACAAACACGGGGAGAACTCCGCGGGCGGGTCATCCAGACAGGGGGAGGGGGGTTGTGTGGAAATGAGGCAGCAGCTCCGTGATGGAGGAGGCCAGGCGGGGCCGTGGGCCAGGTGGCCGGGGGCCAGGGAAGGCCCCTCTGAGGAGGTGCCATTTGAGCTGAGAAGACCACCTGGTTGAAGGAGCCAGACGTGTGCCAAGCAAGAGCCAAGTGTTCTAGTTAGAGGCAGGACCCGCCTGCCACGTGACCCATGGGGTCCCGGACAAAATGAAAATGTGGGGCCTCCTCAAAGCCCATTAAGCATTTCCAGCCTGGCTGGTGGGGCTCAGGGGTTGAGCATCGACCCAGGGACCAAGAGGTCGCCGGTTCGATTCCCGGTCAGGGCACATGCCCAGGCTTCTGGCTCTATCCCCAGTAGGGGGCATGCCGGAGGCAGCCGATCCATGATGTTTCTCTCTCATCGTTGTTTTTAATCTCTCTAGCTCTCTCCCTTCCTCTCTCTCTAAAAATCAATAAAAAGTATTTTTTAAAAAAATATATTTTATTGATATTTCACAGAGAGGAAGGGAGAGAGATAGAGAGCTAGAAACATCGATGAGAGAGAAACATCGACCAGCTGCCTCTTGCACACCCCCTACCAGGGATGTGCCCGCAACCAATGTACATGCCCTTGACCGGAATCGAACCCGGGACCCTTCAGTCCGCAGACCGAAGCTCTACCACTGAGCCAAACCGGTTCCGGCTAAAAAGTATTTTCTAAAAAAAAAAAAAAAAAGGAATTTCAAGATGGCGCCAGCAGAGCATGGGCCCCGAAAGCTCAGGCCCTGGGTGACTGCAGGGTCCCAGCCCGAGGAGCAGCCCTGGGAGAAGGAGTGGTCAGTGTGAGAGCCCTGAGGCGTGGATGGGCTTGGAAAATGCCAAACTGGAAAGGCCAGGGTGCCTGGAGGGCAGAGGGCTTGAAAGGGGTGTGTGTGTGTGTGTGTGTGTGTGTGTGTGGATGGTGGGTGGGGCAGACTAGAGTGGCCCATGACGGAGGTGTGATTGGGGGCGTGGCATGAGGGAGGGACTCGGTCTGATTGATATAGGGATCTGTCTGGCCTCTGGGTGGAGGCTGTTTACAGTGGGGTCCGAGGGGAAGCAGAGCCTCAGGTTAAAAGGCAGCGATTGAAGGTAATGGAGGTGGAGGTGGGTGGGCCCCACTTCCTGTAGTGAAGTCAGTCATATCGGAAGGTCTTCCCATGTCTCCTATCCTCTCTCGGAAATTTCCGCATCCTCACGGCCTCTGTCTGCCTTGCACACTCATAGTCATCGTGTAACCCCCACCTGCAAAGCCACCCGCTCAGTGAGGCTAGGCCTGCAGGCTGGTACCCGCCCCTCCATGGCGCCGGCATCCTCAGCTAGACTGGGACGTCCCTGTGCTTCCGGCGTCCAGCAGAGGGCGTCCTGCAGAGGGCCCAGCACATGGCGGTTCATGTTCAGTAACCAGTTGCCAAGAGAGTGAGCGAATGTATTAACTCATCTTCGAAGCAACGAGGCTTTGCACATCTGAGCCTGGACCCGTGGTCGGCAAACCACGGCTTGCGAGCCACATGCGGCTCTTTGGCCCCTTGAGTGTGGCTCTTCCACAAAATACCACGGCCTGGGTGAGTCTATGTTGAAGAAGCGGCGTTAGAAGTTCAAGTTTTAAAAAATTGGCTCTCCAAAGAAGTTTCAGTCGTTGTGCTGTTGACAGTTGGCTCTGTGGACTAATGAGCTTGCCGACCGCTGGCCTAGACCTTGGCCTGAAGAAGGAGGCTTCTATTTCCCAGCCCAGCACGGTTCCCTCTCATTAGATGTTTAAAAAAAAGACAGAGAAGAAGCTGGCAGCCGAGGCTGTGGCACCCAAATGGCAGCCTCTGCCTATTGTTCACGCTATATTTGTCCTGTCGCCAGGCGGCATCCAGGGGCACAGGAAGGGACTTGCCGAAGGTCCCTCCCAGGAGCAATGTTGCCCTGTTCCACCCTCTAGTGGCCAGAATGGATAGTGCATGTCCCCAGAGGCAATTTTCCCTCCCAAAACTAGAGGAAGAATTGGATGATTTGGACCCTGAACAATTTAGCCAGAAGGAGGAGTGAGATGCTAGCGGGGCCTGGGAGCTGAGGGCCTTTGGGGCCGGTGGCCTCCACTAACCCGGGGTGTTATTTTTCCGGGGCCGTCCCACAATCCGAGGATTGCCAGACTGCACAGGAGTTGGGTGAAAGTTCTCCTGGACAGATGGCCTTCAGCCCTTGCCAGCGGACAGAAACGCTGAGACTTTAGTAGGATTTTTTATGGCCCCTGCACAGGGCTGCTTTATTTACCTGCAGCATCGAAGAGGTCTAAGAAAAACGCAGGTCCACCATATAATTTGGAGCTAAGTACATGATGGATGCCCGGAGGTTTAAAATTAGCCCGTCGACTTAATACCGGGGCATTATGCTTGCTTTCAAGCGCCTGGGTGTCTGTTCGGGAGGCATCACTCGGGAAGGACTCTTGATACAATAATCGGACTCTATCCTCCCTAGAAATAAAAAAAAAACGGGCCTGCGCTGAAGGGAACCAGCTGTCCCCAATGTCCTGCAACCAAGCCGGTGGGTAGAGCTGTGGGCTGTCTGCGTGCGCTCGTGTCCCACGTGGGGGATTATGTTGTGGCGTGCACAAATGGGAGTGAGGTTTCGGGTGATCTCCACAAGGCAAATATGTACTTGCTGTTTTATAAACATGTCTCACTTAGCCTTCAAACCCGAGGTTCCCCTCCCGCTCCCGCTCCACGGAAGGGCGCACCACAGTTCGTGGGGTGGGAGCAATGAAGAGGCCTGTCCCTTGGCACCTCATGCAAGTTCATGATCAGAAAAGAGACGGGACAAAATTGGCGTTAAACGCTAGCATCTGAGGGAATGCTGGCCCTTATGCTCTGTGCGTGCGTTCTCTCAGTTAATCCTTACAGCAACACTACAAAGTACGAATTATTACCTCCATTCACAGAGTAAGAAGTGAGGCTTCGAGTAGCTAAGTGATCAAGCAGGAGGAAGTCATAGTGGAGCCAGAATTCAGACCCCAGCTTGCCGACAGGTGGTCCAGCACCCTGCTCTCGCGGAGTTTGCCCCATGTTACACCCCAGACCCCGCCATTGGTTGGAATTGTGGGGAGCCAATCAACAACAGCCTTTAGCCCCCGTTGGAGAACTAGATTGCATTCGTTATCCGTTGCGTGTAACCAATTCCCCCAATTAGCAGCATTTCAAAGCAATAAGCCTTTACTTCTCAGCTTCTGGGGGTGGAATAGCGGGGTGGTTCTAATGCAGGGTCTCTTAGGAGGTTGTGGCCCAGAGGTCAGCCTGGGCTGTGGCCCGCTCAGAGCTCAATGGAGGCTGGAGGATTTGCCATGTGGGATTTCCCCTCGGGATGCTCATGATACGGTTGCTGGTTTACTCCAGAGTCATTTTGCTAATGGCCCATCTACCAATGGCCACATCGACCACCCTGTTACCACGCGGCACTGTGCCCGGCATGAACGCCAGGAGGTAGGAATTTCTGGGCACCATCTTGGAGGCTGCCTATGGCCTTAACCCTGTAAGAGCTTCGTCGAAGGATGAGCTACCTGGCAGAAGACATGTGGCCACGGGGACTTTTTCATACTTCATCCCTGAAATCGACACACGCAGCCACCTGGACACAGGCTGGGCTGGGGGACCACAGCTCCACAGCACGTCGGGCAGGCTCGACACATGGAGCTGCTGAGCCTAAGACATTCTGCAGAGAGAATGGGCAGAGCCGGGCAGGCTCAGCAACACCTCCCACCTGGCCAACCACAGTCATTCCCCCCACTCCTCCCCAGGAAGCCGGGGGTGCTCCTCTGACAGACTCGCCTTTCTATGAGCACCTGGCCACAGGATGGATTTTTCACCTACCCCTTCCCTGGTTCAGCCAACTCTCTGCTCCATCACTGCCGGTTACACCTGGTGGAGATTTTATGAGATCTGTGGGCAAGCGATGTTTCTCATTGATGTGGGTGCCCCCCAGAACCTAACATGGGGCGTGGTGTGTGCCAGGATCGTCATCAGCACCACCATCACCCATCACTGAGCACCAGCTTGCAGTGTCCTAACTCCTTCACCATGACCATGACCCTCGGCAGCAGGTGCCATCACTATCGCCATGTAAGGAAGGAGGCAAGTCAGCCTCAGAGGCATTAATTACCACGGGCACACGGGTAGCAGGTGGCGGAGGTAGTGAAGCCAGCCAGTCTGACTCCACAGTCTTGCTCTTAAACCTCACGCAAGAGAAGGCTGTCCAGTAAGTAGTTATTAAAATAGATAAATTGAAAAATAACCGTTGACTTCAAAAGAGGAAAGAAAGCCTAAATAAATAAAGTTGTCGGACCATGGAGGAAAACCTAATCCCCACAATGCTTTTCCCGGGTCTTGGGAACACACGAAAGGTTGAAAAAACAGGAGTCCCTTCCTCCGAAGGCCCCTCCCACTAGCAAATGATTTGTTTCCAAAGGGCAGACACATGGGCCAGGAGGGTAGCTTCCTTATCGGTGCAGAGTTTCTTCTTCTTGCCCCAGTCTCTTCTGTAGATGCTGCCTCCCTGGGTGAGGAGGGCTGTCCACGAGGGAGACCGTAGCAAAGCAGTAGGTCAGACAGTGGTCAGAGCAGATGGTTTGTTGGCTTCAGGCACCAGGAAGCAGGGATGGATTCACACTGCACTTCCTGAGAACACAAGCCCACTTTGTTTGTTGACGAGACAAACAAATGAAAGGCTAAGAGACAAGAGGCTTAGGGTCTTAATGCCTCCACTCAAACGGTTGGCCTGCCTGGGAGCCACAGTCCATTAGCTGTTCCCATTGGTGTCTTGCCTAACCCTTAGGCCTACCCTCAGCCCCCCACCCCCAACCCCCAGCTGTGTCCCTCCAGGGACACCAACTCGCTTTACTGTCCAAACCCAGTCAGCGTCCCACCAGCTGCCAGGAGAGCACAATTACCTGTACGACACAAGGCAAGGCTAACGGGGAGACACGAGAAGACAAGGACTCGTGGGGAGACATGGAGAGAGACGGTCTCACACGGAGGCAAGGGCTCAGGGGGAGGCAAGGAGATCTGGGGAGTCACTTGCCCCGTGAGGAGCTGGGTTTGGGTGTGATTTGACTGACCTCAAGGAGTTTGCTTCCGTCTTAGGTGAATTAGGAGGCGAGGCCCAGAACCAAGGAATTCTTCCCGAGAAGACTGGCCACGATGTTTAGTCACTCTGAGGGGGGAGGGAGCACGTGGGCTGGGCTGAGCAGAAACACTTTTGGGGGGAGATGGGAGCTGAGGAATCGGGAAGATTCACTCCGGTGTTTTCCAATCCTCATGCTCACATGCATGAGGACTGGAAATATTTTGCAATATTTGGCTGTAGTGTATATTATTGTTTAGTTAACATTTCCTTCAAATGGAATCATTTTCGCATACACATGTATTCATCTTCAAAGGGAAACTTTATACCAGTAGAGTAAGACGATATCCAGTATCACTCTCCATCAAAGAGTATAATCATTAGATAAGAGCAAAGACAAAGCAGTGCTGTTAAATTCTAGCTGGATACTATTGCAGGTGAAGTCTCTGACTCTTAACAGATGCCCAGAGGTGTTGAAGACCCAGGAACACTTAATTCAGACTTTCTCCCTGACCTAATCCAAAGATTAAAAATGAACTGAATTCCTCTTTCTGGAGAATGGCAAACTCCCGCCCCACCCTGCCTCACCCCACCCCCCATCTCCCTACACACACTCACTAGGTTACAACTTGATCCTGGGAAGATTACACTAAACATACTTCTATGACTGCTAAGCTTTGATGAAAATAAGGACAACGTCCGAGGTTGGTGGGGGAAATGGGAGAGGGTACTAAAACGAGAGCAGGGGGGGGGGCAATGATAAGCTATGTATACAGATAATACCTTAATAAAAAAAAAAAAATAAAAAAAAAAATAAAACGAGAGCAGAACGGGGATAGTCAGCAAACGTGTCAGCGGGAGATGGCGGAGATGGCGCGAGGACCAGCCCTGGGATCAGGACACTAAGCCTGGAGCTCTCCACGAGATGGGAAAACTAATCTTGAGGCTCCTGCCTTAAGCCCCGATTCTCTAAACAGAGCTCAAGTGTGCCCAGTGCCTCTGGCTCTTGAGAAAAGCAAATATAAATCCTCCCTGAAGAAGAAAAAAAAAGGCATCGCCAGTTTAGGAGCCCTACAGAGTATGTTCAACCCAATATAAGTTCCCAATTTTTAAAAAATTACCAAATCCAGCCCTGGCCAGTTTGGTTCAGTGAGTAGAGCGTCAGCCTGAGAGATTGAAGGGTCCCCGGTTCGATTCCGGCCAAGGGCACATGCCTGGGTTGTGGGCTTGATCCCCAGTAGGGGGCCTGTAGGAGGCAGCTGATCAATGATTCTCTCATCATCGATATTTCTCTCTCTCCTTCTCCCTTCCTCTCAAAATCAATAAAAAAAAATATATATTTTAAAAATTACCAAACTCTCAAGCTTCACTGAGTGAGATCAGCAGAATTAACAAGGTGTGGACTTAGAATGATATGAATTCTGATATTGGGTATAATCTAAAAAGACAAGAGTAGTTAAAAATGAGCAAAATGTATAAGTAATTGTTACCTTAACAAATTAAAGAATAGAATCATATGATCATTGTAATCAATGCGCAAAAATCATCATTTAAAATTCTTAGCAAATTAGGAATAAAAAGGAGTTGCCTATGGAAAGCATCATTGTAAATAGAGACACATTAGAAGGATTCCTTTGAAATCAAGAACCGGACAAGGAGGCCCATTGTCCCTGTTTCAATTTAACAATGTACTAGAGATATTAGCCAGGGCAATAAGACAAGAAAAAAAAATGAGATTAAGGATTAGAAAACAAAACTGCCAGTATTCCTAGATAACATAATTATCTGCAAAGAGATAGCCCAAAAGATTTTTAGACCTAATTATTAGAATTAGTAAGAGAGTTTAGGGAAGTGGTAGAAAATGAGATCAATATATGAAAATCAATTGTGTCTTTATACACAAGCAAGAAATGAAAACATTAATTTTTTTAAAAGATGTTATTTACAATAGCAACAAAATACAAGATACCTAGAAACAAATAAGACAGGAGCTAAACAAGAATTTTATAGAGCCGAGGTCGGTTTGGCTCAGTGGATAGAGCGTCGGTCTGCGGACTAAAAGGTCCCGGGTTCGATTCCGGTCAAGGGCATGTACCTTGCTTGCGGGAACATCCCCAGTGGGGGGTGTGCAGGAGGCAGCTGGTCGATGTTTCTCTCTCATCGACGTTTCTAGCTCTCTATCTCTCTCCCTTCCTCTCTGTAAAATATCAATAAAATATATTTAAAAAAAAAAAAGAATTTTATAGAGAAAAATTTTTAACGTTTTTAAAGACATTTAAAAAAAATATAAATAAATAGTGAGTTATGGTTAGACATACACAATATGACTATATGCAATGTCTTCAAATTGACCTAGAGAGTTGATGTGATTTCAGAATAATACCAACAGGTTTGTTTGTTTGAGAAATTTGAGAAGTTGATTTCAGAATGTATATGAAAGATAGGCAATGAGCTTAAAGTAATATAGAGCCTTTCTCAACTAAATTACTCCTCTGAACCACAGAGTACAGAAAATTATTGTAGTGACTGTTTTCACAGTCCTCCCAAAGATGGTAATGACTACTAGTACCATCCTAGATGCCTGGGAGAGAAGTAATTCTTCACACAGAACAAGTGGTTTAGGGCGTTAGGGTGAAGGAAAGTTGGCTGGAAGATGAGGAGGAAGGAATTTGCTTGATTGCATACCAACACTTATTATGAAGCTACTAGTGCCCCAGTGCACGGATTCATGCACATTGAAAGAAAATTAATTGGAAGGTGCCAGCAGGGTGGGACTGGGTGAGATGGGCCAGACATGTCCTGGAGGCAACTTCCCACAGTCCCTCCATAGCCAGCTGTACCTGGGGCAGTGCTGTGGTTCAAAGGGTATCTGAGGAGTGAGCAGGGTCCCTGGCAGGTGGGGTTCTCTGCCTGGCCTGCGGGGATCAGGCTCTCTGACATTCCCCGAGGGGTCCCAGATTGTGAGAGAGCAGTTTTCAGGTGATGCACCTGGGGCTCCCCCCTCTCTGGTTCCAGGTGTAACCCAAGAACCACAGCTGCCAAGACACCGCAGCTCAGCAGCTCCTGCGTTGAGTGTCTGCCCTCTGGTGCTCAATGCATGTCATAGCTATCAATCAGCTGGTCGAATGGTCCGCCTGTTGCTTAAGGCTTTTTATAGATAACCCGATCGTTTGATGCTGTGAATTTTTATGACCTTAGCATAAGCTTTTTTTTTTTTAAACATAAGAATTAAAAAGAACTTGACGACACATTGAGCTACATTAAAATGAATAATTTCTTTTTATCAAAAGGAGAGGAAAAGCAACTGTTATATTTCCACACAATGGAATATTTCACAGCAGTAAAAAGTGAACTATGCTATGTGCAGCAACAGGGATGAATATTAAACGCCTAATTCTGAATGAAAAAAGAAGTTGCTGAAAAACTACATACTTTAAAAAACTTATTTTTTTTAGTTTAAAAATAATTAATGCTTAGGGGTATGTATACATATGTGATACATTTCTTTTTTATTTCAAATATTTATTAAAAATTTTTTTTTACTTATTTTATTTTCTCCATCACCATTTATCCCCTCGATGCCCTCTTCCACCTCCATTCTTTATAACTTACACTTATGTTATATGTTTTTGGCATGTGTCAATTATTAAATAATTTTTATTAAGGAGAATTTAAAATATATATATTTAATTAATTTCCGAGAGGAAGGGAGAGGAAGATGGAAACCTCCGTATTGAGAGAGAATCACTGATCAGCTGCCTCCTGAATGCCCCGCTCTGGGGATTGAGCCCGTAACTATGACCTCCTGGTTCATAGGTCAACACTTAACCACTGAGCCACACCAGCTGGGCTATAAAGAATTTAAAAGAGCATGACTATCTTACTATGCGATTCATTATTATTTTTTTTAAATATATTTTATTGGTATTTTACAGAGAGGAAGGGAGAGAGATAGAGAGCTAGAAACGTCGATGAGAGAGAAACATCGACCAGCTGCCTCCTGCACACCCCCTCCCGGGGATGTGCCTGCAACCAATGTACGTGCCCTTGACCTGAATCGAACCCGAGACCTTTCAGTCCGCAGACCAATGCTCTACCACTGAGCCAAATCGGTTTTGGCCAATTCATTATTATTTAATGTAACAGAAAACACTCTGTAGCAGAAGCCAGAACTTAAACATGTCTTTGGGGTAGATGGAGGTGAAGCTTTCTTCATGTTTTATAGATGCCCTCACTTTGACCCAGATCCTGGGTATGAGAGACCCTTGCTCTGATTATCACAAACTCCGTCTCTTCTGGGTTAGAACAGTTCCCTGACAAGTCCCTTCGCTTTTCGGGGAAATACTCAGAATCTCCCTCCGGATTTGGATTTCTCTCCGGGAGGGAGGTGCGTGGGTGCAGGGGAAGTTTCAGCCCCTGGGGCAGTGACCAGAGGCTGGGCTCTTACACAAGCTCGGACTGCTCCGGCTTTGCCTGGGGCATCCTGCGTGCCTTTGGGCCCCGGCCTGTTTCTGCTGAGTCTCCGGTGATGTTCCAGTCCAGCCTGGAGCTGACATCCACTGTTCCTGCACGTCCTCAGCTCTGCTATCTGCTCTGGTCCCAAGGCCACTGCGCTCTGAGGCCCCCTGCCCTGACCGGCTAGCAACCGTGGGCAAACTACGGCCCGCGGGCCGGATGCGGCCCGTTTGGCTGTTCTATCCGGCCCGCGGAGCTGAAAGAGTGGAGGGTTCTCGTGCTCTCCCCTCCGCTCCTTCACCAGCAGCCCAAGATGAGAGTGCCAGCATGGTCAGGTTGCTTTTGTTCCGGCCCTCTGGTCCAGTTTAAGAACCCATTGTGGCCCTCGAGTCAAAAAGTTTGCCCACCCCTGGGCTAGGGTCAGGCCCCCTGGCCCTGTTAGCATCTCCGTTGCCTCAGGGGGATGCAGGGACTCCTCACTGTGAGGGCCCCGCCCGGGGCCATCAGGATCACCCATCTGAAACCCATCTCTCACCAGGTCACCCTACTTTCTCCTCTTTACACTGGGTGTTTCTGGAAACAGAACATCAACCTGTATGCTCTTGGGATGTGCCCTCAGCTTGTCAGGAGTTTCTGACCTTGAACAGAGCCCCAAAGACGCAGGTGGCATGTGCTCCCCCCTGGTCCTCCCTTCTGCGTGTCTTTACTCTTACCTCTCACCTCAGAACACCCAGCCCGCCCCCCTCTCTGAGGGTGGACCAGCCAGCAGGCAGCCGGACCTGGAGCCGCGAGCTTCAGTCAGATTTCTGACTGGAGACACCAATTTGGCAGTTGTCGGTGCTTAGAAATCATAATTCCGATGAGAGAGGTTTGCCTAGATATCTGTCGCCGCGCCATCGGGGCCATTTTCAGTTTCTGCGAGGCACACCCAAAAGCATATTGCCGTCCCTTAGGATGCGACTGCTGCTTTCCCTGCCGGTCTCTCATGGAGGGGCACTTGGGTGGATTGGTTCGACTCCAACACCAGTTGGGAAAAGACACCCTTGCCAATGTATTTATTTATTAAAAAAAAAAAAAACAACTATGCATTTTATTGATTTTTTTACAGAGAGGAAGAGAGAGGACTAGAGAGTTAGAAACATCGATGAGAGAGAATCATTGATCAGCTGCATCTTGCACATCCCCACTGGGGATGTGCCTGCAACCAAGGTACATGCCCTTGACCGGAATCGAACCTGGGACCTTTCAGTCATCAGGTCAATGCTCTATTCACTGAGCCAAACCGGTTTCGGCCTTGCCAATGTATTTAAATAAATTGAGTTTATCTTAGCGCCTAAGGGACAAATCCATACATTTCTAAATAAATGTTGATATTTATTTTCTCAAAAACCCAGAGGGCGGTGAGCTTTGCTCATGAAATGGTTGGGAAATCTTGTCCATGAAACCTCATTTTCAACGCCGGTAGACGTTATTAAATCAGCCCGTCAAACAGACTTTTGCTGTCAAGACTACTTTCATTTAGATTCAGGATGATGTATGGTTATACACCTTCTTGAGAATTTGGCTTCTTCTCACTTCTCCAGGGCAGCGGTCGGCAAACCGAGGCAAGTGAGCCACATGCGGCTCTTTGGCCCCTTGAGTGTTCTAACGCCGCTTCTTCAAAACAGACTCGCCCAGGCCGAAAACCGACTTCTGCGCACGGGCCACGAAGTTTCCATCACGCTGTAAGTGTGTGCCCGCACGTGGTATTTTGTGGAAGAGCCACACTTAAGGGGCCAAAAAACCACATGTGTCTCGAGAGCCATGGTTTGCTGACCACTGCTCCAGGGAATATAATCAATACTATAGTAATAGCCATGAATGGTGCCATGTGGTATACGCATGCCTATTCACTTTGCTGTACACCTGAAACTAATGTCATATTGAATGCCAACGTAATTGAAATTCTTTTTTTTTTTTTTTTCCAAAAAAGGAGGAAGCCTGTATATGCCAGAAGAAGACGGACAGCTCTCCTGTGGGCTCCGGATACCTGACTTCTGAACGGTCCCTCATCTGCCCGTAGAGCGTTTTTACATCCCTCAGGCAAGGCAGCGGAGCAGGATGAAAGATGACCCAACGGTTCGCCTTCCCCAGCCAAGTGGAAGGAAAGTAATGGTGGACAGGAAGGCAGATCCACGTTAACATGTTAGTTGAGAATCTGAAAATTTCTCACTTTATTTTTTAAAAATATACATATTTTATTGATTTTTTACAGAGAGAAAGAGAGAGGGATAGAGAATTAGAAACATCAATGAGAGAGAATCATCGATTAGCTGCCTCTTGCACACCCCGTACTGGGGATGTGCCCGCAACCAAGGTACATGCCCTTGACCAGAATTGAACCTGGGACCCCCAGGCCGATGCTCTATCCACTGAGCTAAACCAGTTTCGGCCTCACTTTAATTAGCACTTTAATTTTTATTTTTTGTTAATCCTCACCCGAGGAAATTTTTCCATTTTTTGTTTGTTTGTTTGTTTGTTTGTTTGTTTGTTTTTGAGAGTGGAAGGGACGGGGAGAGACCGAGAGAAACATGGATGTGAGAGAGACATCTATTGGCTGCCTCCCACACGTGCCCCGACCAAGGTGGGGGATCTAGCCTGCAAGCAAGGTACATCCCTGGGCCAGAATCAAACCTGGGATCCTTCAGGCTGTGGGCCAATGCTCTATCCACCGAACAAAACACGCTAGGGCAAGGTATGCACTTTATTGTGTGGGGTTTAAAAATATATTTTTATTGCTTTCAAAGAGGAAGGGAGATAGAAACACCAGCAATGGGAGAGAATCATTGATCTGCTGCCTCTGCACGCCCCCACTGGGGATTGAGCCCACAACCCGGGCGTGTGCCCTGACCAGGAATCAAACTGTGACCTCCTGGTTCATAGGTTGATACTCAACCACTGAGCCACACCGGCCGGGCAAGCTATGCGCTTTAAACTATCTTGCCTGCATGTGCCCTGGGAGGGTCAATGCCACCTGGAGTGGTGTGCACCCACCCCACTTGGGAGAACACTCAGCAGACCCTCTGCTCACCTTATTTATTTCTGTTCCTATCATCTGCCTCCTCCCCGCACCCTTCCCCCCTCAATGAAAGAGGCTCCAAAACAACGCCCTTGCTGCCCTGTCCCCTGCCATGTCCCCAAAGCCCAGGACACTGCCTGGCACGCAGTGGATGGTCAAAGGCCGTTGCTGAATGAAAGACTCGGTTACCTGTCATTGTGGCTTCCTGCTGTCGGTGCCAGTGAGAAAAGACACCCCCTCCCCCGGCTGCTCAGGAGGACAGCTAACCCTCAGGCGCCTCTCCCAGAAATGCCCCTCGCCTCTCGCCCCTCTGCAGGAAGCTTAGCCACGTGGCCATGCGAGGGGCGCCCCCGTCCCGTCTTCGGGCCGCTGGAGACGGGGTGGGGCCGGGGGGGCCCTGCACCCCCGGCCGCTTACAGAAACGTGGTTTTCTCCCAGCTTTCCTCACTCTGAGCCTTTTCCTGTTTTCCTCTCCCGGCCAAACCCACCTCTTGGCAGGCGCCGCCGAAGTCTGAGTTTTTGAATCAGATTCTTAGAGCGGTGATTCAAACAGATTTGGGACTGGAAGGGGAGATTCTAAAAGACTAACAAAACCCAGACTCTCCCAGAGGGACAGAGCGCGGCGGAGGGAGGCAGGCAGGGGCCTCACGTCCGGGGAAGGTGCCGCCTCCTCCGGGCAGGCCTCCAGGCTCCGGGTGGTCCTCGGTGGGCGCTGTCCCGGCGTGTGGCCAGGGTGGGAGCTGGAGGAGGGGTGAGGGGGGGAAGGGGGAGCCGCTCCAGCCTTCGGTGCACAGCCACTCCTCGTGGGTGGGCTTCTCCTGGACACGCAGTGATCTTGCCACCAGCTTGTCCACAAGCCCACTTTCCACCCAGGGAAACTGAGGCCCAGAAAGGCTGGGACCGACGTCTGCAGGGCCGGCCCCTCAGCGAGCAGCAGGAGCAACGCAGCCTCCCACCCTGTCCCTGCGCGGCCTCCCAGCCTCCCACACGGAGACGCATTCATTCGGATTGTTTTCTGAGCAGGCACAGGCACTTTTTTTTGTTGTTTTTTCCCCAGAAACAAGTGAAAGTTTAAAGTCGCAGGGGTAGAGGCAGGGAGCCCCGGAAGGAGGGGGAGCCGGAGGGGCTGCGTGGACCCGGGACCCGGGAAGGCCCCGCGGAGCACACGGGTGAAAGGAGCCCTCAGTGCGGGTGGGTCTGAAGTGTGAGAAGCATCAGCCTCCCCAGCGCTTGTCTGTCCATTAAAACTCAGTGTTGACCCATAAAAAACAAACACACAAAAAACACACGGAAAAGCAAAACAAACAAGAAATCAAAAAACTGACTGTGCTCCCAGCCATCCGAGTCATCCGTGTCCCTTTTCTCCCAGACCCGTGGTCGGCAAACTGCGGCTCGAGAGCCACATGCGGCTCTTTGGCCCCTTGAGTGTGGCTCTTCCACAAAACACCACAGCCTTGGCGAGTCTATTTTGAAGAAGTGGTGTTAGAAGAAGTTTAAGCTTAAAAAAATTGGCTCTCTGCCAAAACCGGTTTGGCTCAGTGGATAGAGCATCGGTCTGCGGACTGAAGGGTCCCGGGTTCGATTCAGGTCAAGGGCATGTACCTTGGTTGCGGGCACATCCCCAGTAGGGGGTGTGCAAGAGGCAGCTGGTCGATGTTTCTCTCTCATCGATGTTTCTAGCTCTCTAACTCTCTCCCTTCCTCTCTGTAAAAAAATCAATAAAGTATATTTTAAAAATTGGCTCTCAAAAGAAACTTTAATCGTACTGTTGATATTTGGCTCTGCGGACTAATGAGTTTGCCGACCACTGCCCCAGACCATCTGACATACCTGAACCTAAACCCAGCGGCTGGGTTCAGCCAACTTTGGGGAGCGGGTGGGGGAAGGGTAGTGTAGAAATAAGCCTTGTGTTGTGGTGAAGCAAACACCGCCGGTGGCCTGAGCGAGACCTTTTTGCCTTTGTCCAGCGCAGGGTGGGCCGGCAGGATCCGCACCGTGGAGGCAGCACCCTCCGGGGAGGGGGACGCTCACCCCCTTGGCCAGGCCCGAGCTCACGGCGTCCAGCGGGGAGGCCCGCAGCTTCCCAGGGGGACGGGGTGCACAGAAGCCTGTTGATCACCAGCTGAATGTTTTCCTTTTGGCTTCAAGCAGGAGCTCCGCTGCTTTTAATAGACCAGTGAGAAACCCAACATCACCTTGTTCCTTGTGCCGGGACAGCCACAGGGCCCGCCCGCTGGCCCAGGGAGACTCAACCTTCCTCTGCGGAAATGAGGGAGGGCCGGGAGCCGAGCTGATGCCCAGGCTGATGCCCCGGGGGGGCTATCAGGCAGAGGACGGCGAGAGGACCACCCACTCCGGCCGCACCTAGGAGATGCCCCAGCCGAATGCCCACAGCAGTGCTGGACACCATCAGCAAGCGTCTGGGATGAGCGAATCAACAATGAGTTACAACAGAGAAGGGGCGGCAGCATGACCCCCCCGAGTGGCTGCTTGACCAAACACAATGACAACACGGGCCAGCGCGTCTGCAGCCTCCCCGGGTTTCCCCTTCTTGGCAGTGATCCATGAAACCGGAACCCTTGACACCTTACCCAAACCTGCTCTCGGGAAAGAGAGAGACCCATGCCCATCAGACCACGCTCAGAGCGGTCCTTCCCCGGGCGGCTTGCTTCCTGACGGCGTCAGTCCTGGAGCTCAGGGGTGGGTCACTGTGCGTGAAGCATAGCCCTCAGCCGGCGTGCAGAGGGGTGGGGTGCAGAGGGGTGGGGTGGGGGGTGTGCCAAGATCTGGAGGGGCACCACAGGGCTCTCCCTGCATCCCAGAAGCCACCCTTTGGCTTTGGTTTTGTCTTTACAGAGTCAGGCTGGCCGATGGCATATTATGGACCATGGACTCAATCTCTGGGCTGGGTTGGGCTGGGGGCGATGGGAGAGGGTCCTCAATGATGAGTATCAGACCCCCCCAGAATATTAGACCCCCGGAAAAAAACCAACGGGCCAGGTACAGAAACTCCCAGGGCGGAAAGTCCCCGATGCCTAGCCAGGGGCAAAACTAGAAACAAGAACCTGGCCCCCAGGTATCCCCTCCTCCCCTAGCGTATCACCATCATGCGGTTTGGACCCCTGATCTTTCCCTCCCCAAGATACCATCGAGGCCTCAGTTGTATGTCAGCTCCAGGCCCCGAAAAGCAGTAAAACCAGACAGGTGATGGGTGGGGGGGGTTTACCTCCCAAGTCACTCAGCAGGTTTCCTCAGCCCCCGGGCATCTGATAGTTTCACCCTCCCTTAGAGGAACGGGCAGACTGAGGGCTGCTTTCGGGTAGGTGGGGTAGGTGGGGTAACGGTTTATGAAGAATAATGACTCACAAGCAGAAAGAGGAGGGAAATGTTAGGCCTGTCGGGCAATCCGACCCTTCCCGGCCATTTGTAAGCTCCCCGCCACATGGGGACAGGGGACAGGGGACAGGCAGAAAGCTCGCTGGACACCAGGGGTCAGACCATATAAGGGACGGACATTGTCCCCAAGAGACACCTGCATTCCATCCACATTCCAGGCCCACTGGCTCAGCCCCCAAACCGGCTGATGACAAGTTTCCCGACAGGGACTGCATTGAGGGTGAAACTGCATCAATGACGGGGCTGCCATCATGGCCCATGGCCCCTTGGCTGGGCGCTGTGCAGCCCTTCCCTTGGGATATCCCATTCCCTTCTCTTAAATAAATTCCATTTCCTTAAATCACCGTCAGACATGGCTATTTAGCCTGCCCACGCACCGCCACGCTAACCATCCACCATTCACCTTTCAGGGAGGGTCTGCCAGCAGGCCCGCTAAAACCCCAAGCTCTGCCCTGGCTGGCGTGGCTCAGCTGGCTGGGCACTGTCCCGTGCACTGGAAGGTTGCCGATTTGATCCCCAGTCCGGGCAAGGGCCTGATTTCCCAGCTCCATCCCCGGTAAGGGGCATGCAGGAGGCAGCGGATTGATAGTTCGCTCTCACATCAATGTTTCTCTCTCCTTCTCCCTCTCCCTTGTTCTCTGAAATCAATAAAAACACATTTAAAAAATATACATTTTATTGATTTTCCACAGAGAGGAAGGGAGAGAGATAGAGAGATAGAAACATTAATCAGCTGCCTCCTGTACACCTCTTACTGGGGATGCGCCCACAACCAAGATACATGCCTTGACGGGAATCGAACCTGGGACCTTTCAGTCCGAAGGCCGACACTCTATCCACTGAGCCAAACCAGTTTCGGTACCATCCCATTTTTTAACATAATTTTATTGATTTTAGAGGGCAAGAGAAAGGGAGAGAGAGAGAGATAGAAACATGGATGGTGTGGGAGAATCATTGATCGTCTGCCTCCTGCATGTCCCCCACTGCAGATCAAGCCCACAACCTGGGCATGTGCCCTGACCGGGAATTGAACTGTGACTCCTAGTTCATAGGTCAGCGTTCAACCACGGAGCCACACCAGCTGGGCTATCTCTTCTTCTTTTTTTAAAAAAAATATATATTTTATTGGTTTCTTACAGAGAGGAAGAGAGAGGGATAGAGAGTTAGAAACATTGATGAGAGAGAATCATCGATCAGCTGCCTCCTGCACACCCCTTACTGGGGATGTGCCCGCAACCCAGTACATGCCCTTGACCGGAATCGAACCTGGGACCTTTAAGTCCGCAGGCCGACGCTTTATCCACTGAGCCAAACCGATTTCTGCGGGCTATCTCTTCTTAATATGAGACATTCTCTGGGGTGAAAACTCTCTTGCCCCAAGGTGAGACATTGTCTCGCCCTGGTGTGTACCTGCCGTTAAGGGAAGGGTGTTCTGAGTTGAGGATAAGATCACCTTACCCAGGGGGACAAAGTTAACACTCAGGGCACTGCGGCCAGGCCTCCCGGGCAGCCTCCAACACCCAGCCAAGGAGGCATACTTGCATCTCCTCACCAGGAAGGGTCAGACAGGCCCAAACCCAAGGACGCTCTCCAAGATAACTAGCGCATAGTCTTCAAAAAAACATCAAGTTCAAGAAAAAGAAAGGCTGAGCAGAATTCTGGAATCTTCTCAAGACAGTACCATCAAGGCAATGTGTGATCCTGGGTTAGATTCTGGGAGGGGGAAAATTATAAAGGGCATATCATTGGGAAAATTGTCAAAATTGGAATACGGAACTGTGGGTCAGGCAAGAGTGTTGTTTTAATACTAAATTTCGTGATTTCGCAATTCCTACCGTGGCTGCGAAAGAGAATGTCTCTGCCCTGGGGAAACTCACACCCAAGTATCTATGGCTGAGGGCACACTGCCAGGACTCTCCCCTGGGCCAGAGCAGCACCAATGTGCAAATGCACATCCATAGAGAGCCCAGGATGAGGCACAGGGGCTAACTATAAACACTCCATCCGGGGAATCTGGATCAGTGTTTTGATATTGCAACTTTCCTGCAAATTTGAAACGATATCAGAATAAAAAGTTGCAGCTCTAGCTGGTTTGGCTCTGTGGATAGAGCATCGGCCTGTGGACTGAAGGGTTCCGGGTTCGATTCTGGTCAGGGCACATGCCTGGTTGAGAGCTTGATCCCTAGTAGAGGGTGTGCAGGAGGCAGCTGATCAACGATTCTCTCTCATCATTGATGTTTCTGTCTCTCTCTCTCCCCCTTCATCTCTAAAATCAATAAAAAAAACATTTTTAAGAGAGAGAGAGCGCGAGCGAGCATTAGTCCTGTGATAGAGGAACTGTGGCTGCACCACACCCCTGGCTCCAGGTTCAGAGGATGTGTGTGGTCTCTAACCCAGTGGTTCTCACAGTAGGGCCGCAGGACCCGAAGGCAGCACCTGGGAACTTGTTAGACATGCAAATCCTCAGCCCCACTCCGACAGCCCAGAGGCCGCTCAGAGAAACCAGGGTGCTTTTGAAGTTCCTTTCCTTACTCATAGGATGGGCGTTATCAGTGTTCCTAACCCAGGGCTGTTTGGAGGCGTGGCTGAGATAGCACCGGATTCCTGGAGCTCATGGTGCGCAGAGCCAACGTCACTGTTATCTTACCCGTTGCCACTTCAGGAGCACGAGCTGCTCCTCAAGAATGAAGGAAGCGTTGGCGTGTTCCCTGTCTGTCCCCTTCTTCCCCTCTTCCGGGCTGGTCTCACCCAGGCTTCCAAAGCCCGCGTTACCTACCCCAAACCACCCAGGTGCGCCCTGGCTCCCACCCTGTGCCAAGCCCAGCGCCCTCTCTCTCAACTCTGCTGTTTGCGTTGTTGAGGAAGGTACCCCCGCACCCCCCCCCCCCCAACTAGGTCCAGCCACTCTGCCCCGTTACTCAGACAGCCAGCACTGGGACCCTATCCATAGATTCTGTGGCCCCTCTTCCCATCCCCGGGATGGCGTCCAACAGGGTGCAACTTCCTGTCACCTCCTCCTCCTCCATCCTCTACCACAGTGTTTCCCAAAGTGTGGTACTCTACCCCCAGGGGTACAGGAAGAGTTTGGTGGGGATATGCACTGCACCGTGCTTAGCTGCGCCTATTTCTACCTTCTCATGAGTCAAGTCAAGACAGTCTTGTGAGGCGTGAGATGGCCCGGGGTGCAAATAAATATTATTTATAACTTTTATTTATATTTTATTATGAATACTTTTATTTTTCGTTTATTATTATTTTGTGTATGTACCAAAAAAAGAAAAAATAAATATATTTTGATTGTTATTAAAATACATCCATATTTTTTTGACGAGGGGTACCCCGCGTTACAAAAATTATAGAGGGGGTACACATCTGTCAAAAGTTTGGGAAACACTGCTCTACCACAAAGTCAGGTGACCAACCTGGTAGCATCCTAGACACATCCCTATGCTGTTGGCAGACATGAGCTGAGCAAGGAAAACGGGCCAGGTGCAGACGGTCACCAGGATGGTAAGCCCCGGTGCCTAGCAAGGGACAATCACTTGTAGGTTAGGACCTGGCCCCCAAGGTGACCTTTCCTCCCCGGCTGGTCACATGGTTTGGACCACAGACCTTTCCTCCTAGATTCTAGGAGAACTCCTTCTCCCACACCCCGAGGAGGGGGCTCCTGCACCCTGAAAGCAGCTCTCAGACCTCTCCCTCCAGATCCTAAAGCAGGAGAGCACTGGTCCTCTAGGACAGTGGTCGGCAAACTCATGAGTCCGCAGAGCCACGTAGCAACAGGACAACGATTGAAATTTCTTTTGAGGGCCAACATTTTAAAACGTAAACTTCTTCTAATGCCACTTCTTCAAAATAGACTCGCCCAGGCCGTGGTATTTTGTGGAAGAGCCACACTCAAGGGGCCCAAGAGCCGCAGTTTGCCGGCCACTGCTCTAGGACCTAGAGATAACGTCTATGCCCCAGTTGTATTTCAGCTCCAGGCCCAGGTAAGCAATAAAACCAGCCACCGGCTGCTGACCTCAGGACCAGCTGCACTGAATAAGGACCCCCCCCTCGGCCGGCCAGCCAATCAGGGGAGACCCCAGCCCTGAAAGGACACGTTGGGAAAACTGCTGACATTCTATTAAGACCTTTCCCTGATCTCCCCTAAAATCTCTGCCTTAACACCCTTAGGATAGAGGACCCAGTGCATTCTCCCTCCAGAGAGCACACCCCGGCCTTCCCCTCCCCCCCTCCTCTCCTTCACCCCCAGGCACATCACCATTCGCTTCCTCACTGCCAAGCTCCAGGGGGCCCTTCCTTCACTTCTACAACTTGTTTGCTAAGCCCACATCTTCTGGGAACCTCCTTTTCTGCCTCCATCACTGACCAGGTAAACGTTCTCTTAGTTTGGGTCTGGACCAGGGGTGGGCAAACTTTTTGACTCGAGGGCCACAATGGGTTCTTAAACTGGACCAGAGGGCCGGAACAAAAGCAACCTGACCATGCTGGCACTCTCATCTTGGGCTGCTGGTGAAGGAGCGGAGGGGAGAGCAAGAGAACCCTCCGCTCTTTCGGATAGAGCAGCCGAACGGGCCGGATCCGGCCCGCGGGCCGTAGTTTGCCCACGGCTGTTCTGGACTGAATCCTTTCCTAGCCAGAACCCAAGTACCGAGGTTGCTGAACCCAGGTTCAGTCTGACCTCACCCGTCAGACACGTAGTGCCTTCAGCTGCCTACCCCAGCTGGGCGGCAGGGACCTGGAGCTGCGGGGAGGGGGAGGGGTCCTTTAACAGGAACCTGGCTCCGGCACCCTCTAAATCAGCTGCAGTTTCCCCACCTCCCTCCGAGGCTCCACTTGGTCTCCGTTTCCCAGTGAAGATGTCTTTATTGTCTTGGCTTTGGAGCGAATTTGCATCTCTTCTCCGTCTAACAGACTCTGCAGGCAACACCTGCGCCATTCGGCCTGCGCAACAAACGTCTCTGAAAACAGTGACAGAATAGCAGCAAGCTGGGCCAGTCAGCTCATACCGTCTTCTCCATCCCCAGTTTTCTCTTCCTGTTCCCCGCACCCGGTCTCCCCTCGCCCTTCCTCTCCTACTCCAGGCCTCAGGAGGTCTTTGAAATGCAGAGCCCCCTCCCCCAGACCCGCGGGGGCTGCACCTGCACCCAACCAACACTAACTCCGCCCTTGGGCCAGCTCTCCGGGGACGCTGGCTCCCAATGTGAATTCCCAAAGGCTCTGCTAATGAGAAGGGTGCGGCCCAGGAATCTGAGCTTCTGTAAGCAGTCTCCCCTTGTGATTCTTGTGATGAAGCAAATTTGCATAAGTCAGTCTGGGGCAAGGATCTGAAATCACCTCCCACCCCGTGGGATGGAGCTTGAGGGCATTCTTTCAGGTTTTTTTGTTAAAATGAAATGAGTGGCATCTGGAAGTGGGGCGGAGGCTACCAACCCAATGACTCTCCTTAAAACACACACACACTCAAAAAACTGACAGTTCAGAAGGAAAGAAGATAAAAACTCTTGAAGTTGTAGCCCTCTAGGCCTGTTTGGCTCAGTGGACAGAACGCCAGCCTGTGGACGGAAGGGTACTGGGTTCGATTCCGGTCAAGGGGGCAGGTACCTCAGTTGCGTCTCTTAGCCTGGGATGCTTGAGGGAGGCAACCGATGGAAGTGTGTGTCTCTCTCTCACATTGATGCTTCTCTCCGCGTCCCTCCCTCTCCCTGGCAGTACCTTTAAAAATAAACAAGTTAATTAAAAAGCCCTAAATGGCGGACACAGGCTTGTGGCCAGGTAGGCTGGCCAAACGCATCCGCCGGCCCCAGCCCCACAGCCGGGCGTCCAGAGTCAGAGGGCGCGTCTGGAGCTCAGCCTCCGCTGCCCCCAAACTGCCAAAGCCACCAACCCCGCCGAGCGCCCGCCAGCGGCCTCCCCCCTCCCACCCGGCCCACCCCTCCGGTCCCTTCAGGACAAGGGCGCGATTTAGCCTCCTCGGGCCCACCCAGACGAGGACGGCCGCCTTTTTTTTTTGTAAGCCATCAACTCTAATATTTGCAAGAACAATCCCATGCTTGGTTCTAAAGTGACTGGCCACACAAGGCACCGTGTACAGCTCCTAACAAGAAAGAAAAAGAAAAAGAAAACACACACACCAGCTAGGCTTGTGCCTTGCACTTAAAAAACAGAATAAATAAAGTTTAAAAACTTTTCACAAATAAGTCGCTTGTTGCAGGCACCCCCTTTCCCTTCCTGTTGGGGGGCAGAGTACACACACACACACACACACACAGCCCCGCAGCTGCGGCCCTGAAACTCTAAACCTGGCCTGAGGTCATCGCGGCCGCGCTGGCCAAACAGAGCGAGAGGGCGGTCCCCGCCGCCCCGACGGAGACCACCTTACCGCCCTCCCCGCGCATAAATGCCGGCTCCCTCCCCGGGCTCCCGCTGCACAGTTTGCTCCGCTGGCAGCCGCGGCCGGAGGACGCAGGGGGACCCCGCTTGCCCCGGGACGTTGGCTCCCCGCCTTCCAGCGCCCCCTCTTTAGCGCGCCTCCGGGCCAGGGCCTGCGGATCTTCCCAGAAACTACAAACGAGCTGCCCGGCCGGGCGAGGGGATCGAGCGGCCCGAGAAGATGTGGAAGGTGCCGGCGCTGCTGCTGGTTTGCGGGAGTGCGTTGCTCTGGGCTCCGGCCGGAGGAGGTAAGACCAGCGTGAGGACTGGGGCCCCCTCCCCGCTGCTATTGGGGGGCCCCTCCGGGCCGGGACCTGCGGGAATGGCCGGGCCTGGTGTTTTGAGGTTGCCTAGGAGACCAGAGGGGTGTGAGGAGGGGGTGCCTGCGAGTCTGGAGGACCCGGGAGAAGGGGAGGCAGCCAGCGCTTAGCGGGTGCCAGGGCCCAAAGAGCGAGCTGAATTGGGGTGCGAGGAGGAGACCCTGAGACCACAGGCAGCAGGAAGGAGGAGTAGAGGGGTCTCCCTCACAGACAGCCCACCTCCTGGCCATGCCCTGCTCAGCTCGGCTCACAGAGGACGGGTGACGGTGACGGGGAACAGCAGGAGCCTTCCCCGCCAGGATCGGGCTTCCCGCAGGCCCGCGTGTTTGGAGGAATGCCGTGGCCTCCCTCCAAGGAGAGCGGGCTCATGGGATGGGGAGGGACATCCAGGAGTGCCGGCGTGGGGGGAGGGCTCCCCCTGGCAACCGATGGTCTTGGGGGGGGAGGGCTCCCCCTGGCAACCGATGGTCTCCCCCTGGGGGCTGCCAACTTGTGCGCCCCCAGACACACTCGGGACCCATCCCTGGGGACCCTCCGGATGGAGGATGGTGTGGGAGGGAAGGACGGGGTGGAGGGCTCCGGGTAACAGGGGGGGATGGAGGGAGGGTGGCTGGGACCGGAGGTTTAAGTTGGTTTGAGACCCTGTGTTAAGCTTGTATAACCGTTCCCATGCCTACGTGAGCGTTGGAGACGCCTCAGAGTTCAAGTATGTTGGGTGTGATGATGGGGGCACTGCCCACCTGGTCATCTGGCTCGCCCCACTCTCTGTCCCCCTTCTTACCCGCTAGGCCTCCTCCCATCCCTTACCTTTCGGCCCAGTGGGAGGCATCCCAGACCTTTTGTCAATAGTTTACTTCTTTTCTTGGGTTCTTATCTGTTTCCTCCAAAGAATCTTAAGTTCCCAAGGACACAGCGCAGTATTTGCTCACTCAATATTGGCAGAAGGGATTCTCCTCTCTCTAACTAGAGATCTTTAGCACCGGAGGCTGCGGAGCTGTGTGCTCTGGAAGGCAAAGTCTTGGGGCTTCCAAGCCGAGGACCAGCGCAGTGGGTCCCAGGGCCAGAGGAATCCTCTCGTAGGGAGTGGCTTGAGGGAGGAGGCTCCTGCAATTCACGCAAGGACAGAAATACCAATACCGGGCCCCGGGGAAAAGTGACACGGGAGGTGGTGCTCTGTGCTCAGCTGCCTGCTTCCGAGATGGAGCAACCTTCTCCCAGGCCCGCGGGCTGTTCGTGGTGGCCCTGTCTTTGTCATTTCTCTTTTCCCTGCGATCTACGCGCCTCTGCCGTGCAGTTACATGGTGTGCAGATGTTATGGTGTTGAACTCACCAGCTCACCGGGGCAAGGTGTGGGAGGTCCCCAAACGGAGCAGTATCCCAGCCCTGCTGGGGGGAGCAGGTTGGGGGGCACCAAGCGGAGGGGAGCAGGCAGCTGGGCGGCCTTCTCTGCTTGCTCCAGGGAAGGGTTAAGCTGTAATTATCCCAGAAGCCGGTTCCTGAGTGTCAGGTACTCCTGAAGGGTGGCTGGCGGGAAGTCTGGTCTGAAAAAAAAACTGCCTCTGACTGCTACAGCGAAGCCCCCGGGCTATGGGTGAGGGCGGCTGTGTGTGGATGCTGATTTGCTGGCCTGCCGGCTAGGCGCTGAGGCCCCAGGGGTTTTGTCTGAGGATAATGAGGGAGGCGACTTGCACGGGGATGAATAGCGGCATTGAGCCGGCTGCGGTTGGCTCAGGTTGAGGAGCGGGCCTGGGGGCAATCGTGGTGATGAATTATCTTTCTCCCAGGATCCTGCTCCCTTCCGCCTGGGCCTCCCTCATCTAGAGTTGTACTCCGAGCCAGTTTTATCATCTGGTTGTCTGTGGAGTCAGAGGGTTCCAAGGCCCTCTGTGGTCCACACATCTGGCGTTTTCCTCCGTGGTCAGCCCCACCCTGGCTCTGAAATCTCACCCAAAGCACACACTTCGGGATCGTTGGTTGGGCGAGATCCTGCGGGCCTCGGCTTGCTGCAAACCCCTGTGCTCTTCCGGGACCCGTCCACCCGGGATTAATCATGCGGCAAACGACTTTGCCTGTGATTTCCCCGAAACCCTTGCCAGCTTCGGAGGCCCTGGAATCTTCAGGAGTTGCTAAGAGCTTTTGTAGCACCGGCCGAGCATTTCGGCCAGGGCAGGCCCGTTAGAGCTTTGTGAGGGAGGCCTGGCCTGTCACTTGATTGTGTGGGATCCAAAGTAACATTGAATATTGAAAAGCACTTTTTTGTTGTTGCTGTTATCTTCACCCAGGGATATTTTTTCTATTGATTTTTTTTTAGAGAGAGTGGAAGGCACTGAGGACAGAGAGGGAGGGAAGGAGAGGGAGAAAGAGAGAAACATCAATGTGCCCCCATGGGAATCAGTGATCGAACCTGCCACCCAGGTACTGCCCTTGCCTGGGAATCGAACCTCCTACCCTTCCAAATGCTTGGCCTGATGCTCTATCCACTGAACCACACCGGCAAGGGCAAGAAGCACATTTTAACAAAAGTATCCACGCATGAGAGGGCTAAGTCGGGACTGCGAGCGTAGGGAGGAGCCCTGGCTGAGCAGAGGTATGCAGCCCTCCCTCTCCTTCTGGGGCCTCTGAAGTCTTAAGATGCCCATGGGGTGAGCAATCCGTGAAGCAGCTCTCCACCGAACACCTCCCTCCCCTCTCCCTCTCCCATCCCCATCCCCACCACCTTCCACCACCTTCTAGCAATGTCATTACCGCATTTGACCATCACAGCTCCTTAAACTGCTTATTATTATCTTCAGGATCCAACAGGATTGGGTTTTAACTCCAACCCCAAGCTCTTTTTGCCCCAAATAGAAAAGAGACCCACATACAGAGGCTGAACTTGAAAGGTGAGCCTCCCTGTAAGTTCTTTAAACATGAAAACAAAAAATCCCAAGAGGTGTAAGAACTTCTTTACCCTGAATGCTAAGTGTCATGTTCCTTGAGGAATGGAGCTATCGCAGTACGTTACAATAGGGTGCACTCATAGGGTGCATCCATAGGGTGCATCAGTTCCTGCCCCCAGTGGCACCTCAGCATGCCCGGAATGCGTGGCTTGGGGTAGGTGCAGCCCCGGAGTGTACACACCTCACCTACAAGCACGCTCTGAGCGCCGCACCGCCCCGCCACACACCTGTCTGTGCTTTACATTCCTCGGGCTTATCTGAATATTTGTCATATTTCTGGCTTCAAAAAGGAGGCATGCCAGGCTGGAACTTGTGGAAATGTTATAGGGGAGACCAGAGAGAGGGGAGGGAGAGAGAGAGAGACAGAGAGAGAGAGAGAGAGAGAGAGAGAGAGAGAGAAGACGGGAATACTTAACACTACCCTTGTGATGCTCGCTTGAGAAATCTGATTAAGATCCTGACACCCTGACACCTCTCAGGGAAGTAGACGTGAGAGCGGTTTTGTTGAAAGAGAATCGCATGATTGGAGGGGGCGGGGAGGGGTGAATGGGGACGAGGCGGGCGGGGCAGGTACTTCTAAAGGGGAGGCACAGTTGCTGAGATAGTTTTAGGATTCCCGTGGGATGAGCAAACACGAAGGCAGCTTCCGATCTCTGCTGAGCATTTGAACCCTTTCCCTGCTGATTTCTGGAAACCGGGGAAAGGAAGGTGAGCAGGCACTTTACCCGAGGGCTATGGGAGACGGAGCCAGGTTAGGGAACAACAGGAACGGTGTGCCCAGCTCATCCAAGGCAGGAAGTCAGCCGGTTGCTTCCTTCCCTCGGGTCTCACCCCGCACCCACCAGCCCGCCTGCCCCCAGCGGGCCAGTCCGGGCAGGCGCTCCGCTCGGCTTCGGCAAAGGGGGTGGGCGGTCGCCCCTGTTCGCCTGGCCCGGTGCCTCTGCCCGGAGGAGCCTGGGCTGTCCTTTGAGGGCGATCCAGCTGGCATCCTGCCAGGTCCACAGGGAGACCTGCAGGCCTGGCCACCTCGTTCACCTCGCTCAGTGGCTGGCAAACTCATTCGTCCACAGAGCCACGTATCGAACAGGACAGCCACCGAAACGCCTTTGGAGAGCCAAATGTTTTCAACGTATACTCCTTCTAACGCCACTTCTTCAGCATAGACTCGCCCACGGGCCGTGGTCTTTTGTGGAAGAGCCACTCCATGTGGCTCTCGAGCTACCGTTTGCCAACCACGGGCCTAGCTGCCTGAGGACCTGCAAACTGAAACTACCGGGGTTTCCCCCCCAAAATAAGACATCCTCCGAAAATAAGACCTACTTCATGGAAACATAATACATAATACATCCCATGAAAACAAGACCTAGCGCATCTTTGGGAGCAAAAAATTAATATAAGACACTGTCTTATTTTCGGGGAAACAGGGTATTAATGCAACACTAAATTGCATGCATTGGGGGAAGATGGAGGGGGTGGGAGGGAGAGGGGTCCAAAACAACAAACCTGCCAACAGGATAACACCTTTCCGGAGGAAGATGTGCTCCTGACCCCTGTGCAGAGGGGACGTCACTGGGCAGTGACTGTCGCTGTGACTTGCAGCTTGCCGAAATGCCAGGCCCATAGAGAACGGATGGGAAGCAGGGCAGGGGGCACGCTGGAATACGTGTGAGCATGTGGCCGCTGAGCAGGGAGTGTTTCCTGCAATTCATCAAGGTGTCTCTATTGGGGGGGGAGGTAGGGATAAAATGTCACTCATACCAGCAACGCGGCGACCCAATGAAGCCCCCCCCCAAGGGTTTGATGATGTCACACCTGCCTTGCCCGAGGAATTCGTGTATTAACAGATATTTGTTGAGAAACTGGTATGCGGGTCAGGCAAGGCAACGTTAGCCCTGCCTGCAGCGAGTGGGCCAGATGTCACATCTGGTCACGTGGGAGTCTGAGCCCCATGACAGCGGCGCTGCGGTGACTCAGAGGTGGCCGTGCCGTCGCACGCAGCCTGGAAGTGATTCACCCGACGCCTCGCCCTCCGCCTCGCCCTCCTCCTGGGCGGCACAGGCACCAAATCATGTCTCGGGGTATTTCACGCTGGAGAAAGACATGCCTTCTCTGAAGCAGTGAAGCGGACCACGTCCTGGTCTAAATAAACCAGCTGGTCTCCTGGCCTCTTGTGAGTTTGGGGTAATGTGAAACCGTTACATCGGAGCTGCACCGCCCCCTGATAAGGTTACGTTTCTGAATCTGTAAAGCTAAGGGAACTAGATTCTGCATGGGTGGTGTAACTCTGTGATAACAGCAAACATTCACTGAGCCCTTAGCTCGTGGCCAGCTCTTTCCAAACCCTGCTTGCTTCACGCAATCTGCACAACAGAACTGCAAGGGCGCAGCTGTTTGTATTTTATGGAGGAGTAGGGGGGGTTCAGAGAGGTTTAGGAACTTACACACAGACACAGCGCAAGCAAATGGCAATGGTGAGACTTGGATTTAGGCAGTTCATCCTCGGAGCCTGTGCCTCTCATTATTAAGCACAACAGCCAGCCATGCTGAGGGTCGAGGCCGCCAAGGACACCCAGAGAAGCCAGCCAGTGGATTTCTTCAAGTACTTTGTAGAGCAGCAACAGCCAGTGATACTCTGTTTCCCCGAAAATAAGACAGTGTCTTATATTAAGTTTTGCTCCCAAAGACGCGCTAGGTCTTATTTTCAGGGGATGTCTTATTTTTCCATGAAGAAGAATACGGTGCACATTTATTGTTAAATGAAAATAAAGGAAATGTATTACCTGTATACGGTATGGTAGTACGGTAGTTGTCAACACAAACCAGACAAACTGTGAATCCTACAGTATCAAGAATTTACTCATTTATTCAATGATAATCATGTCATCATCTTCTGGAACATCATCATAACAATCCAATTCCTGAATTTCCTGGTGAATTTCTTGTGACTCCATTTCTTTCAGAATCAGTGGACCAAATCTCTCATGTTTAGCAATAGCATTGTCTTGAAATGAGTACTTCTTGTCAAGGTAGCCTGCTCGCAGTGCATTTGCAATGCAACTGTCAGTGATTTTCTCCCATGAATTCTTCACCCAAGTCACAACTTGTTGCAGTTTAGGTTTCACAAAGTTTCCACGCTGATTTCTCTCCTTTCACACAGCAGTGACATCAGGACTCTGCGTAACATCACTGGTTGCTAGAAGCCAGTTGGGGCGGCCCTAGACCAGTTTATGGTAAATTAATTTTCATTCTGAGACAGAGCCTGGGGGCCTTATTTTCGGGGGGATGCCTTATATTTCACTCAGAAGGAAACCTGTAAGTAGGTCTTATTTTCGGAGGATGTATTATTTTCGGGGAAACATGGTATTTGTGGGATACATAATTCAGATGGAAGGCCTCTGTCAGGGGTACCGAATGGAAGGAGGTGGTCTCTGCATCCTTAAAGCATTTACAAGGCACACATTATTGAGCATTTTAAGAGTTCGAGAGGAAGCAGCAAGCGGGATACAACTGAGACTAGTACCCTGTATAGTAAAAAAAAAAAAAGAACGTATGAGGGACATCGCATGTCCTTAAGCCGCTCACACCATTTGCTCTCGGCTGCTAGGAGTTTGGAGATGAGGTTCCATTGGGATCCAGCAAAGGCCTTGTGGGGAAGATGGGACTTTTTTCTTGGCGGTGAAAAGTGGTGAGGTTGGTTGGATAAGGTGTCAGGCAGGGAAGGGCAGTATGGGGGAGAGAGGCTGCACAGAAATGCAAACCACCTAGAATTATGTGGGAAGCGGTCTGGGCAGGGCGGGCGCCCGAGTTGGGGGGAGTGGCAGGAAGACGAGTCCATGCTGAGTGGGGGAGGTGGACCTTTTTCTGTGGGCTCTAGGCAATAATAGAAAGTGGGAGTGGGCGGGCCATGAACAGTGGTTGTCAGAGAAAAGGCCGAGGCGAGGACACCCTCTGAATCTCGGTTATGGGACAAGCCAGGAGGAAAAGAGACTGAGTGATGAGATCAGATTTTGGGGAATAAGAGCCAGCTGGACTTTACAGCCAGGGATTTCCTGATTTTCATTCTTTCATTTCCTGGCTTCTTCTTATTCACCTCTTACAACATTCACCACCGTTATTGTTATGTAATTCATATGTCATAAACCTAGCCCCTGTAAATTGAACAATGTAGTGGTTTTTAGTATATGTATATAGAGTTGTGCAGCCATTGATTTTATTTAAAAAATATATTTTTTTATTGATTTCCGAGAGGAAGGGAGAGGGAGAGAGAGAGAGAAACATCAATGATGAGAGAGAATCATTGATCGGCTACCTCCTGAATGTCCCACACTGGGGATCGAGCCCACAGCCCAGGCATGTGTGCTTGACTGGAATTGAACCCCTTCTGTCCACAGGCCCATGCTCCATCCTCTGAGTCAAACCAGCTAGGGCACCAGGGTTAATCTTAGAACATTTCATCACCCTCCTTCCTCAAACTCCCAAACCATTAGCAAGGGCTCATATTTCTTCTCCCTGGTCCCCAGGCGACCACTAGTCTGCTTTCTGTCTCTCTGGGTTTGCCCCTTCTGGATATTTCACATAAGTGTCATCATACATTATATGGCCTTTTGTGTCTGACTTACTATTTCACTTAGCATGATGTTTTCAAGGATCATCCATGTTGTAGCATGTGTAGAATTTTATTTTTATGGCTGAATAATATTCCACTATCCTATATAATAAAAGCCTAATATGCTGAATGTCTAGTCGTCCAGTTGGCCATTCAACCAATCAAAGCATAATATGCTAATAATGTGCTAAGACTGCTCAACTGCTTGCTATGACGTGCACTGACCACCAGGGGGCAGACACTCTGACCCATAGGTTAACTTGTTGCTGTGTTCCAGCCGATTGGGATTGAGAAAGATGGGACAAACATGGCCTGGAGCCCTCCTGTGGTCCCTCCCTGGCTGGCCAACCTCCCGGGTCCCTCCCCAGTCCTGATCATGCACCAGTGGAGTCCCTCGGCCTGGCTTGTACCCTCTCACAATACAGGCTGAGGACACCCCCACACACACACCCCTCGGCCCCAGGTGCATGAATTTTGTGCACCGGGCCTCTAGTATGGATATAAATCATTTTGTTTATTCGTTCACCAATTGATGGACATTTGTTTTTTTTCCAGTTGGGGGCTATTCAAAGTGAAGCTGCTGTGAACATTCATGGACAGGTCTTTGTGAGGACATGTTTTCATTTCTCTAGGAGGGGAATGGCTGGGTCCTATGGTAACCCTATGTTTAACGTTTTGAGGAACTGCCAACTGTTTCCCAAAGTGGTTGCATCATTTTACATCCCTACCAACAATGCAAAGGGATTCTGATTTCTTTACAACCTTTTCAACTCTTGTTATTTTGAGTTTGTTTTTAATACTAGCTATTTTTTTAAAGGAGCTTCTGAATTTTAAAAAATATATTTTATTGATTTTTTACAGAGAGGAAGAGAGAAGGATAGAGTTAGAAACATCAATGAGAGAGAATCATCAATCAGCTGCCTCTTGCACACCCCCTACTGGGGATGTGCCCGCAACCCAGGTACATGCCTTTGACTGGAATCGAACCCAGGACCTTTCAGTCCACAGGCCGACGCTCTATCCATTGAGCCAAACCAGTTTCGGCAATACTAGCTATTTTCTGATTTGCATTTCCTTAATGCCTCATGATGCTGAACATCATTTCATGTGCTTATTGGCCATTTGTATATCTTCTTTGGAGAAATGTCTACTCATATTCTTTTCTCCTTTTAAAATCAGGTTGTCCTCTTATTGTTGAACTAGGGGCCTGGTGCACAGATTTTTGCACCACAGAAGGAACTTTGGGCCACTATGCTGCAGTGGGCACAGGGGCAGTTCTCGGCCCATCCTCCATGCCCTCGCCTGGCTCCTCCCACCGCAGCCCTGGTCTTCTGTCTGCCAGCAGCCCCGCTCCACCACTGCCGCTTCCACACGCTGATGGTGCTGGCCCTGCTCGCACCCACTGATAGCACAGAGCATTTGGAACCGACACCAGCAGCGGATGCAAGTGGGGCCAGCACCATCAGTGGATGTGAGCGACAGCTGCTGCCTCGATCGCCCCTCAGGAGCAGGGGGAAGTAGAGAAGCCCTGAGGGGCAATCAGGGCCAGCAACTACTGCTTGCATCTGCTGATGGCACCAAGCTATCGGGGTCGGTACCAGTAGCAAGCACAAGCGCTGGGCAGGACTGTGGCACATGGGAGCAAAGAATTTTCAGTAACCAATAGAAGCTTGCCCTGATGACAGTGACTGGCACTCCGCTTTCATCTGGTGCCCCCGATCACTTGTTCCAACATCCTGCTGCGGCTGGCACCTGCCATGTTCTGCACTCTGCTGCCTGCTGCTGACACCTGCCATGTTCCGTGTGCACACCCTGGTGCTCAGCACACGTCATAGCGACTGGTTGTTCGGTTGTTCTGCTGTTTGGTCTATTTGCCTATCAGCCTTTTGTTACGTAGGATTCTTTGTATAACCTAAAACCTAGACCCTAGATCTTTATCAGATGCATGAATTGCAAATATTCCTTCCATTCTGTGGGTTATCTTTTCAATCTCTTTTTAAAAAATCTATTTTTATTGATTTCAGAGAGGAAGGGAAAGGGAGAGAGAGATAGAAACATCAATGATGAGAAAGAATCATTGATTGACTGCCTCCTGCATGCCTACCTGGGAATTGAACTCACAACCTGGGCATGTGCCCTGACCAGGAATCAAACCATGACTTCCTGGTTCGTAGGTCAAAGCTCAACCACTGAGCCATGAACTTTTTCAATCTCTTGACAGTATCAGTGGAAGCATAAATTTTTAAAGTTTTTATGAAGTCCAAGTTAATCTTTTTTTGTTTGTTTGTTACTTAGGAAGATTGCCTAATCTAAGGCTACCAAGATTTACTCTTAGGCTTTCTTCCAACAGTTGCATTATTTTAGCTCCCACATTTAGGCCTCTGATTCATTTGGAGTTAACTTCAATATATATGGGTTTATTTCTGGAGTCTTCATTCTATTCCTTCATCTATACATCTATTCTTAAGCCAGTATTAAAGTATCTTGATTAGGTAGCTTTGTAATAAGTGTTGAAATCAGGATGTGTGAGTCCTATTGTGTTCTTTTCCAAGATTGCTGTGGCTAGTCTTTCTCCTTTATTTTCCTTATTTGTGTACCTCTTGCCCTTTAAAGAAGAGAGGAGGACCCATGGACCCGTGTCATCTATCTTTACCACATGGTTGGTACATAGTAAACATGTGGCAGGAGGGGCGGGAAGAAACTCAGTGACCCAAGCCTTTGGGCAAGAATGACAAGAAAGCACATGATAGAACTCAGGGAGGAGGGAGGAGAGGTTGGGAACCAGTTGGCTGAGAAGGAGCAGGAGGGCGTACACTTTGTCATAGACACAGTGAGGCTGAGGTCCTAGTGAGACATCCAATTTAAAGTGTCTGATGCGCCGAAACCGGTTTGGCTCAGTGGTAGAGCATCGGTCTGCGGACTGAAAGGTCCCAGGTTCGATTCCGGTCAAGGGCATGTACCTTGGTTGCGGGCACATACTGGGGATGTGCAAGAAGCAGCTGGTTGATGTTTCTCTCTCATCGACATTTCTAGCTCTCTATCTCTCTCCTTCCTCTCTGTAAAATATCAATAAAATATTAAAAAAATATAAATAAAGTGTCTGATGGGTACCTGGGGAGACACTAAACTCAATGGACATTAGAAATATGCTCTGGAGACAAAGTTTGTGGCCTGAATTTCCCATTGATGAGATCAAGGGCTAGGGCCGTGGTGGGCAAGCCACATGCGGCTCTTTGGCCCCTTGAGTGTGGTTCTTCCACAAAATACCACAGCCTGGGTGAGTCTATTTTGAAGAAGCGGCATCAGGAGAAGTTTAAGTTTTAAAAATGTGGCTCTCCGAAGATATTTCAATCGTTGTACTGTTGATATCTGGCACTGTTAACCAATGAGTTTGCCGACCACTGTAGAGGCAGAGAGATCCCCCAAGCTAAGAACATTTATTTTCTTTTTTACAAACCTACTGCCGCATGCTTTACGCTCCCTAGCCAGGCTTAGGATCAAGGCCACGGGCAGCTCGTGGAAACACACGCAGCACATTCTGCACATTCCTGCAGGGCCTCATCCTCCTGGGCTCACAGCTGGACAGTCTGGGTGGACAGTGAGGTCAGATCCAAACGGGCTCCTTCGCTCACTCTTGCAAAACCAGGGCCTGCTCAGCTGATGGCCATGAGTCAAGCAGAGGCTCAGTTTCCCAGCAGATGGGCAGTGTTTTCCCAAAAGTCCACCATCCGGAGGGATGCTCTGCCGGGGCAGTGCTTCTAAAGCAAGCTTTGTCATTCGGTTCCTCAAGCACTGAGCACTCCTTTGTACGTGACTCGGTCCAGAGAAGTTCTTACAGAGGTGTTGACTCCAGGTGACAGGCTGTGAATTCATTTCCTCTTACCGAGAACACTCTGCTCTTGGTCAAGAGAGGAACTTCCCCCCAGGTTGAGTAATCTTGGTTGAGGTTACCACCAACAGTCTCTCGTTTTAACATCGGAGGAGTGCTGAGCCCTGATTGTGACTGGGGGTGCGTGGCTAAGTTGATTCACCTCCGGGAGCCCTGAAAAGGGTGACTATTCATGTATTTGTTCACTTAGCTCCAAGAGGCGTGCTCGTGGCAGGGCCATGAGCCCATAGCCGAAGGGAACGTGGCCCACAAGGAGCTCACTGATGCTAGTGGGGAGAAAACAGTGGGTGCCCGCCCGTGTTATCCAGTCCTAGACCAGTTTAGAGGAGCGTACTTCCTCCTGGCCTTGGGGGAGGGATCTGAAGAAAGAGGTACTTTACCTGGTTCAGGTAGACTAGGAGGAAGGGTTTGGATGGAGCTGAAAGGTGAACCAGTCTGGGCTGTTGGCATCCATAGCCCACCATCCGGGCTGCTCCAGTTCTATACCCGCCCTTCCTATGAGGGGTAGAGAGGAATGGGATGAGAGGGCTCTTCGGAAAAGTGACCGATACATGCGAAGGTGGTGTTGTACAGTGTTTAGAGCAGGGTGTTGGAGCCTGGCAGAGCCTGGTGTCCAATCTCAGCATCACCACTGGCTGGCTACATGGGTGGTTTACCCTCAGCCTCATCATCCTCACACTCAACATGAGGATGGTACTCCCTTGCAAGGCTTTGGTAAAGATGAAGCGAGGGTGCTTGGCACCCTGTGTTGGCTATTCTCTTGTAAATTTCATAAATAGCAGCCGTTCTTGAAATATAATGGGTGGTTCTGGACGTTAATTGCCAAGACTTGTGAAGGCACACAGTAGGTCTTCATTCCTTTTGCCCCATCACAAAGGAGAGAGAATGGATGTGGTCAACAGGCCTGGTGTCCACGCCTTAGGGACCAAATGCCCTCCCCTGCCAGTGACTCGGTGAGAGTCCCTGCCATTGAAATAAAAAGTGAATCCTGGGCATGTGTCCGGACCAGAATTAAACCATGACCTCCCAGTTCATAGGTCAACACTCAATCACTGAGCCATGCCGACCAGGCCCACCACACTGTCTCTTTATCTGGGGGAGGTACTAACAACTCCTGGGTGAAGCACAGGGGACAGTGGCAGGAATATTATCATACTAGAGGCCCAATGCACAAAATTCGTGTAAGACTAAGCCTTCCGGGACCCAGGCTTCCCTTGCAGCCCTGGCTTCCTCCAGAAGGTCATCTGGAAGGGCGTCTGGTCTAATTAGCATATTACCCTTTTATGATTATAGACTAGAGGCCCAATGCACGAAATCCGTGCGAGAGTAGGCCTTCCTTCCCCCAGCTGCTGGCACCGGCTTCCCTCTGGCACTCAGGACCATGGCTTCCCTCCAGTCACCGACAGGCATCCGGGACCCGGACTTCGCTCCGGCCCCACCTTTGTCCAGGAAGGACGTCCGGAATGACGTCCAATCTAATTAGCATATTACCCTTTTCATATTAGAGATAAGGCAGGTGTGGGCAACGTCCAGTCCACAGGAGTATAAGACCCCGAAATCGCTGGCCTGGCCCTGCCAAGGCATTAGGGGCGAGTTCATGAAATGTTTGACCAAATATAGCAGGCTCGTTTTTAAGTTGCTCATTCTGTATGATGCTTGTTATAAATATCCAAAGAGCCCTTGGCAGGAAAAAAGTTCCCCAGCCCTGCTATAAGGGATCATTGAAAAGAAATTTCCCTCTTGGCTGGAGGTGTGCCCTTTCAGTCAGTTGCTGAGTAAACGTCTATGAAGCACGAACCATGGTGCCAGGCGCGGGCCTGTGGGACAGTGTGGGCCTTAGGTAGCCCTTTGCCGCCCAGAGGGAGACTGAGTGAGCGCCATTTCTGCGGGACCCCGAGGAGCAGGGCCAAGCCTTCTCACAGTTGCCTTGGTTTTTCCATGGCCAAGCCTTTGATCCAATCAGCCATCTCCCAGGAGCCATGGAGAGGGCGAGGGTGGAGGGGAAACCCATCGGCCACATCAGGGGCCATATTGACCACAACCCAGGGTTTGCTGGGAGCCTGAGGGTCCGGCACACAGCTCTGGGTCAGGGAGTGGCTTCCAATATTTCAAAGAAAGGCGTCCGCACAAGGGGAGGAGGAGGGCAGCCCGCAGGACCCGAGGAGCAACTCGAAAGATGTGGTAAATAAAAGCGGAGCCGACACCTTCCTGCCCATCACAGAACCCACTGCACGGTGATCAGCAGCTAAAGGGGATGCTGGGAATTGAGGCGAAGGGTGGTACCAGTGTGTGTGTGGGGGGGTCCTCAGGGGCCTGGAAAATGTTGGGGTTTGGCGTCTTTTCCAGGTGTGTGTGTTGGGGGGGGGGGTGCTGTTGATTTTCAGGCTTCTGAGCACTGTATTAAAACAGGGTGGAGAAATAGTGAGCCAAAGCCTGTGTCTGAATGAAGGAAAAGACTTGAGCATTTTTTAATTTTTGTTTTTCAAATAGATGTTTTGGTCCCCCCTGCCCCCAGCATTACTTCACCCCGAATGTAACTGCGGGGATGCTGGGATTAAATGTTTATTAAGGCTCCTCCTACAGGAGAAAACCAGAACTTCCTAGGATGTTGAAATAAGAGAGAGAGAGAAAGAGAGAGAGAGAGAGAGAGAGAGAGAGAGAGAGAGAGAGAGAAAGAGAGAAAGTCTGCTTTCAGTGGCCACAAAAGTCACTCCAAGGCCATGCAGTCAACCATCTTCAAAGGCGTATTCAGGGGTGGGCAAACTACGGCCCGTGGGCCACATCCGGCCCGTTCGGCTGTTCTATCCGGCCCGCGGAGCCGAAAGAGCGGAGGGTTCTCTTGCTCTCCCCTCCGCTCCTTCACCAGCAGCCCAAGATGAGAGTGCCAGCATGGTCAGGTTGCTTTTGTTCTGGCCCTCCGGTCCAGTTTAAGAACTCATTGTGGCCCTCGAGTCAAAAGGTTTGCCCACCCCTGGCATAGACTCTGGAGCAGCTTCAAGATGCCCGCCATCACCAGGCAGCAGGCAGGATGCCTTCATCAGTGGGCTAACACCACAGGTTTTCTCCGAAAACCCCAAGGGTAACTGGGCTTGTGGCTTCCTTATTTTTAAAATCGCCTTCCCTCCTACAGATAAAATACTGTCCAAGTGGCTCCCGAGCCTTCCCATCCTGAAGCTTCGGCACAGAAAGGGGATGGCAGGGTGGTCCCCCTCATGTGGGGTGAACCGGACAGAAGCTCTTTGCCTAAACTAACGGGCAGGACTTTTTTGGCTCTCCTAACAAAATAGGGGAGGCCGTTAGAGGCCGTAGCATCATGTAGGGACATCCTATGTCACTCGTACGTCCAGTGAAGGGTTGTTACCAACAGAGCTGTGACAGGTGGGAAAACGAGTTCTTGGCTCAGGTTTTGTATAGATTTCTCATTGCTGGGTAATACTTCAGACACTTCCCAGCCATCACGTGTCCAGTTCTTGACTTCCTTTTCACCGCCCAGTCCTGCCTGGATGACAGAAATAGCCTCAGCGACCCCCTATTCCAGTCTGACCTCAGCATCATCCCCAAAACCCACACTCCGTTCACACAGCACCCAGAGTGGCCTCTTAGACTCAGGTGATGCCACTTCCAAAAGAAATCAAATGATTCCAGCTCTGACTGGTTTGGCTCAGTGGATGGAGTGTCGGCCCGGACTGAAAGGTCCCAGGTTCGATTCCGGTCAAGGGCATGTACCTTGGTCTCAGGCACATTCCCAGGAGGAGTTGTGTAGGAGGCAACTGATCGATGTTTCTCTCTCATCCATGTTTCTAACTCTCTAGCCCTCGCCCTTCCTCTCTGTAAAAAATCAATAAAATATATATTTTAAAAATCTACAAAACTATATTTAAAAAAACCATGAATACCATAAGAGAAAAAAGGTTTCAAAAAATGAAACAGCTCACCACTGCTAACCAAAGGAATGCCAGTAAAAGCAGAGGTTTGAAAGCACTTATTCAAAGATTTTTATCAAACATTGGGGATACTGCAAACCGTGACAATAACAGCATGATTTGCCATTGCATTTCAATTCCAAGATATTTTAAAAGACATGCCATCTCATACATATACATAGAATCATTTCTTTTTTTTTTTTTTAAATATATATTTTATTGAATTTTTTACAGAGAGGAGAGAGAGGGATAGAGAGTTAGAAACATCGATGAGAGAGAATCATTGATCAGCTGCCTCCTGCACACCCCCCGACCGGGGATGTGCCCGCAACCAAGGCACATGCCCTTGACCGGAATCGAACCCGGGACCTTTCAGTCCGCAGGCCGACGCTCTATCCACCGAGCCAAACCGGTTTCGGCGAATCATTTCTTTAATGCCAAGATTATCACGATTCACGATTAGCACCTTCCTACCATGGTACTTGTTTGCTCTCAAATGTAAGAACCTTAAGGTGAAACTGATTTCTCCACACCGTCTTATAGGCAGTATAAATGTTTGGCCTAGTTTTTTTTTTTTTGTTTGTGTTTATTTTTTTAAAATATATTTTATTGATATCTTTACAGAGAGGAAGAGAGAGGAATAGAGAGTTAGAAACATCAAAGAGAGAGAATCATCGATCAGCTGCCTCTTGCACACCCCCTACTGGGGATGTGCCCGCAACCAAAGTACATGCCCTTGACTGGAATCGAACCCTGGACCTTTCAGTCCGAAGGCCGACGCTCCATCCACTGAGCCAAACCGGTTTCGGCTGGCCTAGTTTTTCAAAGAACATCACACACAAAAACATTCCCAAGTAAATGGATGGGTTGCCGCCGCATTTGGGAACTTCCATTGGTTCTGGGCCATGGCTGGAGGGGGGGAGGGGGGCCTGGGTGTGACAGGAAAGGCGTTCCTTCACGTGAGCATGAGTGCATACTGCTCCCAGCCAGCCCTATAATTGTAGTCTCCCCTGCACCTATGTAAACAGTTGTGTGTGTGTGTTGCCTGTGTGCACATGTGCCTCAGGAAGGAAGAAGGACTGGAGGCCCAGGCATCCACACGTGCTTTGAATTTCAACACTCAAGAGGAAAGGATGGCAAATGCTGGCTGGGGGAAGGCGACACGCGGGAAGGCCTTTGGCCACCCGAAGGAGGGAGACGGCTGAGGCTCTCTTGTTTAAAGCTCCACTTTCCCATGGAGCCCAGAGAATGCCAGGGCTGCGAGACAAAAAGGACATGCTTCTTAATCACGAGTGTCATTCATAAAAACGCCCTTTGTCCATTCAGAGCGGTTTTAGGGCCGGCCTCTGCAGGCCAAGCAAAGGAAGGAACCGGGAGGAATTTTTATCGTTCCGCTTTCAATGAACTGAACTTTCTACGAAAGAATTCAGACCAACTTCATTCAGTATTTTTTTTCTTTTTTAAAGCAAGGGTAGTTTTTTGTTGTTGTTTGTTTTTTTGAAGTTAGAAGATGCCGCATAGCACGTGATTTTGCTGAGCAGCACCAGAAAACATTTTTTTTTACATTGATAATTTGTTAATTGAACTCAAAGCAAGAAAGGAAGAAAATAGCATATGTAGTTGTGTGTGTGTGTGTGTGTGTGTGTGTGTGTTTAATAAGGACTGCTTGCCAGGCAAAGGAATCTTCCCCCCTGAGAATCCATTAATATATTCAACATCTGCCTACAGCACAGGCCTAAATCCTCCTGGGGGCCAATCACTGCCCACCCCTCCTCCACCCAGCAAATGGCTCAGAGGGAAGACCAACCATTTGCATGCGCTGAGTTATTATTCAGTTATTGCTAACTGGTGAGAGGCTTTGGCCACCCAGGTGGAAAATGCATCTACTCAGGTTCATCCAGAGAGTTTGACCGGAAGCACCGAGTAGGACTAGTTGCAGAGAGAACAAATGAGTTTGTTCTATAGGCTTTATCCCTCTGCATCAGCAAAGACGCTGTGATCAAATATTTATTAGTGGGGCCTGCAGCTGGGCCGGCGAGAAGCCTCGGGAGGAATAGGCATCTCAAAGCAAAGACGGGCTGCTGGCTCGCTCCAGCACGGCCTGCTTACAAACATCCGCTCTTTAATTACATCAAGCCCTCCTCCCTCTGCTGCTGGGATGCATGTGCTCCCTTATTTTGCAACTGTACTTAGTCATGGGATTTCCAGAGCCCCTCTGAGTCTGCGGACGGAGCCCGTGGCCAATGAGTCACATTTTTTAACTAGTGAAAGGGTTATCTGGTGAGTTGAGATGGTGCTCCGGCGTGGCCGTGATGAGCTCAGATTGTTTGGATACAGGCTGAAGAAGAGGCCACTGTTATTATCTGTTCCCTGCCCGGTTTTAGGATTTGCCATCCCCTGCTCCTCCAGAAACCTTCTCTTTGGCACAATAGGGTCATTCACCCAGGGTTCCTGCAGGAGAGCCAGGTCCCGGCCAGTGAGGTTTCTCAGTAACATAGCTCCTGGTACACGGAGAGCTTACTTAGTTAACACTGGCATCCTTAAGTATATTTTTGACCTTGCCCCTGCGGACATTGGCCCAACTCATTGTAAGATGGGCTGTTGAACTCGGTAATCTCTAAGGTTAGTGGTCCAAGTCGATGCTAATCATTCAGGTGGACAGCAGTCTCAAAGTTAAATGGAGAGCCAACCTGACTTTGGAAAGATGGAGACCCTGCTTTTTGGACATTTCTGATTCCGTAGCTTGGAGGTAGAGCCTGCAAAGTGGTTTTGGAGCTCTCCCGAGGTGCCTATAATTTAGAGTTTTTCCAGGTCCACATGATATTCCAGTAACGTGAATATATTACTTCATCATCTGAAATAGTACCTGAAAAGGAAGGGTGTGCAGTCCACCCCACATCCAGGAGGGGTTGGCTGCTTCAGCCTTTTTTCTCTTTCCACCCTCCTTTCCTGGGCAATGGCGACAACCAGGCCATCGTACGTGCCAGAGGTGCAGCAAGGAGAATGGTTTGTGCTAAGCAGGAAATGGAACAACACGTCCCAAAAAGGAATGGGGAAAAATCATCTCATTGTAGCCAGCCCGTTAGGTCTGCCCACACCCCATCCACCGTGAGCCCTGACTCGGTCTTTCTTTTTTTAGCCATCACCGTCCTGCCAGAAGATGATGTTACGACCCCAAGTACGGAAAGTGCCATGGTGACCCCAGGTGTGGATGACAATATGATGACCCCAGCTGCCAGTGAACAGTCCCACAAGCCTGCTGGCTTCACAAGTCAGGTGAGTGTCCCAGGGAGAGAGGAATTTGGTTTGTAAGCATGCAATCACATGCAAGGACATAAATATATTTATATATGTATACATGTGATCAGTGGGAGCTGGGCCTTACAAAGGAGTTGTCCCATGGCTTGCAACAAAAGCGACTTCCCAGTTTCATCCAGCTGGCAGGTCACTGGTGTGCTGATCACAGGTGCTTCAAGTGCCTACATCAGGGCTTCTCAAACTGGTAAGAAGGTTTGGTTTATAGATGTCCAGTCTACTAGAGCCCACATGTCAATACAAGACATGTCTTGGATTGCTGTAACGTTTCTAGATAGATATTCACAACTTCCTGTCATACCGTCACTGGTAATAAGCACTGACTAGAAGCCACCCACAGACCATACTGGTGTGGACTATGTGGAGTCCCAACTGACACATTCCCACCCTAAAGGCCTTTAACCAGATCATACATATCTTAAGCCCCTGCCATAGGCAAGACCAGATGGCAGGCTCTGGGAGGCACTGAGGAGGGATATAGACCACACCTTCCACCTGTGAGGAGCTTAATGTAGTGACATGGGACAGAAGCTCTTGCCCTTTCCCACCTCTGTGACTTCCTCTTGCACCACTGTCCCTCTCGAGGTCTCTATTTTAGCCATGTTGGCCCTTCTGACCTTTGAACTTACTCCAACTCAGGTTTTCTGTTTTCTCTGCTTTGAATAGTCCCCAGATCGGTCCATGGTTGATTTTTTTCTCATGATTCTTAAGTTCAGTCATTATCTCAAAGAGGCCTAAAGGAATCCCTTCCCCACTCCCCAGGACTGACTCTCTCGGCCAGAGGACAGCAAACTACTCACCAGATTGGGCCCACCCCCTGTTCTTGTCAGTAAAGCTTTACCCAAACACAGCAGTGCCTGTTCAGCTGAGAATGATCTCAGGCTACTTTCATACCCTAAGAGCAGAGCTGAGTAGTTGGTTACAACAGAGAAAATATTTACCATTTGGCCTTCTACAGAAAAGTGTGCTAGCCCCTGTTTAAGACTATCCATCCCCAGGGTTGAAAACTATGTGAGGCACATGGTAGATACTTATTAGCATATTTTTATTATGTTAAAGAACATATACATACTAGTAAAATTTACCATCTGAGTCATTTTTAAAAAATCCTCACCTGAGGATATGTTTATTGATTTTATAGAGAGATGAAGGAGGAGAGAGAGAGAGAGAGAGAGAGAGAAACATTGATGTGAAAAACACCAATCAATTGCTTCCTGTATGCACCCAACCTGGGATCAAACTTACATCCTAGGTATATGCCCTATCCGGGAATCGAACTTGCAACCTTTTGGCGTATGGGACAGTGCTCCAAACATTGGAGTCAACTGGCCTGGGCCAACTGAACCATTTTTAAGTGTACCCACAATGTAGTAGTATATTCATCTTGTGAAAGAGATCTCCAGACTGTCTTCATCATGCAAATCTGACACTGCACCCATTGAACAACTCACCTTTTCCTCCTCCCTCTAATCTCTGGTGACCACCACTCTACTTTGTATCTCTATTCTGACTGCTCTAACTGCCTCATGTCAGTGGAATCACACCACATTTGTCTTTTAGTGACTGGCTGGCTTATTTCACCTGCCTTAAAGTCCTCAAGGTTCATCCCTGTTGTAGCATGCGTCCAAATTTCTTTCTTTTTAAAGCCTGCATAATATTCCATTAAATGGATATACACCATTTTTATTATTCATTTAACATTGATGGACTTTTGGGTTGCTTTTGGCTATTGTGAATAGTGCTGCTTTGAACATGGGTGTACAAATATCTCAAGACCTTGCTTTCAGTTCTTTTGGGTCTAGACTCAGAAGTGGGAATTTTGAATCATATGATCATTATATTCTTAATTTTTCTGAGGAATTTCTATCCCGTTTCCCTATTGGTTGCACCACTTCGTTACACCAACAGTGCACAATGGTTCCGATTTCTCTACAATCTTGCCAGCACAGTGTTTTCTGTTCTTTTGATGGTAGCCAGGCTACCAGGTGTGAGGTGATAATCTCTTTGAGGTATTGAATTGCATTTCTCTGACAATTAATGACATTAAGAATTTTTTCATATGCTTGTTGGCTATTGTATTAAAGTCCTCAGGTTATACGATTTCTTACTGTGGAGTTGTAGGATTTCTTCAATTTCTTCATATCCTTACCAGGCATATGAATTGTAAATATTGTCTCATATTCCCTAGGTTTCCTTTTCACTTTGTTGATTGTGTCCTTGGATACACAAAGTTTTAAAGTTGGATGTGGTCCATTTGTCTATTTTTGCTTTTGTTGCTTGTGCTCATTAGCATATTTCTGAATGTTACATTGGCCTACACTTTGGAGTCAACAGAACCACTTCCAAGTCTTGTTCTGCCACTTATTGGCTATGTGAGTTTGGGCATAATTTCTAACCTCTCTAAGCCTTGTTCATACTGTAGGACTAATAATAAGATCTACTTCATAAGGTTTTGTGTATGTGTGTATGTGCAGTAAATGAGATATTTAAAGGGGCTGGCACATAATTATGTTTTTTTTTAAAGGTTAGCTATTACTCTTACTGGGAGAGGGTGGCCATTAAAGTATGATAACAACATAATATATGCCCCCCCCCCCAAATGTTGCAGGGAGGAAATGCCATTCAAATTCAAGGGAGAGGAAGAATTAAAGATCTGTGATCACGTATTTTCTGAAGAATTAAGACCCATGGAAGTAAACACTAAGTACTCCTTTCTGGAGGCATGCTTTTATTCATGTCCCCTTCATTCTGTTGGCTTGCTTTCTGGTTCCCACTTTAAATTTATGTCATCATATATTTTGTATATTTACACCACCACCGTATCCAGACAGTCCTCAGGTTACGTCAGACTTGATGTATGTCATTTCGTGGGTACATTGCCATCTCCCATTTATTTATTTAACAACAAAAAAGTTCCACTATTTCAAGGTATGTACACATGTGCTTTATGTTTTTTTATTATTTATTTACCACCAGTAAAGGTCAGAAATTGTTATCTTTCTTTTAAATTTTTTCCCCTGTTTCACTTCATTAACTGCTGTGTGTGTGCTCCATGTGAGTGACGTGGGTGCTTATATAGGTAGGTCCCGACTTAAATGGCAAAAATTGTCATGTAAGTTGAATCTCCGATGTAACCCAAGGAGCTACTGTATTCTTTTCTGTTATAAGACCACATATAAATTTTAAAACATGATGTTATATTTCTGTTTTGCTTCATTTACATCTCCAAAAGGTGCCCACCAATGCAAAGCACACAGACATTCCTATAGAGGACCTGCCAACGTCAGAGAGCACAAGCCACACCCAAGAAGAAGCCCAGAGCACCACAGCCTTGAATGAGGCCACTAGTCACCCAAGAGGTAAGAAACCGGTCACCCCAACATGGATTGATCTTGTTTTGCTGTCATTACCCTCCAGAAACCATGACCAAGTGTAATAATCGGCAGGGCATATTTTTGGAATGCAAGAGTGAATTCCAAATCAAGCTTTATGTGGTAGTTTCAGAACTTGATGCATTGGAGTTGCTAACTCAAATTTGATTTATTGGGCTGCTGAGCAGAGTTCTGTGCCTTGAGAACAAGTGATAATACCCCCACCAGGCCAAGATGAGTAGCTACTGGTGTCGTGTTGCTGACCATAAGTGGGTAGAATGCTACATTAAGAACTTTGTGTGTTTACCTAAAGGCATAAAATGTAAATATCCATGGGCTCTATAATACCGTTTGCCATCTCATATGGAATTCATGTCTGTACCCATGGAGCAAGAATCTTTTCTTACCAGGATTTGGGGTTGCCCTTGTGATGCATGGTTGATACCTGCAGCTTTATGAGTGGAACATCTTGGAGAGAATCTAGAGAGGAGAATGTTGGGTCTTTGCCATGATTATGATGTTTGGACCATCCCTGACAAAAACAAGGACAGATAATTGCCATTACAACTCAGCAATAGAAAGAGGTAGCTTCCTACTTCTAGAGTTGTTTTTAAAAAAGTAATTAAGTCCTTTTTTTAAATATGCCCTCATTTTATAGTATATAAGTGTGAACGAGAAAAGGAACTAGCCATAACTGCAATGAGTGATCACTAACTTGAGCTATTTTGTATAAATCATTTTATCTAGATAAAATTGGGCTTCTGATCAGAGTTCTCTGCCTTGAGAACAAGTGATAGGTATTTCCATCTTTAAATGAAAGGAAACACAAAGACTTTGCCTAGAACACTGGTTCCTCAAACCAAACATACATCTGAACACCTACAAAGTTATTCTTTTATACATACATACATATATAATTGATTTTTTTACAGAGAGGAAGGAAGAGTGATGGAGAGTTAGAAACATCGATGAGAGAGAAACATCCATCAGCTGCCTCCTGCACACTCCCTACTGGGTATGTCCCTGCAACCAAGGTAAAGCCCTTGACCAGAATCAAACCTGGGACCTTTAAGTCCACAGGCTGACGCTCTATACACTGAGCCAAATCAGTTAGGACTAGAAAGTTATTATTCAGTGTCACTATACATTTCCAGACCCAAAGCCAATCTGGTTTTACAAAATGTATAGCACTTCTGAGCATTTTAAAAAAATGCTTTAGCCCTGGCCGGTGTAGCTCAGTTAATCGGAGGATTGTCTCATACACTGAAAAATGGCAGTTCAATTCCCGATCAGGGCATTTATCCAGGTTTCAGATTCCATCCCCAGTTGGGTGGGGCATTACAGGAGGCAGCCAATTGATGTTTCTCTCTCTCACTCTCTCATTCTCTCACTCTCTTTCTCTCTCCCTTCCTTCCTCTATAGAAACATGTCCTCAGGTGAGGATTTAAAAAAAACCCCAAAAAACTTTATATTTGTACACCTACATTCATAGCAACATTATTTACTGTAGCTGAAATGTGGAATTTATTGACAGATGAATGGGTAAACAAAATCAAGGCACCTTGAATACATATAATGGAATATTATTCAGGCTGTAAAAGGAATAAAATTGACACATAGTAAAAATGTGTAAACCTTGAGACATTAGGCTAATTAGAATAAGCTAGTCACCAAAAGGCAGATGAAATATGATCCCACTTAGATGAGGTACACTACACAAAGTAGTCAGAATTAGAGAGACAGAAAGTAGAAGGATGGTCGTCTGGGGTTGGGAAGGAAGGAGTAGGGAGTTAACGTTTAATGAGTACATAATGTTAGTATTGTGAGATGAGTTCTGGAGATGGATGTTGGTGATGATGGCACAACAATATGAATGTACTTTCTACCATTGAATGGTACACAGAAATTATGAAGAGGGTAAATTCTGTGTTATGTATATTTTTACCACAATAGAAAAAATAAAAAACTTCCTGAAAGTGCTTTGAAAATAAAGCTTAAAGGTCACTCACAGATGCTAAAGAAATGGAACATTACCTGGTTAACAGTTTACCCGGTGTGGCTCAGTGGATAGAGCGTCGGCCCTGTACTGAAGGGTCCCTGGTTCAATTCTGGTGAAAGGCATGTACCTTAGTTACAGGCTCAATCCCAGCCTCGGTTGGGATATGTGGGGGAGGCAGCTAATTATTGTGTCTCTCTCAGATCTATGTTTCTCTCTTTTTCTCTCTCCTCCTTTCCACTCTCTTTAAAAATCAGTGGAAAAATATCCTCTGGCGAGGATTTATAAAAACACAAACAAGAAGAAAATAAAAAAATTGTTAACAGTTAAAGGGCAGCAGAAAATGGAAACTTCCAAGTTCAGTATTCCTTCTGTCGTGCCAGAATACCTCTCCTAATCCTTAAAAAAATTCTCAATTGCCTGGAAAACACTCCTGTTACTCTTCGGCCCTGTCCCCTGCCCCACCCTGTCACAAAACCTGTGCCTAACAGAACACTCCCACTTCATATTTCAGTGTCCCGGGAAATTTTTACATGAGTTAAAATGTAATTTTAAGCGTCTGGGTTTCGTAAGAGGTCATTTCATTAGGGCGGCAGATGTCTTTCCCATGAAACGCCCATGTGTGATGATGTTCACATTTACGGCACATTTTATGACCACAGCCATGTAATTGCAAGGGAGCTGTGGAGGACAAGACTAATACATTCTAATTTAGTAAGAAATCTTCCATAAACGTTATTTTTTGCATTTCCCAACTCATGGTGTCATTGATGGTGGTGATGGAGTGTTCTGAGGTTGAAATTGGCAGCCACCATGTAAAGACATGATTAGCAAACAATTAGACGTGTTTCTGCTGGTATTTGGCAGCCAGGGATGACATTTGAGGAGTTGATTTGACGATGCTGTCGTTCTGGGCAGGAATCAGGTCCAGCAGCCTCCAAAACACGTTTATGGTGGGATAGCACCATCTACTAGAACTCCGTGTGAGTGCTTTCAAGTCTAGGTTCAGCTCATGCAGGGAGACCCCAACCTACCATGGAGGCCTCTTGAAAAGGTGTCTTTCCGGAGACAAAAGGATGGCCTTTTTCCGACCCAACCATTAGGGAAAGAAAGCATTTTGCAGATGATGGACGGCTGTTTCATCTTTCATTAAGAACGTTCTTGGGGCCCTGACTGGTTTGGCTCAGTGGATAGAGCGTCAGCCTGCGGATTGAAGGGTCCTAGGTTCGATTCCGGTCAGAGCGTGTACCTTGGTTATGGGCACATCCCCAGTAGGGGGTATGCATGAGGCAGCTGATTGGTGTTTTTAACTCTCTATCCCTCTTCCTTCCTCTCAATAAAATCAGTAAAATATATATTAAAAAAGGAACGTTCATGGGTATCTGCATTTTGCAAGGTGTGAGCTAAAGTTGTAGGGAAGGGCCTGATTGATTCACTTCTCTCCATTGTATCATGAAATCAAGGTACCTTGACTTTTCTCCATCTTCGAACTAGATAAACAAATACCCCACCCCCTGAGGAGTTAAGGACTCTCTACAGAGAGGTTAATGGGAGAGAACAAAACAAAACACCTTTAATTTTAAATAGGAATTGTGTAAAATTATCTGAAACTCACCATTTTCTTATTTACTTTCAGGAAGATACTTATAAATAAATAACTGATACCCATGTGATAGGTAAATGAAAATATTCACATTGCAACTATTGAACTAGGTTTGCCTGCAGGTAGAAATCCTAAAATCACAGTGGCATGAATACAAAGTATGTATTTTTCATTAAAAATGAGCTGGGCATGTTGCTACTGCCCTGTAAGATGTGAATTTTGCTTCTAATAAAAAAGGGGGGGGGGCTAAAAACCGGTTTGGCTTAGTGGATAGAGCATTGGCCTAATGACTCAAGGGTCCCAGGTTCGATTCTGGTCAAGGGCATGTACGTTGGTGTACAGTGGGGAGTGTGCAAGAGGAAGCTGATTGATGTTTCTCTCTTATCAATGTTTCTTACTCTCTATCCCTCTCCCTTCTTCTCTGTAAAAAATCAATATATATATTTTAAAAGGCAGGGAATTAATATCGAAGGAAAAAATCTCATTCTTGGCCACATCTTCCAAAACTAGAGCATATTGCTCTCAAAATGAAAATTTTTCAAAAAGGGCCTCATCACAGTGGTTGAGTTTTCCATGACCTTGACATTGGACCTAGAATCAACAGCCTTGGATTCTTTGATACCCTAAGCTACGAAACTTTCTAATCATTTATTTAAGACCTCTGTGGGCCAGTTGCCTTGAGTTGTTAGCAGAAAACTAATGTACACAAAAGTACTTGGGAACCATAGGCATGAAGAAGTGTTCATAAATGTAGTAATAATCGTTTTGAAGACAGGATCATATCAAAGCTTGCTTAAAAATCCCCTGATCCAATTTATTTAAGAAATTATTTCCTTTGCTTGTGTTTTGCTACCTTGCTCTTAGGGTAAGCTCATCTTTTGCCAATTGTTAAATTACAGTTATTAAATCCTAATAATTCTATATCATTACACTTCTCTTTACAGGAGACACACATATAATGGGTGCAAAAGGTAAGCTAGGTCTGGGTATCAAAATATTCTTTTCAGATTTTTTTAAAAAGTGGGGGTTTTCTTTGAACCTAATCTTTGTGATGAATTACATTCTCTTCTGGATTGGAGTCAACAAGTCAACCCTCTAAGAAACAGGTTTGGAACTTCTTTTAAGAGAGAAAAGGGAATTGCCTGAATTTGAAAATAATCAAACCGCAAATGAGTCTATTCACTTCATGACATCTGTGGAGAATGATGACAAATCACAGTTTGTTATTAAGAGTGAAAATGGGGGCTAACTTAATAGCTGTGCACAAACGCTACCCAAAGATTAACTGTGAATCCACACTGTATGAATGGTATACTTCATCAATCTTGAGACCCAGAAATCTTGCCATTCATTAGATGAGATTAGAGTAGTCCAGAGTTTCTCCTCTTCTAAAACAGCTTCCACTGGATACAGGAGAAACAGCATGGAGCATGATTTCTATCTACAGTAGGGCAGTGGCGCTGTGGATGACACAGTGTATGGCAGGTGTACTGTTTATCTGGGCTCATGGTTTCTTCCCTCTTATTCAGATGGCTTTGCGACTGGGACCCTGATTGGAATCATAGTTGGCGTCTTACTAGGCATTGGATGCATTGTTGGGATCATCATTGTGGCCGTGCGAAAAATGTCAGGAAGGTACTCGTAAGTAAACCACTTACCCTATGTGATAGATGAGTGAAGATAGTCATTTCTAGACCTCTGACCTTTGAGCTAACGGAAACCTTCAAATGAAGGTCAAGGTCAAAAGCCCCAGCCCCCAGAAGCCCTACATCTGAAGTTTCCCCAGAAGAACAAGTATGTATGTGGGCCTTAGGAGTTCCTAAGAAAAGAGAGTCATAGCCATAGGTGACTCTATGGTTGACTTCATTGAACTCTGACCGAACTTGACCTCTTGTCTTAATCTTCCAACTAATGACTTGAGAGAAAACCTAAACCAAGTTTGAACTTGACACCTCATCACCCTGCTCCCGATCATCAGAGGTGGGAAGTTTCCAGAGACCATCTGCTGTGGTCTCATAGTAATGAGGAATTCTTCTGGGATGGGGTCCCTCCCTCCATCCTGCCCTGGACACACCCACACACATGGTAGTGTACTCCTAGCATTGGCTACTGATGAGAATGAATTCTTCCTCTTTATTAAAATTCCCCAAGAATTCAGAACATTTGAATTCATAGCCAGAGGAAACTTTTTTTTTTCTTTTTTTGTATTTCTGTTGGGAAGGTGATGTGTGACGAGGGTGTCTGGGGAGCTCAGATGCCATGGCTCTGGGGGTTTGAGAGACACGATTCACAATGGCTTTGTAGTATGTGTTTGGAGATGCTCAGGAATTGGACCCTGGCTGTGCGGGACCCAGGCATGGAGGAAAAAATGGTTGAGAAAGAAGAGCACAAGGCTCCAGAGTTGGAAGACTTAGACGGACAATAGACACATGACTCATGGCTTCCTGTTCCCAGTGCCAGTAAAAGGAGTGACCATCACCTCTCTTTTTGTTTTCACAGGCCCTAAAGAGCTGAAGGGTTGTGCCCTTCTGCCAACGTGTTTAAAAAAGACTTTCCGACCTCCCCTGTCCCTGAGCACATGGGAGAAGATGACCCATGGAAATGCCTGGCCCCCCCACTCAGAATCCATGGTGATCCCTCCGCCTGCCAAGAGTAACCGCAGGAACGAACATCCATCCACAAGACTTGCTCCTCTAAATATTTTGTCTTTTGAGGAACTTTTTTTTTTTTTTTAACATACAAGTTTTGGAAAAGATGACTTAAAAAACAAAATGCATAGGAAATGGAGCACGCTCTATAGATTGATTTGTCACTCGGACAGACAATGTAATTCCATCGACGGCAGATGCCTTAACCATGCCTTTGTTCTAACCGTTCTCTGTTATTGTTAAAATGCAAAGGAATCTGGAAATATTTATACCAGCGGAGTCCTTGGGTCTAGTGCTATGTCAGTAAATGGCATCAGCATTTTGCAATTTCTGATCTGTTGAAATGTACATGTTCCGGTCTGGTTTGGTCTCTCTTTAAAGCCCGATGTGGTGTGAATAATCAAGTGGAAGAATCTCAAATGGAGCAATATGTCAGTCTCACAAGCTAACGCGCTTGCTTTCCCCTGTTTCCAGGGATGACTTGATGACTCAAAGGTTTGCTCCTACTAAATCCTCTGCTTCCCTCAGATGCTGGGGAGCCAGTGCTAAGGGGGTGGCCTTCTCATTTCCATGACGCAGGCTCTTCAGATTGGCTGCTTTGATCTAGACCAGTGGTCACCAACCGGTGGTCCATGGACCACTGGTGGTCTGTGAGGTCCGCAAGGTTGGTGGACCGCTGATCTATACTATGGAGACCTCAGCCCCGATGGAGGCTCAGGAGGCAGCTGGAGGCCTGGCGGTGCCAGAGGCTCACCTATCCCAGACACCAAGAGCCACGGGGGTCCCCAAACAGAAGGAAGCCCTCCGTGTGCCTTGGACACTGGAGCCAGAACCTGCCGGGTTTCTAACATTCCCTTCCTGCCTTAGAGGGAATCACCTTATAAAATATTAATTCTTAAAAAGCAGAATATACTCCTGGTCTTCATGAGATCCCATATACCTCTGTGGGGTCGTAGTTGAAAAATCAGAATCAAGGTGCCCAAGCTGCTGTTCTGTGTGGCCACTGCTCAGTTCAGCACATTGCTTCCCAGGGGCCAGCTGAAGGCTTTTTCCTAAACAGAAAGTCTTTACACGTAGCAGATGCTCCACCGTGACTGGGTCTGTGCAGATCTGATATCCTGTAAACTTGCACGAGCTCATCAAACAGGAAAAAGTAAACTATCAGCGCAGCTGTTCCCTTCCCCACCCACACCCCCCTTTTTTCTTTGCAGTAACGTGTGGACGTTATTGTATACAGTGTGCCCTTCTGTTGCCTGAGTCCAGCTGGTCCACCAGCCCAGGTTCCATGTTTGAACATCATCCTTGATTGAGAGAAAGAGGTTAAGAAGAGCCTTCTGAGCTCAAAACCCTCCTGTCACTCAAGATTCCCAAACAGGAGTTGGGAATAATGTCTGTTTCATCTTGTCTTTCTTTTTGCCTTTCCCTGTGAGCAATAGCGGTCCACCCCGAGTCGTACACTGGACCCATCACCTGCTGGGACCGGGCTGTGGGTTTCTCAGTCACATCTGTGTTGATGCTCAATGCGGTGTGGACGTGTTTGAAATAAAACTGATGATTGAGTATAACACTGAGTGAGAGCTTTGACTGGAGATCTCGATCGCGTTGGGCCCCCCTGAGGAACATTTCCAGAAAAGCTGGCTAGGTTATGTCTACCTCTGTCTCTTGACTCTGTTGGGAGTGAATTATAAATGGCGACAGGAAGTACAACCAGGGGGGAAAATGGAAGTATGCCTTTGGCCCAGGGATCTGCCTAAGTAGAGAGGTGAAGACCAAGCAGACAAATGGGACGGGAAGACAAGGGGCACTGTGGGACTTCCTTTGCCTGCTCTGATCCCACACGTTTCAGAAGGTTTGGCCTGGCTCCTGATTTCTCTGCACCAGAGAGGAGTCAGGTGAGGGAGCAGCTAGCTGCACCTCCTCCTGCCCGTTAGCCCTGGGGACCTGCCCGCAGGTGTGCTGGGCTGGGTTACACAAGAACAGGAGGTAATCCCCTGGTGAAGGGTGTTGCAGCTGCCTGTGGGTCTGGGAGCATGTTCCAGATTCCTGTTCCTGGGACAGCTCACTGCTCCTTGGTCCTCAGCTACAAATGCTCTGCTGGTCTGGAGACTGCGGTGGCCAGGCTCTGTCTCTCTCTGCCTCTGTCACCGTCTGCTCCTCCCACCCCCACCTATGCTGCTCCAGAAGAATTCCAGTGCCACGCCCTGGGTCAACTCCTTGCCAATTCTATTCATCCCCTCTCATACAAGTTGGATGCTAGGAACAGGAGAGCTGGGAGAATCAGGCTTTCCTCATAACAAATATTCAGTATGTTGCCCAGCCAGTGTGGCTCAGTGGTTGAATGTTAACCTATGGACCAAGAGGCCACGGTTTGATTTCCGGTCAGGGCACCTGCCTGGGTTGTGGGCTCGATACCCAGTGTGGGATGCACAAGAGGTAGCCAATTAGTGATTCCCATCATTGATGTCTCTTATCTCTCCCTCTTCCTCTCTGAAATCAATAAAAATATATTTTTAAAAAAAACCAAAAAAGAATACTCGATATGTTACATCCAATTGTTGGATCAGGACTCCCGCGCACACGGTTCTTAAGCAGCGATGTGTCATGGAAAAGGCCAGATCCCACGTCCTCTCCTGCTACTTTACAGCTGAAATCCCCAGATGAGTCAACTGGGAGCTTTGGGGGCCGTGGTTTCTTCCTAAGAACACCCACGAGACAATTCAAAAAGTGTGACTGTCCCAGCAGAAACCAAGCCACATCCACCTGGTCCCACAAAGGGAAAGGGAACCGCTCAGCTATGTCAGGTGTAAACTATGTTCCTGGCGCGCTCCCCGCAGGACAACTGGGAAGCATCAGTGCTGCCACGGGGAGGGGAGTCCGGGGAACAGCCCAGTCCACTCTCAACAGAGCCACGTGGGGCCGGCCCCGAGGTTACCTCTGCATCTTAGGAAAGCCAGGTTCTGGAAGGAGGGGCACGGGGCAGCCATCTGTTTCTGAGCTCACAATGTTTTACGTGGAACAACGTAGAAAACAATAATGCACATCATAGCGCTGTCATCAGCCGTAAAGCAAATAATGGATTCGCAGTGCCTGTCGGAAAACACAGGAACTGCTCCACCATGAGCAGCAATTACCCCCAACGCCCCTACTGTTCTCAGGCTCGTCTACCCACACACCCCGGTGAAGTCGGCAAGACGGAGATGATCCCCAAAGGAAGAAATTGAGGTTCAAAAAGCTGCCTGAAATCGCAGCGTTATGAAACAGCCATGCAGGTGGTTTGACTCGCTCTCGCCTTTGTTCCGTCCACGTGTCGTCTGTTCAAATCAGTTGCCTCCCTATCAGCTCAACGGGAGCACAAAGACACAGTCTCTTCGGCCAGTGGAAAACAAGAACCTTTTTCTAATCATGAAATATTTCAAACCCACAGAAAAACACCGAATAACAAAGCCCCATATACCCACCATCGAGCTCAAGCGAACCCTACCGTTGTCTCCCATTTTCTCTATAATTTGTTTCTTTTCTAAATAAAAACTTGCACATATGGTCTCTTCTTTTTAAAAAAATATTTTTATTGATTTACAGAGAGGAAGGGTGAAGGATAGAGAGTTAGAAACATCAATGTGAGAGAAACATCGATCAGCTGCCTCTTGCACGCCCCCCACTGGGGATGTGCCCACAACCAAGGTACATGCCCTTGACCGGAATCGAACCTGGGACCTTTCATTCCGCAGGCCAACGCTCTATCCACCGAGCCAAACCGGTTTTGGCCATATGGTTTCTTCTGACATCAGCTCCTTATATGCCCCTTCCCAGGGGGATCATTCCTCTGAGCAGGGTGCATTTCATTCAGAAATGTGCATATTTTCCTGCCATTCTTGTTTTAGGTGTATGTAGCCGTAATCAAGATAGAGCGTTGTTGCATATGTTTCCAACTTGTACCGCCAGCTTGCTTTCTCCGCCGCCAGTATTTGTGTGAGGTTATCCTCGCTGACGCACGGAGCTCCCAGGCGCCTGTGCAGCAGGTCTGGCACCGTGATTTTCAACCCTTTCCATCTCACGACACACACATAAGCTGATTACTAAAATTCTGCCACACACCAAAGAGTACAATTTTTGTGAATCTGACAAAAAAAACAATGTCATTTTTGTTGTTAGTCCTTACCGAGGATATTTTTTTCCCATTGATTTTTTTAGAGTGAGTGGGAGGGAGGGAAGAGAGAGAGAGAGAAACATCGATGTGAGAGAGACATGTCAATTGGTTGCCTACCGTAGACGCCCCAACTGGGCCCAGGGATCGAACCCTCCACCCTTCAGTGATTGGGCCAACGATCTAACCATTTGGCAGCACTGACCAGGGGATTTTGTAATTTTTTTAAAAATTCGACAACCTAAGGGAAAAGAGGTCAGTGTCCCTGACTAGTCAGATATTATTTTAAAAACTCTTGCAGCACACTGTTTGAAAATCACTGGCGTGGAGTGTGTTAGATCATGATTCTACCCCATTACTTAGGCTTTTCTCTGCCAATAAATCTTTAGGACGTTTCTAAATTTTTGAATTCCAAACAACACTGTGACAAATGGGGTCATAATAGAAGAACTTCTATTTTTCTAGAGAGCATAATTTTGTCCTCTAGGAAAAATAGAAGTAAAATAGGGTGTAGTGCCTTTTTTAAAAAATGTTTAAATATCAAAACTTGACTAGAAATTACTTGGAATTTTTCTTACAAGCATGATGTTCACAGAAAGATTTAAATTAATTTATTTAAATGGACAATCACTTCACAACCACCCTTTGTCTCTGTTTCCCTTCATTTGAGTATCTAATTTAACTTTTTTAAAATATGAAAACATTTTAATACATTATTTATTTTCAAAATGATAGAAATGTCTCATCTATCTCCCATGAAAGCATTTTTTAAGCTAGCTCATTATACTATATAATAAATAGGTAATATGCAAATTGACCCTCACGCCCTCACACAAGATGCTAACCCAGCTGTGGGCAAACTATGGCCCGAGGGCTGGATCCGGCCCGTTAAGCTGTTCTATCTGGCCCCAGGAGCTGAAAGAGCGGAGGGTTCTCTTGCTCTCCCCTCCGCTCTTTCACCAGCAGCCCAAGATGAGAGTGCCAGCATGGTCAGGTTGCTTTTGTTCCAGCCCTCTGGTCCAGTTTAAGAACCCATTGTGGCCCTTGAGTCAAAAAGTTTCCCTGCCCCTGTGCTAACCTCAGGTGGTCAAAGATGGCTGCCCCCATGTGGCCAAAGATGGCCATCACAAGATGGCCTGCAGGGGAGGGCAATTGAGGGCAATCAGGACAGTTGGGGACAATCAGGCAGATAGGGAAGCAGTTAGGTGTAGATCAGGCTGGCAGGGGATTGGTTAGGAGGTGATCAGGCTGGCAGACAGAATTGGTTAGGGGCAATCAGGCAGGTAGGTGAGCAGTTGGGAACCAGCAGTCCTGGATTGTGAGAGGGATGTCCAGAGGGATCAGACCTAAACCAGCAGTTGGACATCCTCCAAGGGGTCCCAGTTTGGAGAGGGTGCAATCTGGGCTGAGGGACCACCCCCTCTCTCCCATGCATGAATTTTGTGCATTGGGCCTCTAGTCTATAATAATAAAAGCATAATATGCAAATTAGACAAGACCACCTTCTGGATGAAGTCAGGGCTGTGAGGGAAGCACAGGTCCCGGGTGCCAGAGGAAAGCCATTGCCAGCAGCCTGGGGAGGAAGGCCTACTCTTGCACCAATTTCATGTATCAAATCTCTAGTTTCTAATAAAAATGCAACTTAGTAAGTTGCAAAAGTCAGTTGTGTGTGTTTTTAAGTGCAAAGTGATAGATCAGTTGTTGGAAGAGATTTTCCAATATGTAGAAGAAAAATAATTTAAAGATGTGAAGTTAGACTCCTAAAAAAAGTGAGTCATAATTGCTAGGCACATGACATTTAAATTCAACATTTTATTATTTTAAAGAATAAATGTGCTTGATGTTGATTGAGAATTTCTCAATGATCTCCACAGATCATTTTATCAGCACCATGTTCAGAAAACAACTGGGGTTGACCCCACTTGTAGTGGTTAAACTGTGCCGTTCCCCCCCCCCCCATAGGTCTGGGTCCTGAGCCCCAGTCTCTGTGAGCTGCCTTTATTTGGGAAAAGGGTCTTTGCAGATGTAATTAAGTAAAGGATCTCGAGTTCAAATCTTCTGGATTAATCGGGTTGGCCCCACATCCAATAACAAGTGCCCTTATAAGAAGAGGCGAAGACACAAGAGGGAGGGAGAGATGGGAGTGATGCTGCCACAAGCCAAGGAGCGCCTGGAACTACCAGAAGCTGGAAGAGCTGGAAGCTCCCCTGGTGTCTTCATAAGGAGATGGGCCTGCCGACGCCTGGACTTCAGACTCGTGGCCCCCAGGGCTGTGAGAGAATACATTCCTGTTGTTTTAAGTCACCCAGTTGGACATAATTTGCTACATCTGCCCTTGGAAACCCCCCGCCCCTCCCACCCCGAGTAACCCATCTGCGAGGGCAGCTCCCACCATCCCTCCAGCCCATCCCACATGGAGAGCAATGCTGGCCTCTTCCACTCTGACCTTGATCCATCCCCTTGATCCTTCCAAACAATGGGTTGGCAGCCACCAAGCTTCCTTTGTGACAGACAGATGTGACTAGACCTTCCCAAATCGTCATTCCAATTGTTGGCTCATGGTGGAGGCATCCGTGGTGAAAGAAATGTGGCTTCGAACAATAGGCCAGTGGGATACAAAGGCAGACCCAGCTGCGTGCTTCCCCATCCTTCATGGTGACTAACCCTGAAATGCTTTCATTTCAATCAACATGCGCCTTGAGGGGTCAGAAACGCTTTAATGAAACTGAAGCCCAAGGTCTATTGGCTGCGCATACAACAAATATTGCTGGAGCGCCCCCTGTGAGCCAGGCACTGTGCCATAGATGTTAACAGTGAGATGAAAGTATCCCAGTAATTCATAAAGCATGCCAATGAAAATAGCCCCTTGGGTGTGTGGGTTGTTTGGGGTCTGAGGGCATTCTGCATTCACAGGGTCTAAACAGACACATACAGGTAAGTCAGAGGTCTACTTCTGATCTGGGGCAAATTCTAGGCTAAAGAAATGATCATCTTGGATAAATGTTACAATAGATGAAACTAAGTGCAGTTTTTTGGTGAGTTTTTGTTTGTTTGTTTGAAATGTCCTACTACAGTGTTTCCCTGAAAATAAGACATCCTCCGAAAATAAGACCTACTTACAAGTTTCCTTCTGAGTGACAAAGAAGGCATCCCCCCCCAAAAAAAAGAAGGCCCCCAGGCTCTGTCTCAGAATGGAAATTAATTTACTGTGTCATTTTGATTGGGAGAAAATCACTGACAGTTGCATTGCAAATGCACTGCGAGCAGGCTACCTTGACAAGAAGTACTCATTTCAAGACAATGCTATTGCTAAACATGAGAGATTTGGTCCACTGATTCTGAAAGAAATGGAGTCACAAGAAATTCACCAGGAAATTCAGGAATTGGATTGTTCTGATGATGTTCCAGAAGATGAGGACATGATTGTCATTGAATAAATGAGTAAATTCTTGATACTGTAGGATTCACAGTTTGTGTTGACAACTACCGTACTACCGTACCGTATACAGGTAGTAAATGTCCTTTATTTTCATTTAATAATAAATGTGTACCGTATTCTTCTTCATGGAAAAATAAGGCATCCCCTGAAAATAAGACCTAGCGCATCTCTGTGAGCAAAAATTAATATAAGACACTGTCTTATTTTCGGGGAAACAGGGTATCACCTTCAGCCATCAGTCATTTCTGACAGCTCAAGCAGAAGGTCATCTTCGTCTTTCCCAAGATCCAGGTCAATCTCAGCTTCTAATTTGCCTCCTGAAATCTCCCATATTAGCTTCTCAAAATCGTCCTCCACCGAGAGCGGGGGCTTTCCCGTCGAAGCGGTGCTAAGCCGGTGAGTTTCCATGGCCATTTGGGATGAGGACGGGCCAGAGACTTCTGGTGGCGAGGGAGCTGATGAGGACGGGGCTGGAGGCAGCACAGGACTGTCTCTCTGTGGTCTCTCTGTGTCAGGAGCAGGGACTGCTTCGTCCTCAGAAAGGAGCGGAACAGCAGCCCTGCCTGCGTTTCTGGCTGGGCTCTCCTGCAGGACCCCGCTGGTGCTGAGCGGCTTCACTGCGCTTGGGGGCCAATTTGGGGGGAGAGAGACCACATTAACCACAGATGGCTTCACAATCCCTTTGGGTTTAGCTTTAACCCTTTTTTCCAAGGTCTGTGCCGCACATTTCACATTTAACACTGAATCGCCAATCCCTGAGGTTTCCCCCTCTGCCTTCTGGGATGACTGGGTGGGAAGCAGCTTTGGTAGGCTCCAGGAGATGCTCGGCACAGTAGTGAGCACTGGCGCCTCTGCTGGCTGGGCAGCACCAGAGTCTACATCTCCCCGGAGGGATGTCAGCACCAGTGTTTCCTTCTGTGAGGTTCCCTTCTCTGGCTGCTTCTGTATGTGCTTTTCTCGCATCGCCTCACATGTCTTGACTGGAATTTTAAGGCCAACTCCTGCTGTCTCACTTGGAGCCTCTTTAGCTTCTGTTCTAGCAACACTGCTCTGAAATGCAACTTCACTTTCTTCTTGAAGTTTCTTCTCTTCTTTTATCCCTGACTTTCTGGTGATTCGTAAAAGCCGCCTCGTCCCCGAGGGGGCCTGGGGCCGAGGCTGGGAGGTGGGGCTGCTCTTGGAGCTCTGCTGTACCCCCAGCGTCTTGATATGCACCTCCTGCACAGCCTTTGTTCTCGCTGCAGGCTCCCCCGATTGTCCTTTGTCGGCAACCATTGGTGGCAAAACCCATGTTCTTCTAATCTCACTATCCGTCTTTAATTTTTTGTTTTTTCGTCTCTCTGCTTCTTGCTGCCGATGTTTCTTTTCAGCTAGGACCTCCGAGAAGGTTTGGATTCGAACAGTGGAAGAGCTTCTTGCTCCTGAAGTAGAATCGTCAGCGGTTGAAGGGCCTTCTGTGTTGAGGTGAGTTTGCAATCCTCCACGTTTCTGACGGGCTCTTTCGAGGAGGATTTCTTCTAACGTCTTCACATGGATCTCACCAACGTTAGTAACTCTCTCTGCTGCCTCCTTTCTGTGTTGACCAGCTGGCACCCCTAATCGTTGCTGTAGAGACTTGGAAATGTGAACTTTCTTTGGTGTTTTGTCAGTTTCTGAAGCATCAACTTTCTTCCCCAGCCTTTGTGCAAGGCTACGCTTTAATGGAGGATCGCTGTCACCATCTACAGGACATTTTCGTTTCCCCAGTCTCGCAGGGAGACTCAGCCTCACCAATGGTCCTCTTTGTTTGTTGGAGACAATTACTGTCCTCACCACAGTCCGGACATTCTCTTTTTCAGGACCTGGGATGGGCTGAGGCTGGAGTAAAAGACTAGGAATTCCTGAAGAACCTTCACCTTGCTTCTTGGACTTTTCCTTCATCTTCTTTGACTTAATTTCCTCAAGAGTTTTTATTCCAAAATTCAAACATTCACCTTGTTTTAAATTGACCCCGGGTTTCTGGGCAGAAGCCCCTCGTAATCCATTATGACCTTCGGGAGATGGTTGCAGGGTTGATGTTTTGGTTTCATCACCTTCCTCAGGAAACTGATGATCATCATCTTCATCATCATCTGCAAGATTGATCACAACTGGTGGATGCGTGGGGATAGGGATGTTTTCTGAACTTTCTGCTTTCATCACACTTTGCAGTTGAGGAGAGGACTTGGACTGGACAGACCATTTGTTTTGTGGAACTGGGAGCTGGGAAGCCTTCACTTCCTCCTCTGGTGACTCGGGCACAGTGGGCAACACCGTTTTGCTTGGAGGTAGAAAATGGCCGTCCACATAACGTCCTCTGTTGTGATGAAAAGCGCAGTTTAGTTTTTGACATCCCACTGGTTGGTTTTCCCAATAACAAGGAATCTCACTCCGTTTTTTATCAATCTCCATGTGCCGGAACCTGCAAACCTGTCGAAAACAGCGTCCTTCTTGCCATAATGTGCAAACAGTTTCATTTCCTAGTGCAGCTTCACAGTGACGGAATCGACAGCTGTCACCTTTGGTACACGTAGAATAGAAAAAAAAATAGCAGTCTTCTCCTTGATTAGGCATGCTGGGTAGATGCTGAGATCATAAATGGCTTTTTAAAAACAAACCACTGCTTCCTTAAGGTGAGGACCAGCTTCAAGTCCTTTGAAAATGGATTTAGTCTTCCAAATGACAACTCAGTCAAAGAAATCGCCTTTAAAATGTAACGATTAGCTGGTTGCTCTCAACATGAACATCTGTGTCTTCACTGAGTTCCAATCTGTTATGCCAGAAAACAGAAATTTTACCAAACTGAGTACACTATCCCTGACTCCTGCTTGCTGCCACCTCTTTCTTCTTTCTTAGCCTCTGCCCCCCACCATCCTCACAGCAGCAACACCAGTAGAAATCCAAGACTCTCAACTGGCACTTCGATGTTGACTGGTTTCCTGGTGACATGGGTGGGCTTACATGAGGCCATCCCCTTTCATAAAATCTCCTTGCTTATATTAGAAACTCCTGGCATACAATCCAAGACCAATAATCCCGAATGCTGTCCAACCAATCTCCCCATTTCTCTGCATGGGGACCCAGACCGAGGTCCACTTGCGGGCCTCCTGGGGTTCCGCCTACAACATGGCTGACGTCAGGACCAGGCAATGCCTTCCATGCATTCAGGGCCTCAGAGGAATCACCTCAGGGTCAAAGCCACTGGCTGGCAATGGGGACAGTCTCAGTTTAGTAAGTCTCATTCTGGACTCGGTGGCCAAGAGCCATAGCTCTCCCCTGCAGGCCCCAGGACAAGCATCTCAGAAGCACCCACATCTTTCATTCCAGTCTGAATACGACGTGTGTACTCAGGGGCCTAAAAGCTGACCCCCAACTTATTGGGCAGAAAAGTTTCAGATCAATCTAGGACAGAACTAAATATTTAATATTTCCAACACTAAAACCCCCTATAGTTAATAATCCAGATGTTTTCACTGTAGAGGCAGGTCAGGAGGTGTTGGGGGTCAGAGAATCAGCTTGTTTAGATATTTAAAAAATAAACTGTAGCCCAGATGCAAATGGTAGGAATTCTGGCATAGCTATACTTTGAGGCAAAAATCAATGCCTTCAACTTAGTTAGTGTGTAAGAAAAGAGAAAGAGCCCTAGCTGGTTTCCCTCAGTTTATACCGGTTCAGCCAGTGGACTGAAAGTTCTCAGGTTTTATTTTGGTCAAAGGCAGATGGCCACATTTTGGTCCATATCTCCAATAGAGGTCTTGAGTAGGCAGCTGATCAATTATTGTCTCTCCCTCACCGTTCTTCTCTGAAATCAATAAAATACATTTGAAAAAATAAAGGTTAGAAAAAAAAGAAGAATATGAAAAGCTCTCCGAGCCAGTTCAGGCTTCGTGCCACCATGAAGCTGACTCCTTACCTGAGGTCGGTACCTTACCTGCTGTGACCAGGTTAGCTGGGGCTTAGATCTCAGATCCGGGAGAGAACCAGGGCACTGACTGCAGAGCTGAATGACTCTGACTCCACTGCTGCCTGAGGTTTTTATAAGCCTTCTTAATTGCTAACGTCCAATCAGAACCCCTGGTCTAAACCCGTCAACCTGATGGGATTTTTGCCTTTCTCCATACTAATCCAGAAATGGGATTAGGAAATGGGATAAGTTCTAGAGGGGCAAGGGTGTGGCTTAGGTCTTTGATTACTTCCACAGACACTGACTGAACTTGACTGATGGCCCAGAGTTGTCATCCTGGGTGTGAGACACTGAAGGGTGAAATGGGTTCCTGAATTTAGACAGGAAAAAAAAACAACCTGAGAACATGGGGCCAACGACCTCCCACCCCCATGTTCTCAGGTTGTGTTTGGATTACCTCAAAGTAATCCAAATTGTCCACAGTTAAATCAGCCAAGAAGGCAATGGTGGCATCCCCAAGGAAGGAAAAAATGTGTCCATGCATTTAGTTGTCACTCAGGTATTCAGTCAGGTGACATGGCAGATCATTGGCTCCTCAGGGAGCAAGGAGTGAGGGATTGAGGATGGGGGTGGCCCTTCAGACCACAAGGCTTCTCTGAGAAAGGCCAGGTCACAGGACCATGAGAGGCAGGAGTTAGAGCTGGGCAGGGTGGCCCTGGGCCATCCTAATGGTAACCTGTGGATGGCCTTGGGCCATGGAAAAGTTGGGGAATTTTCTTGGAAAAGAAGAGAGGTGAAAGGACTCTTCTCTGGGTGAATTTAGGATCTAAAAGAGACATGATGGAGGGGAGAGGATTCCATCTTCTCCCAGGAGGAAAAGGGTGGGTCTGCTTTGGGGAAGATGGGATTAGTTTAGGGAACTGTGTGGAGGGATTGAATGTAAAAATGTGATTAGTGGGAAAGTGGCCCAATCTGGGAGTTACACATTTTCAAGCCTGAAGGGCATTAAAGGCACAGTTGTGGGCTCTTTGAGATGTTTGAGCCAAGGACAGAAATAAACGTGGGCCAAGTAAACATGTAACCCTGTCAAAACCATGGCAGCTGCCACCAAGGGACATTTATCAAAGGGAAGAGGTTCTTGGACAGAGAATTCTTCCCAGAGAGCAAGTGCCTTCCCTCACTACCCCGTGTCTCCATTGTCCCCAATCCTGCCCTCATGGCACCCTTTCACTTCACCACACCCCCAATGACCTCCCTCGTGACAACCAGCCCCTAAAATCCCCCCTTCAGTAAGCCTGTCCACCAATGTGTCTCTATTCTTGTCTAACATCATTCTGGCCTGCTGGATGAAATGCTCTGTGAGGCCAGAGTGTAATAATGGCTTTTTAAACCATGTGTGTAGAATGAATGCATGGCTCTTGGTGGTCTGAGGGAGGCCAGTGGTGGCCAGCCAACTGATGCCATGTGGAACTCTTATCCTGCACAGCCTCCATTAGGCCCCCATCTTTCTACTGTCAACCAAGGATACCACGGATATTCCTGAGCATCCAGTGTGTGGGCCAGGCTCTGATTCTGGGGACTCTGAGTCATGAGGGGAAGACAGTGGCACTGAACAGACAGGGAAGAGTGAGTGGAGGCCCCAGAGGGAGTGCTGATGCCTGGAGTCAGAGGGTATCCTGGTAAGGGACAGCAAAAGCCCCTGCTTCCTACACTAGTGATCATGGAATTTGTCCACAGTATGAAATCAATGCCGAGCACATGCATGTGGGCACATGAGCAAAGCACACTCTAGACCCAAATCTGTCCTGTGGGAACTGAGCTGGACTTCTACTGGCATTTCCTGGAAGGGAGAGGCACTTTGCACAAGTCTGAGCAAGCATGTCCACAGACCACCCTGCCGGGTTCAAATCTCAGCTGCGAAACTCATTCGCAGTGTGAGCCCAGACCATTCACTCTCCAGGGCCTGTTTCCTCCTCTATGAATGGCAGTGACATGGAGAACTCTGCCTTGGGTTCCTATCAGACATGGTGGTGGCATCTTCACCATCTTGATTTCTGAAGTGTTTCTTCTCTTTTCTGCGGAGTCATTGCTATATGTGTCTGGAACAGTCCTGTCATTTCCTGTCTGGGATCCGTTGTTGCAGAAATCCACATAGGTTTAGAGGTTTTTTTTTGAAATATACAAATACTTTCTCAACCAAAGATTAATAAAGGAATCTTTCCTATAAATGTGGCTTGGGATCCTTTTTCATTTTTTGCACAATTTACCTTTAGCTTATTTTGATACCATGTGATTTTTTAATGGTTGTCTGGCTATCAGCATTACAAATGAGAAATCATTTTCAAAGTAAAATTTTCGGGATGTGATTTACCTACAGAATATTACTCTATTTAATAATTTAAACATTAGGACACTTTTGGAAATTTTAGAATGCAGTCTTGATAAGTTTATTTTCAACATTTTGCATAGAAATGTGACTGCTTTGGACCCAATGCATGTTACCAATTTCACTGTGATATGAACTATCACTAAAAATTTTAGTTAATACTTTAGGAACAGTTTTTGTCCAGTAAAATTAAATTTTCTTAAATATTTACTTATTTCAATTAGCCACTTTCAAATAATTTGGAAAAATGCTTGTCTTTCTTTGCTTTATCTGTCCTAGTTTATGGATGACAAATGAGTAATTAAAATTCTATAATTAGTCTTTGACAAACTTAACATAGACTTTGCCAGGGAGAAAAAAAAAACCAAAGTGCCCACTCCTGTTTAAGAGATGAATATGTGGACTTCTAATTTCAAATCTTCAGATATTTGAAGAAAACTTTTCTCTATTTCCTTCCAGAACAACTTTTAAGCTACAGAGAGTTTCACTTAAGAACCTTTGTCTCCCTTAACAATAAACAATCTAAGCTTCTGTTGCTTGAGATAGCTATATTACAAGTTACTTTTCAGTAATGGTGACTACTATTTTACTATTAGATTTAATACTTTACCAATCTTCCGTTTACGTGCAAATACCCAGAGATAAGATTTCAAAGTTTCCACATTTCTTCTTTGTGTTAAATTTAGAATTATATTTTCAAAAAGTACACCGTTTGGCTTATTTGTATATACAGAGGAGTCATGGGAGATCTCAGTAACTTTTTGAGAAGACTTAATCAGGAGTTGGCCTTTGCTGTTTCAAGATGGTGGCCCCAAAGCCATGGGGCCAATATGGTGGCTGCCAAGTGAGACAGTCCCATATGGTGGCTGTCTAAACTGTTCTTTGAAAGAAAGGATGGTTTGTTTATTATCACAATAAACAAGAGAAGAGCAAACCAAAAAGATAGACACTCAAAATTATATTGCAGACACATAGAAATCTCACTTGCTGTTTCTGGTGGCTTTCTTAGAATTTCATTGTTGATAAAAACATTGCCTTTTCATTTAGCTGAAATTATATGAAAACTTGATTATAAATTAAAAAGGTAATTTATTAAGTAACTGAAGTATGTATCAGTCATTGAGAAGGCAAAGCAGAGCAAATTTAGTAAATGTTTACAACTAATTCACAAGGTACAAAGGTCACTCCAGCTACAATCAAATTAAAAATGCAGGTGGCTAGAGGCTCTTGTCTTTTAGATTTCCTCTTGTAATTTTATCCCTGCTATTTGACTTCTGTAAATTAAACCTTCCCCAGACAAGATTATCAGTGCTGGTGTCAGGCCAGGCCTCTGGTTGAGGTTTCAAGGCCCTAGTACATATGGGCTTTTAAAGAACTTGCAAAATGGGGCCAAAACACTCACATTTGGGAGACAAAGAAGGTAAAATCATATAACTAGGAAGATTCCTGCATGTTGGGGCCCAGAATTGGAGAGACATTTTCTTCTGCATCTGTGCATAATTAATATCACTCCATCTCTCTGGTATTGCTTTGGTCTTCTTTGGTTTACTGTAACATTATGAGCCTATTCCTATAAATCTCCAACCTGCATTCATGTGTACCCTGTTGGCTATTCTGGGGAACACTGCCTAATACAGTGAGTGATCACAGGAAAGAAGTTCACTCATTTGTGCAGTGTGTCTGCTTCCCATCCTGACAGGCTGATTTAAGAACACGGTCTCCAGACTTCTTCTATAGACAGACAGTAGGTTTAATGGGAATAAGCCAACCCACCATGGATATGACCTCCTCCCACCCTTTCCCAGGTCATATTGTATGTGGTGTAGAAACCCTCAGAAAAGGTGTTATGTCCCTGAAAAACTGTAGTATTTTGGTCAAAGGATTTTGGATGATTTAGCTAGCCTAAAGCAGCTGATTTCCTCTGCACCAGACTAACAGGCAGGGGCTTGGAGGCCCACCAGCATGGTTCCTCTGCAGTTTGGATGAGCCGTTCTGGAAGTGGGGGTCCTGCTATAACCATGAACCCCCCTGTCACAAGTCCTGAGACTTGTGGGTCAATCTGGAGCACCATGAGGAACACTTGAGTCCAAGGTCATAGCCAGCAGCCAGGTCCCCTTCAATTCAGGCGTTGGTGGGCCACTTAGCATGGCCCATTGTATCCACCCGCTGAGCAGCCACAAGGAGGTCAGACAGGCCCAGGGAGAAGACCTGTAGGGAGGGATAACATGGTGCTGAGCACTGCAGCCAAACTGCATCCCATCACTCCAGGTTCTGATCCTGAGCCTCTCCCTGTTTTCTTAATCAGTTACTGCAGGGTCCTGAGATGTAAACGGGAGAGACTGGTGAATAGATGCAAGAAAACTAGAAGGTTGCCTTTGAAATTGTCTTTATTTCTCATCATTCCTTTACAATCATCCACCCCAGGACTCACTCCATCACAAGAAGCTGAAGCCCCAGTTCTGCCTCCACCGCATGCAAATCAGATTCATGAAGGACACTTTGCCTTTGAGGTCCCATGAACTCCCCATCCTTTGCCCTTGCAACCTTTTACCCAAATATCAATCGTGTCCCTCCCTTTCCCCATTCACACTGAGCATGAAACTGAAACCCTGATCCAAGGTTTCAGCTTCCAAAGGCCCAGAATAAAGCATTTGCTGGGTGCCCCCACTGCGCAGGGTCCATACAGGTTCTGGAACAGCACGGGCTCCCAGGTCATGAAAATGTAACCTCATAATACTCGGTGTAGCCTCTCTCAATGGCAAGGTTGATGGTCCTGGGCCGTCCTAACTCTCTCAGAATCCCCTTCAGCTCAGCCCGGACCAGGTCAAGTCTCTTCTGGTTGACAGTGCCCAGGGTCGTGTAACACTCCAGGGGGACCGGGTAATACTCATATTTTAAGCTGCGCAGCCCGACTGTGTGGCGCAGCAGCTTCACCAAGGTGGCCACAGAGAGGGGGTTATCTATGAGGGTGAACACTCTCAGCTGGTGACAGCGGCTCAGGGCAGGCAGGATGGCCTCGACTTGGGAGTCCACTAAGGCACAGTTATCAAGGCACAGATTATGGAGGGTGGGTGCCACTGCCTCCAGCAGAGTTCGGAGGGGCTCAGGACTAAAATCAGCAAGGCTGGCACGTTCCAGACGCAGGGACTGTAGCTGCCTGAGGTTTGGGCACTGGAAGAGGTGTGTCAGGTCTGAATGGGTAAGGCACCGGCAATGAGATATGATGAGTTGTTCCAAGGGGGTCTGCAGGCACCTGTGGAGACACAGAATGGTTAGTTCCTGGGGATGGAGTGACAGGTAGAGGGGGAGTCCAAGTGAGAGAAGACCGATTTGTCCAAGCCCAGGGTTGTCCTGATGAATGGAAACACCCAGGAAGGTCTCCTCTTAGGCTGGGTCAAGTTCACCACTCCTCCAGAGCTTCCTTTCCTCAGTTGCCAAGCAGAGCACTGCTCTCTGGAGGATGCTGGACAAAAGGGAGACCGTGGGAACCTGCTCAGAGAACCTGACAGCATCTAGGTCCATGTTTGCCAAACTTTGGCTAGAGAGCCACATGCAGCTCTTTGGCCCTTTGAGTGAGGCTCTTCCACAAAATACCACAGCCTGGGTGAGTCTATTTGAAGCAATGGCATTAGAAGTTTAATTTTAAAAATTTTGGCTCTCAAAAATTATATCAATCCTTGTACTCTTCATATTTGACTCTGTTGACTAATGTGTTTGCTGACCACTGGTCTAGGTCAAGGGTGGGCATCCCTGCACCTTATGATTGGGAGACAAAACCAAGAGTGCTGTCAACTCAGGCTTCCTTCTGACCACTGCTTGGCTCCAGGCACCAGACATTGGGCCACGTGAGGCTCATTCAACTAATTCAGAGGGCGCCCACCTGGTCTTAGCTGGTTTAAATCAGTGGATAGCGCTTTTCCTTTTATACCGAAGGGTCTCAGATTTGATTCATGGTGAAGGGCACAGATCTCATTTGCAGGCTCATAGCCTGACCCGTGTTGGGGCATTTACTGAGGGCAACCATTCGTGTCTCCCTCACTTTGTATTTCTCTTTCTGTCTCTTCCATTCCACTCTAAAAACCAATGGGAAAAAATATTCTCCTTTGAGGATTTAAAGAAAAGGGAGAGAGTAAACAGGAGGAAGATTCTGCAATATCAACTGCGGAGGCCATGTGCAGAACCAACTTCCATCCATACATCACCACAAACCACTGGGCACTCTGCAATCCTTTCCACTCCTGCTTCCTTAGCTGTAGAATCATGCCTGTCCTTTCTCCTAATGACTTCCTGGTACCTAGGACAATCTCTGACAGATATGGAATCTTAGAGAGACTCACGTGTGTTCACGTGGCTGGTGGACACAGAACTTATGTCTCAAATGCTCCATATGATGTGGCTTTACCTCCTCCTAACCCTCTTCCTAAGACCTCAGTCACTTAGACATCTGTCCCTAATGCAGAATTCACACACCCAGCGTCGCTGGGTCCCTCACTGAGCTAGTTCTGTTACCCATACTGACGGGCTGATTTTAAATCATGCTTCCTTTGGGTGCTCACAGGATATAGCCCTCAAAGAATCTAACAAGACCACTCCCTTTACACTAATACTGTGTACTGTGCTAAACAGCTCACCTGAGCATCTGGTCCAGACGGCCTCGGAGGAAGGAGGGGGAATCCAAGTAGAGCTCTCGGAGGTGCAGTGGGATGAACATCTGAGAGAGGATCTGGGAAAAGGATATCTGCCCCTCCTGCTCCTCCCTCCCCCACTCCTCTTCCTCCACCAAATCCTGCTCATCACCATCCTCCCAATCGTGTTCCTCTTCCTCCTCCCCATGCAGTTCCTCTTCCTCTTCCCAATCCAGTTCTTCTTCCTCCTCCCAAACCTGCTCCTCTTCACCCAACACAAGGATGTGGTAGATAATGAGTTTCTGCATGTTCCTCATCTGCCCCATATAAGGAGCAAACTTCCCCAGTGTGGGCAGGTCCCAGGTGCAGTTCATTTCCAACTCCTGGATGCAGTCCAGCTGCACCGCATTCAGGAACTTCCTCACCTGCTGGAAGGACACCTGAGGAATCCTCAGCGTCTTGCAGCACAGGTGTACCAGCCCTTCCCTCTGCTGGGCCCAGTGGATGACGTACGTGTAAAATGCATATCTGTGCCTTTCACAGAAGTTCAGGTCTAGGAACACCTCCACGGGAGCTAAGGGGTGCTCCATATTGGGGCTCGACCTGTGCACAGTGGCTGGACGAATCCGTGAGTACTCCTGAGTGTCTCCACACCATACTTGCCAGAAGGCATAATCATTGAACCTTAAATCCAGCACCTTCAGTTTCCATCTCCTGTGGGGAAAGAAGGACGTTAGCAAGATTCATTCATGTCAACAGGGCATTGGCGGACATGCTTTATGGACAGTGTGCCTCAGTGGTTGTGCATCTACCTATGCACCAAGAGGTCACAGTTAAATCCCTGGTCAGGATACATGCCTGGTTTGCATGCTCCATGCTTGGGGTATGGGGAGTGTGTGTGTGTGTGTGTATGTGTGTGTGTGTAGTATGCAGTGGATCAATGATTGTGTCTCATCATTGAGGCTTCTATCTCTCTCTCTCCCTTCCTCTCTGAAATCAAGAAAAAAAATGGTTTTCATAAAGATCCACAAAATGAGGGCAGATCAGAATGAGACTAAGCATCTGAGTTGAGGCAACAACCAGATTCTACCCCCAGCCTGACCTTAACTTTGATTCTCAAGGTCAGTGTCTCCCTTGCCCCTTGCTTTACTTTGCTCATCTCCTTCCATCCATCCTGCTCAGCACTTCCTGCACCTTTAACTACCACTAGGGGGAGGCAGGGTACATTTTGGAGGTCCCTCTGCCCAGTAGGCAGTGCTCCACTGGCCAGTGAGCTCAGCAGTGTGCCAGGGCTCCCTGCCCTCACTGGCACCTTCAGAAAATTCGGGTCCCCTTTAGGCCCTCCACATGCCCTGACCCCCTTTGTCTCCGGGATGCCCAGGACCCTCCCAAGTACCAGGAGCAGCCTTACCTGGGGTGAACCTCCTGGGCAAGCACAATATCAAGCCCATCCAACACAGCTTTTAAGATCTGGACTGGAGGTGGCAGTTTCAGGTTTCCCAGAGGGAGGATAGTGAAGGGCCAGGTTTGCGTAATCGCCTTCAGGACCTGGTGGCATCTACTCTTGTAGGCCTGAATGAAGAGCTGTGGGAAGAGCTCAGCGGGCAGGTATTCCAGAGCTGAAATGGCCAAGGCCTGGTCCCTCAGCAGGCTCTCTACGGCCAGCTGCACGAGTGTGGGTGGTGTCCTGTTGCTCATCCTCAAGGTGCTCCAAATGAATCCTGTGGAAAAGTTCAGGGACCACGTCATCCTTGTCAGGCCAAGCCTTTGAACCTCATCCTCTGTCTCCCCATTATCACGGGAATCAACCCAGGGCTGAAGGCACTGCCTGGTAATGGTGAGACCCTCTGTTTAGAGTCCCATTCTGGGCTGGGTGACCACAGAGCCATGGCTCCCCTGCACACCCAGGACAAGCATCTCAGGAGCACCCACATCTTTCATTCTAGTCTGCCTGGGAATTAGGTATTGAAGGGCTTGAGAGCTGACCCCTACCTTTTTTTGGGAAAAGTTTCAGGCCAACCTGGCAACACAAACTGAATATTTAAAGTTTCCATAAATAGGCATATCCCCAGGAGGCGGTTGCAGGAGGCAGCTGATTGATATTTCTCCCTCATTGATGTTTCAAACTCTCTATCCCTCTGCTTTACTCTCTGTAAAAAAAAAAAAAAAAAAAAAAAAAAAAAAAAAAAAAAAAATCAATAAAAATATTAAAAAAATAAATAAAAATAACAAAATGTCCAGAAATAAAGCCACAGTTAAGGTGTTTTCATTAGGGGTGTGTGTGTTGGAGGAAATCAGCTTAATTAGACATTTATAAATAGAGAATTGCATCTTCTGTCTCGCACAGGTGGAAAAGCGTGGGTCTGCTCTGGGGAAGATGGGATTAGCTCAGCAATTTGGGTAGAGAATATTGAATGTAAGAATGTGATTAGTGGGAAAGCAGCCCAATCTAGGAGTTACACATTTCCAAGCCTGAAGGGCACAGTTGTGGAATCTTTGAGATGTTTGAAACAGGAACAGAAATAAACATGGGCCAATAACACATAACCCTGACAACATTATGGCAGCTGCCACCAAGGGACATTTATCAAAGGGAAGTGGTTCTTCCACAGAGAACTCATCCCAGAGAGCAAGTGCCTTCCCTCACTACCCTGTGTCTCCATTGTCCCCAATCCTGCCCTCATGGCACCCTTTCACTTCACCACACCCGCAATGACCTCTCTCATGACAACCCGCCCCTAAAACCACCTATTCAGTAAGATTGTCCCCCAATATCTCGCTATTGTTGTCTAACATCACTCTGGCCTGCTGGAGGAAATGCTCTGTGAGGCCAGGTGTAATCATGGCTCCTTAGACCTTGTGTGTGGAATGACTGTGTGGCTCTTGGTGGTCTGAGGTAAGCCACTAATGGCCAGCCAACTGCTGCCATGTGGAACTCTTATCCTGCACAGCCTCCATTAGGCCCCCATCTTTTTACTGTCAACCAAACATACCACGGATATTCCTGAGCATCCAGTGTGTGGGCCAGGCTCTGCCCCTGGGGAACTCTGAGTCACAAGGCGAAGACAGTGGCACTGAACAGACAGTGCAGGAAACAGTGAGTAGAAGCCCCAGAGGGAGTGCTGATGTCTGGAGTCAGGGGGTGCCCAGGAGTCAGCAGGAGCCCAGGCCTCCTCCACTAGGCATCATGGAATTTGTCTGCAGTATGAAATCACTGCCAAGCAAACTCATGAGGGCACATGAGCTAAGAACACACTATACACAGACGTGCTCTGTGAAAACTGAGCTGGGCTTCTGCTGACATTTCCTGGGAGGGATAGGCACTTTGCACAAGTCTGAGCCAGGCTGTCCACAGACCACCCTGCTTGGGTTCAAATCTCAGCTGGGAGACTCATTTGCAGTGTGAGCTCAGACCATTCACTCTCCAGGGCCTGTTTCCTCCTCTATGAGTGGCAGTGACATGGAGAACTCTGTCTTGGGTTCCTATCAGACATGGTGGTGGCATCTTCACCATCTTGATTTCTGGACTGTTCCTTCTCTTTTCATGGCGAGCCATTGATCTTTCTGTGGCTGGAACAGTCCTGTAATTTCCTGTCTGGGATCCGTTGTTGCAGAAATCCATGTAGGCTTAGACTTTTTTGGAAATATACAAATACTTTCTCAACCAAAGATTAATAAAGGAATCTTTTCTATAAATGTGACTTGGGATCCTTTTTCATTTTTTTTTTTTTGCCCAAACAATTTACCTTTAGCTTATTTTGATACCATGTGATTTTTTTTATGATTGTCTTGCTATAAGGATTACAATTGAAAAATAATTTTCAAAGTAAAAATTTCTGGATGTAATTTACCTATAGGATATTACTCTATTTAATAATTTAAACATTAGGACACTTTTGGAAATTTTAGAATGCAGTCTTAATAAGTTTATTTTCAATATTTTGCATAGAAATGTGACTGCTTTGGACACATTCCATGTTACCAATTTCACTATGATATGAACTATCACTAAAAATTTTAGTTAATACTCTAGGAACAGTTTTTATCCAGTACAATTAAATTTTCTTAAATATTTACTTATTTCAATTAGCCACTTTCAAATAACTTGGAAAAAGGCTTGTATTTCTTAGCTTTATCTGTCTTAGTTTATGAATTATAAATAACACTAATTAAAATTCTATGGTTAGTCTTTTACAAAATTAACATAGACTTTGCTAGGGAGACAAAAACCCAAATTACTCACTTCAGTTTTTGAGACAAATATATAGACTTCTAATTGGTGCTATTCAGATATTTGAAGAAAACTTTTCTTTATTTCCTTCCAGAACAATTTCCAGGTTACAGAGAGTTTCACTTAGGAACTTTTGTCTTCCTTTATAGTAAACAGCTGAATGCTCTGTTGCTTGAGCTAGTTATATGATGAATCACTTTTAAGTAAGGGTGACTACTATTTTACTGTCATATTTAAGACTTTAGCAATCTTAAGTTTACATAACAAATAAGGGAAGAGATTTCAAAATTTTCACATGTCTTCTTTCTGTTAATTTTGAATTATATTTTCAAAGAGTACACCATTTGGCTTATTTGCATATTCAGAGAGGTCATGGGAGGTCTCAGTAACTTTTTGAGAAGACTTAATTAGGGTGGGCCTTTGCTGTTCCAAGATGGTGGCCCCAAGAGGAGCAGCAAGCCATCGGGCAAATATGGTGGCTGCCAAGTCAGACAGTCCAATTTGGTGGCTATCTAAACTGTTCTTTGACAGAAAAGGTGGTTTGTTTATTCTCACAATAAAAAAGGGAAGAGCCAACCAATAAGAATGACACTCAAAATTATATTGCAGACACATAGAAATCTCACTTGATGTTTCTGGTGGCTTTATTAGAATTTCATTGTTGATAAAAACATTGGCTTTTCATTTAGCTGAAATTATATGAAAACTTGATTATAAATTAAGAAGCTAATTTATTAAGTAACTGAAGTAGGTATCTTTCAATGAGAAGGCAAAGCAGAGCAAATTGAGTAAATGTTTACAACTAATTCACAAGGCACAAAGGTCACCCAGCTCCAACCTAATTAAAAATGCATGTGGTTAGAGGCTCTTGTCTTTTAGATTTCCTCTTGAAATTTTAACCCTGCTATTTAGCTTCTGTAAATTAAACCATCCCCAGGCAAGGTTATCAGTGCTGGCACCAGGCCAGGCTCTGGTTGAGGTTTCAAGGCCCCAGTACATATGGGCTTTTAAAGAACTTGCAAAATGGGGCCAAAACACTCCATATTTGGGAGACAAAGAAGGTAAAATCATATAACTAGGAAGATTCCTGCATGTTGGGGCCCAGACCTTGAGAGAAATTTTCTTCTGGATCTGCACGTCATTAATATCACTCCATCTTTCTGATATTGCTTTGTTGTTCTTAGGTTTTCTGTAGCATTATGAGCCTATCGCTATAAATCTCCAACCTGCATCCATGTGCACCATGTTGGCTATTCTGGGGAACACTGCCTAATACAGAGAGTGATCACAGGGAAAAGCTCACTAATTGGTGTAGGGTGTCTGCTTCCCATCCTGACAGGCTGATTTCAGAATATGGTATCCAGTCTTGCTCCATAGACAGACAGTAGGTTTAATGGGAATAAGCCAACCACCCATAGATATGACCTCCTCCCACCCTTCCCCAGGTCATATTTTATGTGGTGTAGAAACGCTCATAAAAAATGTTATGCCCCTGAAAAACTGTAGTATTTTGTTCAAAGGATTTTGGATGACTTAGCTGGCCTAAAGCAGCTGATTTCCTCTGCACCAGGCTAACAGGCATGGGCTAGGAGGCCCAGCAGCATGGTTCCTCTGCATATGGATGAGCCCTTCTGGAAGTGGGGGTCCTGCCTTGTCCCTGAACCCCTCCTGTCACAAGTCCTGAGACTTGTGGGTCAACCTGGAACACCATGAGGAACACTTGAGTCCATGGTCATAGCCAACAGCCAGGTGCCCTTCACTTCAGGGGTTGGTGGGCCACTTAGCATGGCCCATTGTATCCACCCACTGAGCAGCCACAAGGAGGTCAGAGATGTCCAGAGAGAAGAAAACACCTGGAGGGAGGGGATAACATGGAGCTGAGCCCTACATTCTTTTTTTTTTTAATATATTTTATTGATTTTTTACAGAGAGGAAAGGAGAGGGATAGAGAGCCAGAAACGTCGATGAGAGAGAAACATCCACCAGCTGCCTCTTGCACACCCCCTACCGGGGATGTGCCTGCAATCAATGTACATGCCCTTGGCCGGAATCGAACCCGGGACCTTTCAGTCCGCAGACCGACACTCTACCATTGAGCCAGACCGACCTCGGCTGAGCCCTATATTCTTTTTTTTTATTTTAATATATATTTTTTTATTAAGGTATTATCTGTGTACATAGCTTATCATTGCCCCCCCCCCCTATAGATGCCCTCCCTCCCCAGAGTTTTGTGTCCATTGGTTGTTCTTATATGCAAGCATACCAGTCCTTCGGTTGATCTCTTATCTCCCCCAGATCTCCCTACCCTCCCCCCAACCCCCCCCCGCTGTCATTTGACAGTCTGCCTGTTGTTTTACTGTCACTATATCTATCTTTCTGTTCATTCGTTTATAATGTTCTTTAATATCCATAAATGAGTGAGGTCATGTAGTGTTTCTCTTTCATTGACTGGCTTATTTCACTCAGCATGATGCTCTCCAATTCCATCCAGGATACTGCAAATGATGAGAATTCCTTCCTTTTTATGGCAGCATAGTATTCCATGGTGTAGATGTACCATAGTTTTCTGATCCATTCATCTGCTGACGGGCACCTAGGCTGTTTCCAAATCCTAGCTATTGTAAATTGTGCTGCTATGAACATAGGGGTGCATATATCCTTTCTGATTGGTCTTTCTAGTTTCTTGGGGTATATTCCTAGTAGTGGGATTACTGGATCAAATGGGAGTTCCATTTTCAGTTTTTTGAGGAAGCTCCATACTGTTTTCCACAGTGGTTGCACCACCCTGCAATCCCACCAGCAGTGCACGAGGGTTCCTTTTTCTCCGCAACCTCGCCAACATTTGTCGTTTGTTGTTTTGTTGATGTTGGCTGAGCCCTACATTCTAACCGCATCCCAGAAGTTTCAGGTTCTGACCCTGAGATCTCCCCACCTTTTTTTTTTTTTTTTTAAGAATTAAATACAGGGTCCTGAGGTGTCAACTGGGTAGACAGGTGAATACATGCAAGAGAACTGGAAGGTTGCTTTTGAAATTGTCTTTATTTCTGATCATTCCTTTACAATCATCCACCCCACGATTCACTGCCACATCAAAAGCTCAAGCCCAAATTCTGCCCCCTCACCAAGAAAATGAGATTCATGTTTCTGATTGTAGGACACTTTGCCTTTGAGGTCCCAATAGGCCCCATCCTTTGTCCCTGCAATCCTGTACCATGGCTGTGTCCCTCCCCTTTCCTCATTCACACTGAGCATGAACCTGACACCTGGTGGCCCCTGTGTAATGCACCGAGGTCCGAGGCTTCAACTTCCAAAGGCCCAGAAAGAAGCTCAGGTGCACCCACTGAGCAGGCCCGTTACAGGGGCACAGCCCTGGCTCCCTGGCATGAAAATGGCACATAATAATATTCCCTTTGTTCGCGGTGCTTGGTGACAAGCAGGATGGTCCTGGGCTGTCCTAACTCCCTCAGAATCTCCGTCAGCGCAGCCCGGATCATGCCAAGTCTCTCCTGGTTGACAGTCCCATGGGTTGTGTAACACTCCGAGGGGATGGGGTACAGCTGCATGTCCAAGCTGCACAGCCCGGCTGTGAGGCTTACTAACTTCCCCACGGTGGCCACGGACAGGGGGTTCTCAGAGATGGTGAAGAGCCTGATCTGGTGACAGCGCCTCAGGACAGGCAGGATGGCCTCGACCTGGGAGTCCACCATGGCACAGTTATCGAGGGACAGGACCTGGAGGGTGGGTGCCACTGCCTCCAGCAGAGCTCGGAGGGGCTCAGGACTAAAATTCCTGAAGCTGACACAATACACACGCAGGGACCTCAACTGCCTGAGGTTCGGGCACTGGAACAGGTGTGTCAGGTCTGAATGGGTAAAGCGCGGGCAATGAGTTATGGTGAGTTGTTCCAAGGGGGTCTGCAGGCACCTGGGGAGACACAGAATGGTTATTTCCTGGGGATGGAGTGACAGGTAGATGGGGCCTCCAAGTGAGAGAAGACCGATTTGTCCAAGCCTAGGGTTGTCCTGACAATGTGATGAAGGGAAACACCCAGGAAGCCCAGTCTCCTTTTAGGCTGGGTCAAGTTCACCACTCCTCCAGAGCTTCCTTTCCTCAGCTGCCAAGCAGAGCACTGCTCTCTGGAGGGTGCTGGACACAAGGGAGACCGGGGGAACCTGCTCAGAAGGCCTGATAGCATCTAGGTCCCTGTTTGCCAAACTTTGGCTAGAGAGCCACATGCAGCTCTTTGGCCCTTTGAGTGAGGCTCTTCCACAAAATACCACAGCCTGGGTGAGTCTATTTGAAGCAATGGCATTAGAAGTTTAATTTAAAAAATTTTTGGCTCTCAAAAAAAATATCAATCCTTGTACTGTTGATATTTTACTCTGTTGACTAATGAGTTTGCCGACCAATTGTCTCGGTCAAGGGTGGGCATCCCTGCACCTTAGGATTGGGAGACAAAACTAAGAGTGTTGTCCACTCAGGCTTCCTTCTGTCCATGCTTGGCTCCAGGCACCAGAAATCTGGGCCACATGAGGCTCATTCCTCTAATTCAGAGGGTGCCCAACTGGCCTTAGCTGGTGTAAATCAGTGGATAGCGCTTTTCCTTTTGGACCTAAGGGCCTCAGATTTGATTCATGGTGAAGGGCACAGATCTCATTTGCAGGCTCATAGCCTGACCCGTGTAGGGGCATGTACTGAGGGCAACCATTCGTCTCTCTCACTTTGTATTTCTTTTGCTGCCTCTTCCCTTCAATTCCACTCTCTAAAAACCAATGGGAAAAAATATTCTCCTTTGAGGGTTTAAAGAAAAGGGAGAGAGTAAACCAGAGAAAGATTCTGCAACATCAACTGGGGAGGCCATGTGCAGAACCAACTTCCATCCATACACCACCACAAACCATTGAGCACTTTGCAATCCTTTCCACACCCACTTCCTTAGCTGCAGAACCATGCCTGTCCTTTCTGCTAATGACCTTCCTGGTACATAAGACAATCTCTGACAGATGGGAAATATTAGAGAGGCTCACATGTGTTCACGTGGCTGGTGGACACAGAGCTTATGTCTCAAGTGCCTCATCTGATGTGGCTTTGCCTCTTCCCAACCGTCTTCCTAAGGCTTCATCACTTAGACATCTGTCCCTAAGGAAGAATTCACACACCTAGGCTCACTGGGTACCTCATTGAGGCAGTTCTGTTACACAACCCGACAGGCTGATTTTAAATCTTGTTCCTTTGGGTGCTCTCGGGATATCACCCTCAAAGAATCTAACAACACCACTCCTTTTCCACTCTAATGCTGTGTACAGTGCTGAACAGCTCACCTGAGCATCTGGTCTATACAGCCTCGGAGGAAGGAGGGGGAATCCATGTCAAGTTCTAGGAGGTGCAGTGGGCTGAGCATCTGAGAGAGGAACTGGGAAAAGGATATCTGCTCCTCCTGTTCCTCTGTCTCCCGCTCCTCTTCCTCCTCCCAATCCTGCTGCTCTTCATCTCCCCATTCCAATTCCTCCACCCAATCCTGCTCGTCTTCCTCTTCCCAATTCTGCTCCTCTTCACCCAACACATGGATTTGGAAGAATAAGAGTCTCTGCAGGTTCCTCATCTGCCCCATATAAAGAGCAAACTTCCCCAGGGTGGGCAGGTCCCAGGTGCAGTTCAGTACCAACTCCTGGACACAGTCCAGCTGCACCGCATCCAGGACCTTCCTCACCCGCTGGAAGGTCACCGCAGCAATCCTCAGCTTCTTGCAGCACAGGTGTAGCTGCCCTTCCCTCTGCTGGGCCCAGTGGATGACAGACATGAAAAACGCATTGCTGTCACTTTCATAGAAGTTCAGGTCTAGGAACACCTCCACGGGAGCTAAGGGGTGCTTCTTGTTGGGGCTGGACCTGTGCTCAGTCAATGGTAGTATCATCGGTGAGAGCTTCTGGATGCTGTCTCCACACCACATTCTCCAAAACTCAGAACCCCTGTTCCTTAAATCCAGCACCCGCAGTTTGCACCTCCTGTGGGGAAAGAAGGTCATTAGTCTAGATTCTTTCAGGTCACCAGGGCCTTGGCTGACATGCTGTATGGACAGTGAGTCTTAGTGGTTGAGCATCTACATATGAACCAGGAGGTCCCAGTTCAATCCCTGGTCATGATACGTGCTTGGTTTGCATGCTCCCTGATTAAGGTGTGTGTGTGTGTGTGTGTGTGTGTGTGTGTGTGTGTGTGTAGTATGCAGCCGATCAATGATTGTGTCTCATCATTGAGGCTTCTATCTCTCTCTCTCCCTTCCTCTTTGTAATCAAGGAAAAAAATGATTTTTAAAAGGATCCCCTGATCGGGCCTTCTTATCCTGTGCCACCACCAGCGTATCCAGGATACCAACCACCAGGCCCATATCCCCCTCCATATCCCCCACCTGCCCCTGGCATGCCTCCTATTAACCCTTGGCTCCTGGCATGGTAGCACCAGGAATGGTGAGTGAGAAGAAGATGCAGAAGAAAATGAAGAAAGCCCCCAAAAAGTTGGAGGCGCACCACAAGCATGGTAAGCACTCCTCCTCCTCCTCTTCCTGCAGTGACTCTGACTGAATGCAGAGTCTGGACCCTACCGTCAAGTCTCTCCAGTTCTGCTCTCCCATCAAGTTTCAATGCCATCGTGCACTGGGGAAAATTAGCCAATGTGTCCCTCGACCCAAGTACCCCAATCTGAGCCTCACTCTTGCTGTTCAGCATTTACTGCTTAGGGCAAATGAGAAAAGAATTGCAAGAGCTGAAACCAGTTTGGCTCGGTAGACAGAGCGTTGGCCTGCAGACTGAAAGGTCCCAGGTTCAATCCAGTCAAGGGCATGTACCTTGGTTGCAGGCATATCCCCAGTAGTGGGTGTGCAAGAGGCAGCTAATCGATATTTCTCTCTCATTGATATTTCTAACTCTATCCCTCTCCCTTCCTCTCGGTAAAAAAAATAAATAAATAAATAAATAAAAAATCCATAAGATATATTTTAAAAACTTAAAAAACTTTAAATAAGAAAAATATATAAATAAATAAAATGATCCACCAAATGAGGGCAGGTCAGAATGAGACTAAGCATCTGAGCTGAGGCAACAACCAGATCCTACCCCCAGCCTGACTTTAACTTTGATTCTGAAGGTCAGCTTATCCCTTGACCCCTGCTATGCTTTGCTCATCTCCTTCTATCCCTCCTGCTCAGCACTTTGTGTATCTTTAACTACCACTAGGGGGAGGCAGGGCACATTTTGGAGGTGCCTCTGCCCAGTAGGCAGTGCTCCACTGGCCAGTGAGCTCAGCAGTGTGCCAGGGCTCCCTACCCTCACTGGCACCTTCAGAAAACTCAGGTCCCCCTTAGGCCACCCCCTTTGTCTCAGGAATGCCCAGGACCTACCAAGTACCAGGAGCAGCCTTACCTGGGGCGAACCTCCTGGGGAAGGAGAAGGTCGAGTCCATCCAACACGGCTTTCAAGACCTGGACTGAAGGTGGCTGTTTCAGGCTTCCCAGAGGGAGGACAGTGAAGGGCCAGGCTTCGGTCTTTGCTGTCAGGACCTGGTGGCGTTCACTCTTGTAGGCCTGAATGAACAGCTGGGGGAAGAGCTCAGCGGGCAGGTGCTCCAGAGCTGCAATGGCCAAGGCCTGGTCCCTCAGCAGGCTCTCTCCTGCCAGCTTCACGAGTGTGGGTGGGGTCCTGATGCTCATCCTCAAGGTGCTCCAAAGGAATCCTGTGGAAATGTCCAGGGAACAAGACATTCTTGTCAGGCCAAGCCTTTGACTCTCATCCTCTGACTCCCCATTTTCACGGGAATCAACTCAGGGCTGAAGTCACTGCCGGGCAATGGTGAGAGCCTCTGTTTAGAGTCCCATTCTGGGCTGGGTGGCCAGAGCCATTGCTCCCCTGCAGGCCCAGGACAAATATCTCATAAGCACCCACATCTTTCATTCCAGTCTGCCTGGGAAGTGGGTACTAAAGGGCCTGAGAGCTGACCAACACCTCAGCTGGGAAAATTTCAGACCAATCTATGGACACAAATTGAATATTGAAAATTTTCAGAAATAAAACGACAGTTAAGATGTTTTCATTAGGGGCATGGGAGTGGAGGGTGGTGGTTAGGGAATCAGCTTGTTAACACATTTATAAATAGATCAAAGCATAAATCTAAATGTTTGAAATTCAGGCAAAACTACACTTAGAGGCAAAATCTATGATTTCAAAACAAAAGAAGAAAAAAAAAAGGAAACTCACTGTGCCACCTTGGGGCTAGCTGCCTTGGCTGAGATTAGAAATTTACCTGCTATGACCGGGTTGTCAGAGGATCAGATCTCAGACTTGGTGGAGGACCAGTGCACTGACTTCAGAGCTGGAAGTCTCTGAATCTCTGCTCTGATACCTGAGGTTTTTATACACCTTCTCAAAGGCTGGAATCCAACCAAGAACCTCAGTCTCCCACCCTTAATCCTAATGAGATTATTGCCTCTCTTCAGATGAATGGATTGAGAGAAAGTTACGGAGGGGCAAGGTGGAAGCCTGGCTCATTGATCCCTTCCACAGACACTGACTGAGGTTGACTGATGGCTCGTAGTTGTCAATCTGGGTGTGAGACAGTGAAGGTGTCATGGGTTCCTGGTGTTAAATAGGAAAGAGCAAAACCTGAGAGCATGGTTTCTGGGGTCTTTGGCCACATCAGTGGTATCAGAACATTGCAGAGTAGAAGACACTGGTGCCACCCCCAGGAGAACAAAGGAAATGTGTCCAGGCATCAAGTTCGGTGTTATGACAGATGACATAATAGATCATGAGCTCCTCAGGGAGCAAGTGGTGGACAACTGAGGATGTGGCTGTCCCTAGACCCCAAGTCTTCTCTGAGGGAGGTGAGGTCTAAAGCAACCGACAAGCAGGGGTCAGGGCTGGGCAGGGTGGCGCTGGGCCATCTGAATGGGACCCTGTGAATGACCCTGGGCCATGGAAAAGATGGGGATTTTTCTTGGAAAAAAGAAAGACAGAAAGACTCTTCTCTGGGTGAATTCAGGATCTAAAAGTAGACCAGCTGGAGGGGAAACAGTGCCATCCTAGAGGACAAAGGGACAGGATTCCATCTTCTGTCCTGCCCAGGAGGAAAAGGTTGGGTCTGAACTAGGGAAGATGGGATTAGCTCAGCAAACTGGGGAGAGAAGCTTAAATCTAAGAATGGGACCTGAGGAAGGAGGGGCCAGTCCTGTGAGACATTTTCAAGCCCAAAAAGCATTGAATGTGAATGAGATGGGCTCTTTGGGTTCTTGGAGGCATAGAGAGAAATAAACGTCAGCCAATCACAAGTAAGCCCGGCAGCATCTTGCATCTACCAACAGGCGACATTTATCAAAGAGTTGAGTTTCTTCCACAGAAAACACTTGGCAGACAGCAAAACACTTGGCCTTTCTTCACTACACTGTGTCACCATAGCCCAGGGGTGGGCAAACTTTTTGAGGGCCACAATGGGTTCTTAAACTGGACCGGAGGGCCAGAACAAAAGCATGGATGGAGTGTTTGTGTGAACTAATATAAATTAAAAGTAAACATCATTGCATGTTGTTGTTGTTTTAATTCAATAGTTTTATTCACCGGACCAGCCCAGGGGTCCTAGTTTGCCCAGCCCTGCCATAGCCTCATTCCTGCCCTTGAAAGGGCAGGGCAGGGCTGGGCTAACTCCTGACTCCATTTTGTATTGTGGGGCAGGACAGAACAGGGGGGAGCTATCCTCCATTTTGTGTAACGACACTATCCCTCACCAAACCAATCAGGGTCAGCCAAAGAAGTGACATCACCACCGTTATAAAAGCCTTTGACTTGTGGATGTTCAGCCTCTCTTCTGCCATGCTGTCTGGGTGAGTGGGACAGAGCCCATGCTAGCATGGAAGAGGCTCTTTTGTTTATTGCATCGGACACGGTCCCTGGTGGTCTTTGGGGATCACGAAGTCTGGGCATAACACCTACATGGCATCACTTCACTTCACCACACCCCAAATGATCTCCCTTATGACCACCAGCCCCTAAATCCCCCACTTCAGTAAGCCTGACCCCAATAGCGTTCTGTTCTGTATTGTCTGACATCCTTGTGGTGTGCAGAACCAGAGGCACTGTGAGGCCAGGGAGCAACCATGGGTCCTTAGACATCTGCAAATGCATAGGTGGCCCTTGGCGGTGTGAGGAAGGCCAGCTGTGGCCAGCCCATTGCTGCCACGTGGAGTTCTTGTCCTGCACAGCCTTCCTCCAGGCCCCCATCCTTCTCCTGTCAGTCACTCACCCCACAGCCTCCCCTGAGCACCCAATATGTGTGACACGTCCTGACTCTGGGGAACTCTGAGTCACCTGGAGAAGACAGGGCCACTGTACAGACTCCAGCCCACAACCCCAGGCATGTGCCTAACCAGGATTGGAAGCTTGACCTCCTGGTTCACAGTTCAGACTCAACCTTTGAGCCATAGCAGGAATACTCCTTAATCACTTCACTAGGCAGTTTATATGATTAACATTTACATAACTCACAAGTAAACTATTTATACTCAAATAGCATCTATACATAAAAGCAGATTTTAAAAACACTTCACAGCATAGACCTGCTTAGAACACTAACAAGCCACCTTGTCTGACCAGCAGGTGGCGCACAATTCCTGAGGCCTGGCCATTTCTCCTGATAATCACCAGGGATGAATCCACTCTTCTCACTATAAGTCCACCCCCACTACTCAATACCCACTCACACCCACAACCCATGGCGGACTGCTTCAGCTGTTTGGCTGAAGCAGGATCGGGGGGGAGGGGGGGCTTGCAGAAGCTGAGTCCCACTGGGCGCCCTGTGCTGGGCTCTCTTCCTGTCCTAAGGAGGAGAGCAGGAGACTGAGGGGGAAGGATACTGGGGGCTTCTGCTTGGAGGGAAAAGAGGGAAAATCCATTTACTGAGTCTTACTCTATGCCAGGCCCACTGCCAAGCCCTTAACATTCACCATCTCCTTGGATCTTACGAGCATCCACTAAGCAGGGTGAATCTCATTTGACAGGGGAAATGAGGTTCTCGTCTGAGGTCCTTCTACCCAACAGTACCCCTCCTCTGTGTGAGTCTTATATCGAGTGCCCTTAGATTAGGGTTCCTGCGATGGGTTAATTTTATGTATCAACTTGCCCTGAGGTCGTCAAACTGTTGAACCTCACACACCACAATTTGTCAAGAGCTAAACTTGATGCGAACAAGGGTTACCAAGGTAGCTAGTAAAACAATTCTGGGTGTGAGTGGACAAGGTTAGTTTTGATTCAGCACACGAGTAAGGAGATCTTACAGTGCAAGTGGGCTTTCTCCAATCTATTGGGGGCCCAAGTGGAATAGAAAGAGGAAGGAAGGAAGAATTCTCACTCCTTTGGTTTTAGCTGATGGTGAACATAGGTTCCTGGTTGTCAGGGCATCAAACTCCTGGGTTTGCACCAGCTTATTTTATTCTCAGGCCTATGGCCTCACACTGGAGGTTCCGCCATGGGCTGCCCTGGTTCTCAGGTCTTCAGACTTGGCCGGAGCTATTCCATTAGCTTTGCAGGTTCTCCAACTTACAGAGAACAGGGATTGGACTGAAGGCGGAAGCCTATCCCTACAAATCTCGCACAAGCATCCATGTGTCCCTGTTGGCTATTCCGGGGAACACAGCCTAATACAGCGACTGAGCACAAGGAAGAAGCTCACTCATTTGTGCAGTGTGTCTGCCCCCCTTCCTGACAGGCTGATTTCAGAACACGGTCTCCCCTCTTGCTCCTTAGACAGACAGTAGGTTTAATGGGAATAATCCAACCCCCCATGGATATAACCTCCCCTACCCCGCCCTGGGTCATATTTTATGTGGTGTAGAAACCCTCAGAAAAAGTGTTATGCCCCAGAAAAACTGTAGTATTTTGGTCAAAGGATTTTGGATGATTTAGCTGGCCGGAAGCAGCTTATTTCCTCTGCACCAGGCTAACAGGCAGGGGCTAGGAGGCCCAGCAACATGGTTCCTCTGCATATGGATGAGCCCTTCTGGAAGTGGGGGTCCTGCCTTGTCCCTGAACCCCTCCTGGCACATGTTCTGAGACTTGTGGGTCAACCTGGAGCACCATGAGGAACACTCGATTCCAGGGTCAGAGCGAGTAGCCAGGTCCCCTTCACTCCAGGGGTTGGAGGAACACTTACCACGGCCCATTTGATCCAACCACTGAGCAGCCACAAGGAGGTCAGACAGGCCAAGGGAGAGGAAAAGACCTGGAGGGAGGGATAACATGGTGCTGAGCGCTGCAGCCAAACTGCATCCCATCACTCGAGGTTCTGATCCTGAGCCCTCCCCACTTTTTTAAATCAGTGACTACACAGACCTGAGGTATAAACTGGAGAGACAGGTGAATACAAGCAAGAGGACCAGAAGGTTGCCTTTGAAATTGTCTTTATTTCACATCATTCCTTTACAATCATCCACCCAAGGATTCACTCCCTCACAAGAAGCTCAAGCCCAAATTCTGACCCCCTCGCCAAGCAAAGCAGATTCGCGTGTCTGATTCTAGGACCTTACTCACCGATGTCCCATGAATTCCCCAACATTTGCCCTGGTCATTGTGGACCGGTGCTGGGTTCCTTCCTTTCCCCATCACAGTGAACATGAAGCCATGTTGTGGGTGTCCCCTGTATAACGCACCCCGATTCTATATTAGAGCTTCCAAGGGCCCAGAACAAAGCTTTTGCTGAGTGTTCCCACTGAAGAAGGTCATTACAGGGACACAGCTGAGCTAAAAGTCATATAAACTTCACATCATAATATTTACTGAAACCACATCGATGACAGTATTTGGTGCCAAGACAGATGGTCCTGGGCCGTCCTAACTCCCTCAGAATCCCCGTCAGCTCAGCCCGGACCAGGGCAAGTCTCTCCTGGTTGACAGTCCCCTGGGTTGTGTAACACTCCAGGGGGACAGGGTACAGCTCCACGTCTAAATTGCACAGCCCGGCTGTGTGGCGCAGCAGCTTCTCCACCGTGGCCAAAGACAGGCGGTTCTCAGAGATGGTGAACTCCCTGAGCTGCTGACAGCGGCTCAGCACAGGCAGGATGGCCTCGACTTGGGAGTCCACCATGGCACAGTTATCTAGGCCCAGGTCCTGGAGGGTGGGTGCCACTGCCTCCAGCAGAGCTCGGAGGGGCTCTGGCTTAAAATGTTTGAGGCTGACAGCAAACAGATGCAGAGACTTCAGATGCCATATTTTGGGGCACTGGAACAGGTGTATCAGGTCTGAATGCATCAAATGCCAGCAATTTGATATGGAGAGTTTGTCCAAGGGGTTCTGCAGGGACCTGGGGAGAGAAAGAGCCTTTAGTTCCTGAGAATAGGGGTATCTGGTAAAGAGGTTCCTCCAGGGACAGAAGATGGATTTGTCCAAGCCAAGGGTTCTCCTGAAACTCTGATGAAGGGAGACACCCAAGACTCCTAGTGTCCTTTTAGGCTGGGTCAAGATCCCAAATCCCCAGAGCTTCCTCTCATCAGCTGCCAAGCAGAGCATTGCACCCTGGAGGGTGACTGGACATATGAAAAGGCCTGGGAACATACTCAGAGAGCCTGACAATGACTAGGTCAAGGTAGGAATGCCTGTACCTTATGATTGGGAGACAAAACCAAGAGTGCTATCAACTCAGCCTTCCTTCTGACCACTGCTTGTCTCTAGGCACCAGATATCTAGGCCATATGAGGCTCACTCATGTAATACATAAAAAACACACATGGCACTAACTGCTATGACTCAGTGGATAGAGTGTTGGCCTTTAGATTAACCTGTCTCAGATTTGATTATCACTCAAGCACATGGACCTCATTTGCAGGTTCAACTCCTGGCCCTGATGGTGGCATGAAGAGAAGGCAACCAATACATGGCTCACTCTCACATAAATGTTTCTCTCTCTCTCTCTCTCTCTTTTTCTCTCTTCCTCTTTCTTCATCTCTAAAAATCAATGGGAAAAATATCCTCAGGTAAGGACAGAGAGAGAGAGAGAGTAAGAGAGATAGATAGAGAGAGAGAGATCCAGAGAGAGTTTGAGATAGAGATAGAGCAGACCTGGGCAAGATCCTGCATCAACATCTGGGAAGGCCAGTCTGCAGAGGTAACTTACATCCCTGCATCACTGCAACCATCTCTCACTCTTTGCAATCCTTTCCACTCCAGCACTTTTGCTGCTGAATCATGCCCATTCTTTCCACTAATGACCTTCCCTGGGGCCCAGGACCACCTCTGAAAGATGGAGAATCTGACAGGCTCATGTGTATTCACAATGGCTGGTGGGCACAGAGCTTACGTCTGGAATTGATCCACCCCATGTGGCTTTTCATCCTCCCTCCCTCTCCCTAAGTCCTCAACACTTAGACATCTCTCCCGAAGAAAGAATTTAAATACCCAGGCTTGGTGGGTTCCCACTGTGCCAGTTGTGTTACCCACCCTGACAGGCTGATTTTAAACCATGCTCCCGGCCAAAACAGGTTTGGCTCAGTGGATAGAGCATCAGCCTGAGGATTCCAGAGTCACAGGTTCTATTCCTGTCAAAGGCATGTACCTTGGTTGGGGGCACATCCCCAATGGGGGTGTGCAAGTAGCAGCTGATTGATGATTCTCTCTCATTGATGTCTCTCTCTTTCCCTTTCTGTAAAAAATCAATAAAATATATATTTCTTAGAAAACATGCTTCCTTTGGGTGCTCATTGGATATCACCCTCAAAACACCTAACAAGACCACTTCTTTTACATTCTAAGACTGTGACCACTGCTACACAGCTCACCTAAGCATCTGGTCCAGGCGGCCTAGGAGGAAGGAGGGGGAATCCATGTCGAGCTCTCGGAGGTGCTGCAGGCTGAGCATTTGAGAGAGGAATTGGGAAAAGGATAGCTGATCCTCCTTCTCCCACGCTTCTTCCTTCTGATCCTCTTCTTCCTTCTCTTCTTCATCATCCCCCTCTCCTGCCAACATGTGGATGTTGGGGAGAGAGAGTCTCTGCAGGTTCGTCATCTGCCCCAGGTAAAGAGCAAACTTCCCCAGGGTGGGCAGGTCCCAGGTGCAGTTCACTTCCAACTCCTGGATGCAGTCCAGCTGCACCCCATCCAGGACCTTGCTCACCCACTGGAAGGGCACCTCAGCAATCCTCAGCGTCTTGCAGCACAGGTGTACCAGCCCTTCCCTCTGCTGGGCCCAGTGGATGACGTACATGAAAAACCCATATCTGTGCCTTTCATGGAAGTCAATGTCTAGGAACACCTCCAAGGGAGCTAAGGGGTGCTCCATGTTGGGGCTGGACCTGTGCACAGCCACTGGTCCTGCTGGTGAGCGCTTCTCGGTGCTTTCTCCACACCACATTCTCCAGAAGTCTGCACCCAGGTTCCTTAAATCAAGCACCCGAAGTTTCCACCTCCTGTGGGGAAAGGAGCCCATTAGAGTGATTCTTTTAGGTCAACAGGGCATTGGATGACATTTTTAACAGACAGTGTGCCTCCGTGATTGAGCATCTACCTATGGACCAGGAGGCCATGATTTGCTTCCCAATCAGGGCACATGCCTGTGTTGCAGGCTTAATGTCCAGTGCAGAGGGGAAATATTTGCAGGAAGCAGGCTATCAATGACTCTCTCTCTCATCATTGGTGCTTTTATCTCTATCTCTCCCTTCCTGTCTGAAATTCAGAATATAAAATGCTTTCTAAAAAAAAAAAAAATAAGGTCAGAGGCCTAGCTGGTTTGGCTCTGTGGACAGAGCTTCAGCCTGTGGACTATTGGGTCTCAGGTTCCATTCCAGCCAAGGGCACATATGAGAGTTGCAGGATCAATCCCTTCTGTAGGGGTCATACAGAAAGCAACCAATGATAAGATTTTCTCTTATCATTGATGTTTCTTTTTCTCTATTTCTCTCCCTTCCACTCTGAAATCAATAAACATATATTAAAAAAAAAAACAATAGAAAGAAAGCAGGGAAGAATCAGACTGAGCAACTGGGTTGAGGCAAGAATCAGGCTCCACCCCAACCATAGGATTCTACTTAGAATCCCAAGGTCAACTGCTCCCTTACAATCCTCTTCCCTCTGCTTTGCTTTGCTCCTCTGTTTCCATCCCTCCTTCTCTGCACTTCTACCTTCAAAGAGCATTGGGAGGAGGCAGTGCATGTTTTCTTTTGCAGATGACTCTCCCAATCACTAGTCCTCCGGTTCCCATAGTGAGCTCAGCAGGGTGCCAGGGTTCCCTGAGCCTCACTGGCACCATCTGAACCCTTGGTTTCTCCCTTAGGCCCTCCACATTCCCTGATGCCCGCTGTCTCTAGGATGTCAAGGACCCTATCAGGCATCAGGAGCAGCCTTACCTGTGTCGAACTTCCTGGGCAAGCAGAACATCAAGCCCATCCAACACGGCTTTGAAGACCTCATCCAGTGACAACTGAGGCAGGCCACCCAGAGGAAGGACAGTGAAGGGCCAGGCTTTTGTCATTGCTGTCAGGACCCGGTGGCGTTTACTCTTGTAGGCCTGAACGAACAGCTGCGGGAAGAGCCTGGGGGGCAGGTACTCCAGAGCTGCAATGGCCGAGGCCTGGTCCCTCAGCAGGCTCTCTCCTGCCAGCTGCACGAGTGTGGGTGGGGTCCTGGTGCTCATCCTCAAGGTGCTCCAAAGGAATCCTGTGGAAAAGTCCAGGGAACAAGACATTCTTGTCAGGCCAAGCCTTTGACGCTCATCCTCTGACTCCCCATTTTCACTAGAATCAACTCAAAACTGAAGTGACTGCCCGGCAATGGTGAGAGCCTCTGTTTAGAGTGCCATTCTGGGCTGGGTGGCCAGAGCCATAGCTCCCCTGCACACCCAGGACAAATATCTAGGAAGCACACTCATCTTTCATTCCAGCCTGCCTGGGAAGTGGGTATTGAAGGGCCTGAGATCTGACCACCACCTTAGCTGTGAAAATTTCAGACCAATCTATGGACACAAATTGAATATTGAAAATTTCCAGAAATAAACCACAGTTAAGATGTTTTCATTAGGGGCATGGGAGTAGGGGGTGGTGGTTAGGAAATCAGCTTGTTTACACATTTATAAATAGATCAAAGCATAAATCTAAATGTTTGAAATTCAGGCAAAACTACACTGAGAGGCAAAATCAATGATTTCAAAACAAAAGAAGAAAAAAAGGGAAACTCACTGTGCCACCTTGAGGCCAGCTGCCTTGGCTGAGATTAGAAACTTACCTGCTATAACCGAGTTGTCAGAGGATCAGATCTCAGACTTGGTGGAGGACCAGTGCACTGACTTCAGAGCTGGAAGTCTCTGAATCTCTGCTCTGATACCTGAGGTTTTTATACACCTTCTCAAAGGCTGGAATCCAACCAAGAACCTCAGTCTCCCACCCTTAATCCTAATGAGATTATTTCCTCTCTTCAGATGAATGGATTGAGAGAAAGTTAGGGAGGGGCAAGGTGGAAGCCTGGCTCATTGATCCCTTCCACAGACACTGCCTGAGGTTGACTGATGGCCCGTAGTTGTCATTCTGGGTGTGAGACAGTGAAGGTATCATGGGTTCCTGTTGTTAAATAGGAAAGAGTAAAACCTGAGACCATGGTTTCTGGGGTCTTTGGCCACATCAGTTGTATCAGAACATTGCAGAGTAGAAGACACTGGTGCCACCCCCAGGAGAACAAAGGAAATGTGTCCAGGCATCAAGTTCGGTGTTATGACAGGTGACATAGCAGATCATGAGCTCCTCAGGGAGCAAGTGGTGGACAACTGAGGATGTGGCTGTCCCTAGACCCCAAGTCTTCTCTGGGGGAGGTGAGGTCAAAAGCAACCTGACAAGCAGGGGTCAGGGCTGGGCAGGGTGGCACTGGGCCATCTGAATGGGACCCTGTGAATGACCCTGGGCCATGGAAAAGATGGGGATTTTTCTTGGAAAGAAGAGAGATGGAAAGACTCTTCTCTGGGTGAATTCAGGATCTAAATGTAGACAAGCTGGAGGGGAGACAGTGCCATCCTGGAGGGCAAAGGGACAGGATTCCATCTTCTGTCCCACCCAGGAGGAAAAGGGTGGGTCTGAACTGGGGATGATGGGATTAGCTCAGCAAACTGGAGAGAGAAGCTGAAATCTAAGAATGGGACCTGAGGAAGGAGGGGCCAGTCCTGTGAGACATTTTCAAGCCCAAAAGGCATTGAGTGTGAATGAGATGGGCTCTTTGGGGTCTTGGAGCCAGAGAGAGAAATAAACGTCAGCCAATCACAGGTAAGCTCAACAGCATCTTGGCATCTACCAACAGGCGACATTTATCAAAGAGTTGAGTTTCTTCCACAGAAAATACTTGACAGAGAGCAAAACACTTGGCCTTTCTTCACTACACTGTGTCACCATAGCCCAGGGTGGGCAAACTTTTTGAGGGCCACAATGGGTTCTTAAACTGGACCGGAGGGCCAGAACAAAAGCATGGATGGAGTGTTTGTGTGAACTAATATAAATTAAAAGTAAACATCATTGCATGTTGTTGTTGTTTTAATTCAATAGTTTTATTCACCGGATCGAGCCCAGGGGTCCTAGTTTGCCCAGTCCTGCCATAGCCTCATTCCTGCCCTTGAAAGGGCAGGGCAGGGCTAGGCTAACTCCTGACTCCATTTTGTATTGTGGGGCAGGACAGAACAGGGAGAAGCTATCCTCCATTTTGTGTAACGGCTCTATCCCTCACCAAACCAATCAGGGTCAGCCAAAGCAGTGACATCACCACCCTTATAAAACCCCTTTTCTTGTTCAAGTTTAGCCTCTCTTATGCCATGCTGTAGGCGTGAGTGGGACAGAGCCCATGCTAGCATGGAAGAGGCTCTTTTGTTTATTGCATGGGACACGGCTCCCTAGTGGTCCTTGTGGATCTCGAAATCTGGGCATAACACCTACATGGCACCACTTCACTTCTCCACACCCCCAATGATCTCCCTTATGACCACCAGCCCCTAAATCCCCCACTTCAGTAATCTTGACCCCAATATGGCTCTGTTCCTTATTGTCTGACATCCTTGTGGTGTGCAGAACCAGAGGCACTGTGAGGCCAGGGAGCAATCATGGATCCTTAGACATCCCAGCAGTTCCAGGTTCTTACCCTTAGCCCACCACACCTTTTTTTTAATATGTAACTCCAGGGTCCTGAGGTGTCAACTGGGTAGACAGGTAAATACAAGCAAGAGAACTGGAAGGTGTCCTTTGAAATTGTCTTTATTTCTCATCATTCCTTTACAATCATCCACCCCAGGATTCACTCCCACACCAAAAGCTCAAGCCCCAGTTCTGCCCCTCACCAAGAAAATGATTGTAGGACACTTTGCCTTTGAGGTGCCAATAAGTCCCATCCTTTGTCTCTGCAATCCTGTACCATGGCAGTGTCCCCCCCTTACCCCATTCACACTGACCATGAACCTGACACACTGGTGGCCCCTGTATAATGCACCGAGATCGGAGGCTTCAGCTTCCAAAGGTTCAGAAAGAAGCTCAGGTGCACCCACTGAGCAGGGTCATGTCAGGGGCGGAGCACAGGCTCCCTGGCATGAAAATGCCACGTCATAATATTCCCTGTGTCCACGGTGCTTGGTGACAAGCAAGATGGTCCTGGACTGTCCTAACTCCCTCAGAATCTCCATCAGCTCAGCCGGGATCATGCCAAGTCTCTCCTCGTTGACAATGTCCTGAGTCGTGTAACACTCCAGGGGGACGGGGTACAGCTGCATCTCCAAGCAGCGCAGCATGGCTGTGAGGCGTATCAACTTCCCCACGGTGGCCACGGACAGGCGGTTCTCAGAGAAGGTGAAGAGCCTGATCTGGTGACAGCGCCTCAGGACAGGCAGGATGGCTTCGACTTGGGAGTCCATCATGGCACAGTTATCGAGGCCCAGGTCCTGGAGTGTGGGTGCCACTGCCTCCAGCTGAGCTCTGAGGGGCTCAGGACTAAATTCAGCGAGGCTGGCACAATACAGATGCAGGGACTTCAGCTGCCTGAGGTTCAGGCACTGGAACAGGTGTGTCAGGTCTGAATGGGTAAGGCGCTGGCCAAGAGTTATGGGGAGTTTTCCCAGGGGGTCTGCAGGCACCTGGGGAGACACAGAATGGTTAGTTCCTGGAAAAGTGCGGGCTGTGGGGGGGTGGGGCAGATAGAGGTGGCCTCCATGTGAGAGAAGACCGATTTGTCCAAGCCCAGGGTTGTCCTGACAATCTGATGAAGTCCAGCATCTGGGGTGCCCAGACTCCTTTTAGGTTGAGTCAAGTTCACCTCTTCTCCAGAGCTTCCTTTCCTCAGCTGCCAAGCAGAGCACTGTATGCTGGGAACCCCGGGAACCTGCTCAGAGTGGTTGACAGCTTGTAGGTCAAAGTGGCATCCCTGCAGCTTATGATTGGGAGACCAAACCAACCATCCTGTCAGCTCAGGCTCCCTTCTGTCCACTGCTTGGTTCCAGGCACCAGACATCTGGCCCACACGAGATTCTAATTCCTAGGGAACTCAAGTGGCCCTAGCCTGTTTGACTCAGTGGATAAAGCTTTCCCTTTTGGACCCAAGGAACTCAGGTTTGTTTCACAGTCAAGGGCACAGATCTCATTTGATGGTTCAATGCCAGACCTGGGTTTGGGGCATGTGCTTAGGGCAACAAATCATTTCTCTGACATAGAATCTCTCTCTCTCTCTCTCTCTCTCTCTCTCTCTCTCTCTCTCTCTCCTTTGTTTTAGAGCAAAGGCAGAGAACAAACCAGAGGAAGATTCTGCAACATCAACTGGGGAGGCAGTGTGCAGAGGTGACTTCCATCCATACATCACTGAAAACCACTGGGCAATCTGCAATCTTTGCACTCCCACCCCTTTAGCT